>JANAVB010016192.1:1079222-1425097 GCA_029216955.1 Iris pallida | reverse complement strand
CGGTTTGGTTTATTTAATTTTCCGGTTTATTTGCACCTTTTTTTTTGTTAATATTATATGGGTAAATCGCAAAAATCCCTCGTTAGATGCTTACTTTTTGCAGTAAAAGACCCCACGCTCTTAATATTCCTAAATGTATGAAAAATGCTCATTAGACCCCTAATTCTGAATTCTGTGTAACGGACGTTATTGCTTGAGTAAACTGACCGTTATACCCTCCGTAATATAGGCTAAACCCCCATTAGATTATTTTTCTTCTTCCAATTCGACGGTTAAGCTTTCGTCCTTCCGTAATTCGAAGACGGAGAAGAAGAGGTTCGTGATTCGAAGACGGAGGAGAAGAGGTTCGTGAATCCAGTTTCGAGATTCTGGTATACTCGTAAACCCTAAGCTTAGTATAGAACGATGAGGAATTTTGGAAAATAACCCTAGTTTTGGAAGACTTTAGGAAAAATAACTCCATTTCGTGTGAGAACCCTAATTTCGTTTGTAACCCTATTTTGGTGTGACAACCCTAATTTGCACGAAAATTTTTTGTTTGTGACGAGAATTTTGTTCGTGACGAGAAATTTTGGAAAAAAAAACCCTAGTTTGGGAAGACTTTACGAGAACCCTAATTTCGTTGTAACCCTATTTTGGTGTGAACATAATTTCGTTTGTAATTGTGTCTGCACAATTACTGGACAAAGTGTCTGGACAAAAAAATCCTAATTTTGTTTGTAAGTGTGAAAATGGTAACTGTATGTAATTAGTTATTAATTTGTTATTAGTTTGTAATTGTGTACAGGTTTTAACACAACATGTTTGGTACAAAGTATGCTCTTCACATGTATGTTGGAGGTCACTTTGATGTTGGTGACAAATACGTTGGTGGTGTAGTATTGGAACTGAAAGAATTTATTCTTAGTGATGAATTCTGTTGGTTTGACCTTGATGGCCTATGTGCAAGTGCTGGGGTGCAGGCACCCTGTGAAGTTTACTTCTATGACCCTGTGGATGGAAGGAAGACAAAATTATTAGGTGACAATGATATAATGAGCTGCTTTGCAAAGTTTTCAGAGCCATGTCTTCTCAAATTTTATGTATTAGGAAAGCTCGATGAGTCACTCATTGATTACAATGATTATGGACATATATTACTGATTTTAGTGAAGCAGCTATAGAGATGGAAATGAAGATGGATGATGATTATTGGGCAAGCATTAACTTGACTGGGTACCACTTGAACATGTGGATGAAGAACATGTGTCTGTTCAACCAGTGGGTGAAGAACATGTGGCTGTCCAACAAGTGTCTGAAGAGCATGTGGCTGTTCAACAAGTGGGTGAAGAACATGTGGCTGTGGGTGAAGAACAAGTGGGTGAAGAAGAAGTGGCTGAAGAACAAGCACTACTAAAATAACACATATTAGCGACGTTAGAATACGTCGCTAAATGAGGAAAATCCGTCGCTAAACCAGAACTGCGACGGATTTAGCGACGAAAACTTGACGTCGCGTAATGGCTTGTCGCAGATGGCCAATTCGTCGCAGTTCGTCGCTATTTGCGACGTTAGATGACTTGTCGCTAGACGTCGCTAATTTAGCGACGTCTAGCGACTACAGTGTATGTCGCCAGATTGGCGACGTAGGGCGACAACTTAGCGACGCATTGACCATTAGATACGATGACATGGCATGTCAGCCACGTCAGCACGTTAGCGACGTATAGCGACGTCTTCTCTCCGTCGCTAGACGTCGCCGAACGTCGCTATACGTCGCAGATGGTATAAAAAAAAATTTTAAAAAAATAATTGCTAATTTTGTTATGCTGTGTATCTGTGTTTACAGTGTGTGTGAAGTGCAGTGTTCGAACCATCGACAGTTTCGCTATGTATTCATCCCGCACACCACACATATCTTCAGGACGACGATTGTACATCCATGAACGATTCCGCAAGTAGTAATTCAGCTCCATTTGGAAATAATTCTGCAAAGATGAACACACCAATTAACAATGTTTGCTAACGTCTAAGTGTTTGCTAGTGTTTCCTATTTTCCCGGTAACGATTTCACGGGAGGAGTACGAGATGTTTCCTATTTTTTCGGTAATTCATGGCTTCTGTGAAATAACCACATCTTGGCTATTTGTTAAATAGATCGACCCTGAGCTCCCATGTTCAGTCGTGCCTTCAACATCATGTTCAAATGAAGGTGACAAGCAGCTGACTATAGAAAAATATGTCGTATTGAGCTTCATAAAGAAATGCAAGATTACTACATAGGAGCTTGTAATCTTGCATTTCTTTATGAAGCTCAAGACGGCATATTTTTTCATAGTCAGCTGCTTGTCACCTTCATTTGAACATGATGTTGAAGGCACGACTAAACATGGGAGCTCAGGGTCGATCTATTTAACAAATAGCCAAGATGTGGTTATTTCAAACGATAGGAGTCGCTATATTCCTTAGAATAGACTTGGAATATTCTCTAGAATTCTTGGAATATGCCTTGTAGCCAAGTGCTAATTAGATCTAGATCTAATTACTCCTATAATTACCTCTCCTGCCCCCATTAGTGCTAATCACTACAAGTGGGGGGCCATGGGGGTGCTACTGCTGATGTAAACTGCTGCTACAACAGCTGTTCTTGCTGCTGTTGCTGGAATGGGGGCAGCAGCTCCCCTTCTACTCCCCATCCATCTATCCACCTATCCATCCAACTATCTATCTAATATATATCTACACATACCAATAGCTAACTAGTATCCTATTTCTAACCCCAACTTGGTATCCCAAACCAAGGCTCTAACACTATAGGATACTACACAATACATATCTAACTAGGATATGGCCTAAGATGCTAACCTATATCTAACACATTTAACCTCACACTCATCCACACAACTCACTTACACACTCACTCACATATATCACCCATGATACCACACTCATAAGCTCTCACCTAGGCTTACATATAGGCTAACACACACACACATATAGGCATATATAGGACATATAAATAGGATTATAGGTCCACTAATCCTTCCTATACTACTTTGGTCAACCCTAGAAGTCAAACTAGGTCAACCAAGTCCACACTAGGTCAAACTAGTCTACACTAGTCTAGCAAGCCTATTCTAGGTCTAACAAGGCTGTACAAGCCCAATCTAGGCTCCCTAGTCAAACAGGCATACATAGGCTATATACACATATCACACTCACTATATTTATATACTTAGCAATTTACATCAAGCATTCATTCACTTTATATATATACACATATACATGCATCAATACATATCCCTAGATATAATACACATATATTATAATATATAGGCTATATACGCATCTCCTATATATATATACATATATATTCAAGAACATAGAATTTAGGAAATGGCAATGTGTGTGTGTGCAAAGAGAGGCAATGTGAGACTTTAGCTAATAGGTGTGTGTACATGTGTAAAGAGTGATAGGTGGTGTGTGAGTGTTACAAGGTGGCAGGCAAATGTGTGTGTGGTGTGAATTTGTGTGTATAGAGTGATAGGAAAACACTAAAATAGTTAAGGGAAACAATATTCTTTCCCCCCTCATTCTCAGATTTTGTGAATTAACAAATAGTCAAAAGAACATGTTAAATCTCAGATTTTATACACAACCTATCAATCTCAGTTTTGACAGTTTAAAGCTAAACTCAGGTTTCATCAATCAACACAACCCAAGTCCTAAACATTAATACACAGTTTATACAAACAACCAATTCAGTTTTAATAGTCTAAAACCAAAACCCAGGTTTGCTCTTAACAAAGAGTTATCAAAACACAAAAGAACTGTGTCAGTGTGTGTGTGTCTGTGTGTGTGTGTGTGTGTGTCCGTGTGTGTGGTCCGTGTGTGTGTGTGAGAGGAGGAGGAGGAGGAGGAGGAGGGGGGAGAGGAGTTAGGGTTAGGGTTAGGGTTTACCTTAGGAAGAGGGAGGAGGAGGAGGAGCTAGGGAGAGGAGGAGGATCTCGGATTGGGGGAGGAGGAGCTCGTCGGAGCGGGAGGGAGTCGCCGGGGGCGGGGGGGGGAGCGAGTCGCCGGGGGCGGGGGGAGAGAGTCGCCGGGGGGGAGAGTCGCGGGGGGGGGGGGGAGAGAGTCGCCGGGGGGGGGAGAGGGATTCTGAAAATTTTGGAAAACTTTCGAGTGAGGGGGAAAAGGAAACAGCGTGCCCTAAGTAAAACATTTAGCGACGTCAACTAACGACGTCGCTAAACGTCGCAAAACTTTATTACATGGCGACATATATTAAACTCTGTCGCCGAACGTCGCTATTCTGCAACGTAAATTATGTAATGTCGCTGAACGTCGCTGGTTAGCGACGATTTGCGACGTCACATGACGGGAGTCGCTATATTACATATATAGCGACGTTCTTTTCTTACGTCGCTAAAACACGTCGCTAATATAGCATATTTTAGTAGTGAAGTAGGTATTGACTATAGTAGTTTTTTACCTGATGAAGACATTGACCAAGAGTCTAAGTATAATCCCAGTGATGAGTTGGGCAGTGTGCAGTCCTCAGAAGACAGTTGGGGGTATGAAAATTTTGAGTTGGGTTCTTCAGATCTTGTTGTGACTAAAAATAGTTTATTGAGGGATGAAAATGTGGATGTTCAGGTAGGAAAATGTTTTGCTACACATGAAGAATTCAGGAGTGCTTTGAGGCTCCATGCCATCAAGAATAAGTACAATCTGAAGTTTGTACACTGAAAGAAGGAGGATCACAGCTATATGTTCAACTGAAGGATGTGAGTGAAGGATTCATGGAAGTGTTGTAGGTGAAAATGGATACTTTGTAGTTAAAAATTCCAGTCTGCACATGCAAAAAATTGTGGCGAGGTGGACAGCAACAAACAAGCCACTTCTACATTTCTTGCAAACAGGTATATCCACTTCTACTGTTATTTAGGTTTTAGTTAACTGTTAGTTAGATTTTAGTTAACTGTTACTGTAGTTAGGTTTTAGTTAACTAATAAGTTAGCTTATTAGTTAGCTATTAGTTAACTGTTATTTTGCCACTTCTACATTTCTTGCAAACAGGTATCTCCACAGGTTCAGACATGATCCAGACTGGAAGAATGTTGGATTTAAAACTCATATAGCTGAAGATTTGGAGATTGAAGTTTCTAGACACAAAATACACAGGGCAAAAAAGAAGGCATTGGAGATGATTGATGGGGATGTCCAAGAACAGTATGCTTGTATAAGAGAGTATGCCATGTTGATGATGAAAACAAATCCTGGAAGTGTTGTTAGGGTAAAGGGAGAACTGGAGCCTGATGGGAAATCAACCAAATTTGTGAGGGTTTTTTACACCTTGAATGCACGCTGAAGGGCTTCAAGGAAGGTTGCAGACCATCCATTGGTCTTGATGGATGTTTCTTGAAGACAGAATACAAAGGTCAACTTCTAAGTGCTTGTCACCCCCAGTTTTTCGAATTGGGGGTATTTTGTCATTTCAAGTTTAATAATATTTTAGAAATTTTATATGATTTTATATGATTTTTAGGAATTTATTTGAGTCGGTTTGAATTTTATCCAATTCGGACCCAATTTGGAGACCCGGGTAGCCTGGACTCATGTGGGGCCCACATACTAGCTGGGCTTGGCCCACAGGACACCCCTAACTAGGTTAGAAATCCAAAACCACAATCCCAAGGTCTAATTTGTCAATTAGAGGCTTAATTGATCATTAGTGAACCAAACCAAGTCAAACCCATTCCAAAACAAACCAAACCAACCCAAACTTAACCTATTGGGTTTGGGAGCCTATTGGGTCTCCACCCAAACCCAATAGGGGGCCTTAGGTGGCCGGCCATGAAGTAAACCCCCCCCCCCCCCTCCCCCCCTCTTCACTTCATTAATTCTCTCTATCTCTCTCCACTTCATTTCTTCTTCAAGTTCTTCTCCTCCTTCTTCAAGAACACCCCAACCTAGGTATGCTCTCTAACCCCCCATTAACTCCTCCTTTATTTTAGTTTCCTTCATTAATGTTGTAGAGGATGCTCTCCTCTTCATTTTGCCCCTAACTTGTTAGGTTTCCCATTAATTCTAGTTGTAGGTTGGTTAGGGGTTTTTCATATATATATATATATATATGTGTATGTATGTATGTATATATATATATTTATGTGTTGTGTGGTGTTGAGATGATGGTGGTGATGAGGTTGTGTCATGGTGGTTGTGTGTGAGAGTAGAGAGTGGTGATGGTGTGTGTTTGTGTGTGTGTGAGAGGAGTGTGTGTGTGAAGGTGGTGGTGAGGTTGTGATAGTGGTGGTGATGGTGGTATTTGTGTGTGTATGTGTCTATATATGTATATGTGTGTGTATCTATATATATGTATGTGTGTGTGTTATATATTTAGTTTTAGATATATATATAGATAGATAGATAGCTATATAGATGTATATATATATATGTATAGATATATATATAGAGAGATAGGTAGAGAGAGAAGTAGAAGGAGAATAAGAAGAAGATGAAGTAGCAGCTGCAGCAGCAATAGGATGCAGCAGCAGCAGCAGCAGCAGGAGCTGCAGCAGCAGCAGCTTGCAGTTGCAGCAGCAGCTTGCAGTTGCAGCAGCAGCAGCAGTAGCAGCAGCAGCTAGAGCAGCAGTAGCAGCAGCAGCTAGCAGCTCCTTCCCCCCCCCCCATTGTGACCCCTGGCACCCTATAAACCCCCCACTTAGTATATATATGTAGGTATATATATATAGATATATATATATGTTGATATAGAGAAGTTTAGATAAGGAAATTAGAGGTAGAGAGGAAAGAGAGTTTAAGATTTAGAAGAGTTTAAGGATTTAGAAATTAGAGAGGGAAGCTAGGGAAATAAGGAATTAAAGAAGAATAGGAGGGAGGATTAAGAAGAGGAATAAGGAAGAAGAGGGAGATTAGAGGAGTTGAGAAGAAGGGAAATTAGAATCGAGAATCAAGAAGGGTTAGAATCAAAAATCAAAAGAGAAGGTTTTAGTTAGAAATCGAGTTAGAGGGCGAATTTGAGTCCGGAGCGTCGGATCGCGACGAAACTTGACATGGACCTAGGTTACGTGATTTAGATTTTGCGGGTAAGCTCCCGGGTGGAAATCGGGGTCATAGGGCGCCGGTATCGCGCGTATCAGTGCGTATCTCGAAATATTCGAGATTTCTGCAATAGGCCGTAAGGTGGACCAAACGTCCACTTACTTAGGTATTTTGGTAGATAACGAACCTATAGGATAGTACCCTACTACCCTAGGGAGATCGGGTCAAAATAACGAGCATAGGTGGGTTAACTAGCTAGTCGTCGAAGGGTGAAATTTGGCCTTTTTAAGGCTAAAATAGGAATTTGGCCTACGGCCGAGAAATTGAGTTTGAAGTCCAAGATGGACTTCGACATAGGTTATATAGGTTGGTAAGGAGTAGGATTAGCTGTCTAAACCTAGTTTTGACTCCGGTTGACCACGGTTGACTTTTTAGGCTAAAAGTCAACCATGGGTCACACTTTACCCAATTTGGTCCCAAATTCCATCCAACTTAGACCGTTGACTAAAAGTCAACTATTAGTCACCAATGACCTAGAGTTGACCTAGTGTTGACCTCGAGTTGACCAGAATTGACCCGTTGACCAAAAGTCAACGGTAAGCCAGTTTTCGACCTAGATTGATCCGGTTTAACTTCTAATGTTCTCCCATGACCAAGATTGACCCGACTAGACATGTCTTGACCTAGAATGACTAAATAGGGTTTAATTTGATTTAACTTTACTTCCTAAACTTAGTATTGATACGTCTTGTTCTCTATAGGTCCTCGAGATACTGCAGTTGCTCCAGTCGACGTATTTTATCATCTTACAGGCGAGTACATTCTCTGATACTTATTCCCAATTTATGATAACTGTTATGATTCATGTAATTAGTGTTGATATGCTTATTCCCGACACATGGTTCTCACGGATTGGTATTCTTGGATCCCGACGAGAGATGTTTTCTCCTTTTAGGTTGGGATATATTGTGCAAGCACCCTTGTAGCTCTTGCTCGTATATGGTCACTGATTCTAGAGAAGGCTAGCTACCTTCTCATTAGAATCCTGTGCAGTGACGTGTCCTGTTTGGATCCATTCTACCAGTTGGGGTAGGGGGAGTAGTAGCGTAGGCTGTGATCAGATCCATCCCGCATTCCCGAACAGTGTGAGTCATATACCGCATATATGACTTGCCAGGCCGATTCTTGACAGGTACCCAAGCCGATCACAAGCTGAAACTATTACTCACACACATTGGATATAGCTTACCTTGATTTGTGTACATGCCATGATCCCGTTCTATTTTCTTGATCTAGCTCCAGTATTACTGCTTACCATGCCATGATACATACATGTACACTCCATGATTCATTGTATATGCTCTATTTACAGTCTTATAGCTTTTATTCTATCTTGAGATCTGTTATGAGATATATGTACTCGTTCCATCCTGACTGGACTGTTGATAAAATATTACAGATTTCGACGAGGGAGATTGCAGTACCTACTACGGTCCGGACGACGTAGTGGGCCTAGACTTGGTCCCGCAGGGCGTAGCTCCGCCTGACGAGACCATACCACTTGTATAGTTTAGAGTAGGTCTTTGTACTGGACTTTGTCTCCAGTTACTTTTTGAGACTGTACTACTTTTTGAGACTGTATTATATTTGGACTGTACTTAGAGACTGGACTTTTATATATTGTTTCTGGACTTGACAGGTTATATATTTCTCGTCTTGTTGTTTATCTTTCAGTCTTTACTTTTCGTCTTAGAGTTGTGATTGAGCATATATATATTCATTGCTTGTCCTCCGTTCGGAGTTGACTATATTCTCGACAGGTTTTGTTATATATAAACTGTTGTCAGACTAGAAAATACACAGCGTTCCACGCCGTTTTTCCGGTGAGGGCTGGGCGTTGTCGCGTCACGTGCCCTTTTAGCGGGTGCGGGTCGTGACACGTTTTAGTGGTGGCCCACGCAGGTCCTGAAGTCGCAACTAGTGCGATGTCGTAGCGGCACTCGTCTTAGAGTGTTGACTACGAGCCTGTGTTACCCATAAGAATAGTAGGCTAGGAGTGCTCAATCACAGTAGGATCTTTCCTTGCTTATCTTGCTTACCGTCTTTGATATTGATTTACTGCTTTCTAGCTGTCCTCCTTTGATATTGCCTTCATGTGCCATATTGATATCTTTTCTTAATTTGTCTCCAGGATATTGATGACTCATTCTCCTGGCGAGGGGCTCGGGGAGACGGAGAGGTCTGCCACTTCTGGCGGACAGGCTCCGGTTACTTCCCCGGCTGATGGGACTTCTGTTGGGGGCTTGGGGGTACTCCTCCAGCTACCTCTATGACCGTCCCTGGGGCCATTGGGTGCACTTCCCGTAGTGCCAGGGGCCGCAGTGGGAGCTGCCGGGTATTTCCTCCTCAGCAGGGGACTCCTCCGGTGATGATGGGAGCTATTCCTCCATTGCCTTCTCTGCCCACGGATATGGGGCAGATGCTAGCGTTCTTCCACCAGGTGCTTGAGTCCCAGCGGCTCAGCACGAGGCTCAGCACGAGGCTCAGTTGAGGCAGACAGAGGTTATACGCCAGGGCATGGAGGATGCGCACAGATTGGCTATGGCGGCAGTGGAGCGTCAGGCTCCACAGAGGGAGGTTCAGCAGCAGCAGCAGCCGAAGATCGGGGATATCCATGCTTTCAAGAAGCTTGGTCCGAGGGATTTCAAGGGGACTGAGGGCATTATCTATGCTGATGATTGGCTCGAGGATATCGAGCGCCAGATGGGGCCTGCCGCCTGGCAGCCGACCTGAGGGTCGAGGCGGTTGGGTTACAGTTGTTAGATATTGCCCGGACATGGTTCCGGAATGAGCCGGCTCTTGCAGGAGAGGGCCATACTTGGGCAGAGTTTCGGGCCCTGTTTAGAGAGAAGTTCTTCTCCCTACGGACAAGATTGGCCTGGTGCGGCAGTTCCAGAACCTGCAGCAGGGCAGCATGACCGTAGAGGAGTATGCGGCGGAGTTCGGGGCTGGGCCGATATGCCGAGTACATGGTGAGTGACCCGGCGATCCGAGCGGAGCGCTTCAGGGAGGGATTGGCTTGGGATATCAAGTTCCAGATCCCTTCTTTCTACGCGACATATGCGGAGGTTTACGCAGAGGCTCGGAAGGTAGAGATGGACTTGGGCTTGAAGCCGAAGAGGGATCGAGATGCATTTTCTGGGGCCAGTAGCAGTGCAGGGCCTGCTAAGCGCCCTCAGCTTCAGCACCAGTCGTTCCAGCATCACCAGCAGCGGGGCAGGCCAGAGCATCTGTCCAGAGGAGTCAGCAGCGTCCGGGGCAGGATGATCCACCGTGCAACTTCTGCAGGAAGCCCGGCCATCTCTTCGAGTTCTGTAGGAGGAGACTGGGGCTATGTCTCTTTTGTGGTGCCGCTGGGCATCAGATGCGGGAGTGTCCCAAGAACCCCGTGTTACTGGAGCTGCTCAGAGGGCACCAGTTCAGAGGGCACCAGCTAGTGTGCCGGTAGTTCAGCAGAGAGGTCCGCTTCCGACTCAGCAGCAGCAGTTCGTTCAGCACCGCCAGCAGAGGGGTGGTCAGGGTAGAGCCTTTACTCTTGCAGCCGAGGAGGTGGAGCCTATTGCGGATGTTGTCGCAGGTTCTATTCTGCTCGATTCTTTTCCAGCTTTGGCCTTATTTGATTCTGGTGCTACGCACAGTTTTGTGTCTGTTTCTTTTGCTCTTAGGCACAATATTATTGCTGAATATCTGGGTAGGACTTGCAAGATTATGACTGGGAATGACATCATCCTAGTTAATAATGTTTGCAAGGGGCGGAGAGTTTCTTTGAGAGGCCGGGAGCTGAGTGCGTGTCTGCTCGTAATGCCACTTCCGAGTTACGATGTGGTACTCGGTATGGATTGGTTGAGCACGCACCACGCTAGCATCGACTGCAGAGGGGGCAGGATTCTGTTTAGGCCGCCGGGAGAGCCGGAGTATGAGTTCACCAGGGGTGCTGTAGAGCAGGGAGATGGATTCTGCGGGGCGTTGTTGGCGGGGCCGGTGTTGCCACATCCACTCATTGCTGAGTTCTTGGATGTTTTTCCCGAGGAGCTGCCCGGGATGCCGCCAGACCGTGATGTTGAGTTTCTATAGATCTAGTGCCGGGTGCTGAGCCTATCTCCCAGCACGTCTATAGAATCAACAACAGTGAGTTAGCGGAGCTGAAGAAGCAGGTCGACGAGCTGGAGGACAAGGGCTTTATTCGATCTAGTTCTTCACCTTGGGGCGCGCCAGTTCTTTTGTCCCCAAGAAGGATGGTACGGTACGTCTGTGTATTGATTACAGGGCGCTCAACAACCTTACCATCAAGAACAAGTATCCTCTGCCGAGGATTGATGACTTGTTCGACCAGTTGAGCGGCGCGAGGGTGTTCTCGAAGATCGACTTGCGTACTGGGTACCATCAGCTGAAGGTGAAGCGGGATGACATTCCGAAGACTGCCTTTCGGACCCGCTATGGCCAGTATGAGTATACCGTCATGCCGTTTGGGTTGACCAACGCCCCGGCGGTATTCATGAACTGATGAACAAGGTATTTCACCAGTACCTTGACAAGTTCGTGGTGGTCTTCATTGATGACATTCTCATCTACTCGAAGACACCAGAGGGGCACGAGGAGCATGAGGATTGTGTTGGACACTCTCAGGAGGGAGCAGCTGTATGGGAAGCTGTCCAAGTGCGAGTTCTTCTTGGATCGCGTGGAGTTCCTAGGCCATGTTGTCTCTGGCGAGGGGATTTCAGTGGATCCGAAGAAGATATCTGCAGTGGAGTCCTGGTCTACGCCGAGCTCAGTAGCAGAGGTTCGGAGTTTCCTGGGTCTGGCAGGTTACTATCGGAGGTTCGTGCAGGACTTCTCCAGGATTGCCCAGCCGATGACCCGCCTTACCAGGAAGGACGAGGAGTTTGTTTGGTCCGATGAGTGCCAGGCCGCCTTCGAGGAGCTGAAGGCGAGGTTGACTACAGCTCCTATCTTGACGCTGCCATCTGGATCTGGTGGTTATACGATCTATAGTGATGCTTCAGGACGGGGTTTGGGTTGTGGTGCTTCAGCAGCACGGGAAGGTGATTGCCTATGCATCCAGGCAGTTACGTCCTCATGAGAGGAATTACCCTACCCACGATTTGGAGCTGGCAGCGGTCATCTTTGCTTTGAAGCTGTGGAAACACTATCTGTACGGAGAGCGAGTTGAGATCTATACAGATCACAAGAGCTTGAAGTACGTGTTTACCCAGAAGGAGCTGAATATGAGGTAGAGGCGATGGTTAGAGCTGATGAAGGATTTTGATATATCCTTGCAGTACCATCCGGGGAAGGCCAACGTGGTCGCGGATGCTTTGAGCAGGTATCCCGTGGCTATGTGTTGACGATGGATCGTCACCTTCTGGCAGATCTGGAGAGCTTGGGCATAGAGGTGATAGTTCCTGGGTTCGAGGCGCAGATGTGGGGTCTGCAGGTGCAGTCGGAGCTGATGGACAGAGTCAGGGCAGCTCAGTTTGAGGATGAGGCTCTGAAGGTCATCAGGGAGCAGGTCCAGATGGGACTGTTGGAGGAGTTCTCTTTAGCAGGGGATGGGTCGTTGAGGCATGGTACCAGATTTGCGTGCCGAGCGGAGGACTTCGGGAGGAGGTCTTCAGGAGGCGCACGTTCTCAGTACTCTATGCATCCCGGAGCCAACAAGATGTATAGGGACTGAGACAGCATGTTTGGTGGTATGGCATGAAACGTGAGGTGGCTCAGTTCGTTGCGAGATGATTAGTGTGCCAGCAGGTGAAGGCCGGGAGGCAGAGACCCGGTGGATTGCTCCAGCCACTCCCCATTTCTGAGTGGAAGTGGGAGCATATCACTATGGACTTTGTATCTGGGCTTCCGCGCTCTCCAGGAGGGAAGGATGCGATTTGGGTCATTGTTGATCGATTGACCAAATCGGCCCACTTTTTGCCTTTCAAAGTGGGTTTGTCGACGGAGAGGTTGGCCGAGATGTATGTGCGGCAGATAGTCCGATTACACGGGGTGCCAGTGAGTATAGTCTCGGATCGGGACAGCCGATTCACTTCCCACTTCTGGCGGAGTTTGCAGCTTAGCTTGGGCACATCGCTCAAGTTCAGTACAGCATATCACCCCCAGACAGAGGGCAGTCGGAGAGGACGATTCAGACCCTCAAGGATATGCTGCGTACCTGTGTCTTGGACTTCGGGGGATCTTGGGAGGACCACCTTCACTTGGTAGAGTTGCTTACAACAACAGCTACCAAGCCAGTATAGAGATGTCACCTTTCGAGGCTCTATACGGACGGAGGTGCCGTACTCCCTTGTCTTGGGATGATGTCGGTGAGAGGGTTTTGCTTGGCCCTGAGATGGTGGTAGATGCTGCAGAGAAGGTCAGGGTTATCAGAGATAGACTTCGGGTGGCGCAGGATAGGCAGCGGCACTGGGCCGATAGCCACCGGAGACCATTGGAGTTTGAGGTATAAATTAGATTTTTCTAGTATTTGAGTCTGATTGTGATTGTTTTAGATAAAGCTCTAAGTCTTGTTTTGTTCTTAGGTTGATGATCTTGTCTTTCTGCGGATTTCTCCGACGCGTGGCACGATTCGTTTTGGTGGCGGCGGGAAGCTTAGTCCACGATACATCGGACCATTCCGTATCCTGGACAGGGTCGGTGCAGTGGCTTACCGACTGGAGTTACCGCCTGCACTAGAGGGAGTGCACAGTGTGTTCCACGTGTCGCAGCTGAGACGGTACGTGGCAGATCCCAGTCACGTCTTAGACCACTCGGAGATCGTAGTGGGACCGACACTCAGCTACCCAGAGAAGCCGGTCGAGATCTTGGACCGAAGAGAGAAGGTGCTCCGGAACCAGGTCATTCCCTTGGTTCGCGTTGCATGGAGACACCACTCTCCAGGTGAGTCCACCTGGGAGAGGGAGGACGACATGCGGGAGCGATTCCCATATCTCTTCGAGCCTTGAGGTAAAACTCTTTTTTTTTCTTCCTTGTTCAGTTCATGATTGCTGTGTTAGTCCTCATTCAATTTCGAGGACGAAATTTTTTAAGGGGGGTAGATTTGTCACCCCCAGTTTTTCGAATTGGGGGTATTTTTGTCATTTTCAAGTTTAATAATATTTTAGGAATTTTATATGATTTTATATGATTTTTAGGAATTTATTTGAGTCGGTTTGAATTTTATCCAATTCGGACCCAATTTGGAGACCCGGGTAGCCTGGACTCATGTGGGGCCCACATACTAGCTGGGCTTGGCCCACAGGACACCCCTAACTAGGTTAGAAATCCAAAACCACAATCCCAAGGTCTAATTTGTCAATTAGAGGCTTAATTGATCATTAGTGAACCAAACCAAGTCAAACCCATTCCAAAACAAACCAAACCAACCCAAACTTAACCTATTGGGTTTGGGAGCCTATTGGGTCTCCACCCAAACCCAATAGGGGGCCTTAGGTGGCCGGCCATGAAGTAACCCCCCCCCCCCTCTTCACTTCATTAATTCTCTCTATCTCTCTCCACTTCATTTCTTCTTCAAGTTCTTCTCCTCCTTCTTCAAGAACACCCCAACCTAGGTATGCTCTCTAACCCCCCATTAACTCCTCCTTTATTTTAGTTTCCTTTATTAATGTTGTAGAGGATGCTCTCCTCTTCATTTTGCCCCCTAACTTGTTAGGTTTCCCATTAATTCTAGTTGTAGGTTGGTTAGGGGTTTTTCATATATATATATATATATATATATATATATATATGTGTATGTATGTATGTATATATATATATATTTATGTGTTGTGTGGTGTTGAGATGATGGTGGTGATGAGGTTGTGTCATGGTGGTTGTGTGTGAGAGTAGAGAGTGGTGATGGTGTTGTGTTTGTGTGTGTGTGAGAGGAGTGTGTTGTGTGTGAAGGTGGTGGTGAGGTTGTGATAGTGGTGGTGATGGTGGTATTTGTGTGTGTATGTGTCTATATATATGTATATGTGTGTGTATCTATATATATGTATGTGTGTGTGTTATATATATTTAGTTTTAGATATATATATAGATAGATAGATAGCTATATATAGATGTATATATATATATATATATGTATAGATATATATATAGAGAGAGATAGGTAGAGAGAGAAGTAGAAGGAGAATAAGAAGAAGATGAAGTAGCAGCTGCAGCAGCAATAGGATGCAGCAGCAGCAGCAGCAAGCAGGAGCTGCAGCAGCAGCAGCTTGCAGTTGCAGCAGCAGCTTGCAGTTGCAGCAGCAGCAGCAGTAGCAGCAGCAGCTAGAGCAGCAGTAGCAGCAGCAGCTAGCAGCTCCTTCCCCCCCCATTGTGACCCCCTAGCACCCTATAAACCCCCCACTTAGTATATATATGTAGGTATATATATATATATAGATATATATATATATGTTGATATAGAGAAGTTTAGATAAGGAAATTAGAGGTAGAGAGGGAAAGAGAGTTTAAGATTTAGAAGAGTTTAAGGATTTAGAAATTAGAGAGGGAAGCTAGGGAAATAAGGAAATTAAAGAAGAATAGGAGGGAGGATTAAGAAGAGGAATAAGGGAAGAAGAGGGAGATTAGAGGAGTTGAGAAGAAGGGAAATTAGAATCGAGAATCAAGAAGGGTTAGAATCAAAAATCAAAAGAGAAGGTTTTAGTTAGAAATCGAGTTAGAGGGCGAATTTGAGCCCGGAGCGTCGGATCGCGACGAAACTTGACATGGACCTAGGTTACGTGATTTAGATTTTGCGGGTAAGCTCCCGGGTGGAAATCGGGGTCATAGGGCGCCGGTATCGCGCCGTATCAGTGCGTATCTCGAAATATTCGAGATTTCTGCAATAGGCCGTAAGGTGGACCAAACGTCCACTTTACTTAGGTATTTTGGTAGATAACGAACCTATAGGATAGTACCCTACTACCCTAGGGAGATCGGGTCAAAATAACGAGCATAGGTGGGTTAACTAGCTAGTCGCCGAAGGGTGAAATTTGGCCTTTTTAAGGCTAAAATAGGAATTTGGCCTACGGCCGAGAAATTGAGTTTGAAGTCCAAGATGGACTTCGACATAGGTTATATAGGTTGGTAAGGAGTAGGATTAGCTGTCTAAACCTAGTTTTGACTCCGGTTGACCACGGTTGAATTTTTAGGCTAAAAGTCAACCATGGGTCAACACTTTACCCAATTTGGTCCCAAATTCCATCCAACTTGGACCGTTGACTAAAAGTCAACTATTAGTCACCAATGACCTAGAGCTGACCTAGTGTTGACCTCGAGTTGACCAGAATTGACCCGTTGACCAAAAGTCAACGGTAAGCCAGTTTTCGACCTAGATTGATCCGGTTTAACTTCTAATGTTCTCCCATGACCAAGATTGACCCGACTAGACATGTCTTGACCTAGAATGACTAAATAGGGTTTAATTTGATTTAACTTTACTTCCTAAACTTAGTATTGATACGTCTTGTTCTCTATAGGTCCTCGAGATACTGCAGTTGCTCCAGTCGACGTATTTTATCATCTTACAGGCGAGTACATTCTCTGATACTTATTCCCAATTTATGATAACTGTTATGATTCATGTAATTAGTGTTGATATGCTTATTCCCGACACATGGTTCTCACGGATTGGTATTCTTGGATCCCGACGAGAGATGTTTTCTCCTTCTTAGGTTGGGATATATTGTGCAAGCACCCTTGTAGCTCTTGCTCGATATATGGTCACTGATTCTAGAGAAGGCTAGCTACCTTCTCATTAGAATCCCGTGCAGTGACGTGTCCTGTTTGGATCCATTCTACCAGTTGGGGTAGGGGGAGTAGTAGCGTAGGCCTGTGATCAGATCCATCCCGCATTCCCGAACAGTGTGAGTCATATACCGCACATATGACTTGCCAGGCCGATTCTTGACAGGTACCCAAGCCGATCACAAGCTGAAACTATTACTCACACACATTGGATATAGCTTACCTTGATTTGTGTACATGCCATGATCCCGTTCTATTTTTCTTGATCTAGCTCCAGTATTACTGCTTACCATGCCATGATACATACATGTACACTCCATGATTCATTGTATATGCTCTATTTACAGTCTTATAGCTTTTATTCTATCTTGAGATCTGTTATGAGATATATGTACTCGTTCCATCCTGACTGGACTGTTGATAAAATATTACAGATTTCGACGAGGGAGATTGCAGTACCTACTACGGTCCGGACGACGTAGTGGGCCTAGACTTGGTCCCGCAGGGCATAGCTCCGCCTGACGAGACCATACCACTTGTATAGTTTAGAGTAGGTCTTTGTACTGGACTTTGTCTCCAGTTACTTTTTGAGACTGTACTACTTTTTGAGACTGTATTATATTTGGACTGTACTTAGAGACTGGACTTTTATATTATTTGTTTCTGGACTTGACAGGTTATATATTTTCTCGTCTTGTTGTCTTTATCTTTCAGTCTTTACTTTTCGTCTTAGAGTTGTGATTGAGCACTATATATATATTCATTGCTTGTCCTCCGTTCGGAGTTGACTATATTCTCGACAGGTTTTGTTATATATATAAACTGTTGTCAGACTAGAAAATACACAGCGTTCCACGCCGTTTTTCCGGTGAGGGCTGGGCGTTGTCGCGTCACGTGCCCTTTTAGCGGGTGCGGGTCGTGACAGTGCTGTTGCTAGGGATGGAAATAACAGTTTCTATCATGTTGCTTGGGCGATTGTCGAGATAGAAAACAAAGAAACATGGAATTGATTCATGGAGCAGCTGTTGGAAGCACTTGCCATAGTGGCAATTCAATCACTTGGATTTCTGACAGATAAAAGGGTTTGTTGGATGTGTTTCATAATCTTCTTCCTCTTGCAGAACATAGATTTTGTGCCAGGCACGTATACGACAACTTTAAGAAGAAACATCCAGAAAACAAACTTAGAAATCTTCTATGGGAAGCTTCAAATGCATACACCTTAGCTGATTTCGAGATTGGGATGGAAAAGATAAAGAAAGTAAGCATTCAAGCTTACGATTGGCTTCAAAAGCTGCTTGCAGCACAGTGGTCAAAGCATGGATTCAGGTCTGAATCCAAATGTGATCTCTCAAGCAACAATATGTGTGAATCATGGAATAAACACATATTATTAGCAAGGGACAAGCCTATTATCTGTTTGCTGGAAACTATAAGAAGAATGCTAGCTAATGGCAAGGTTCCAAGATAAGAGAGAAAAAATGGCGGCTTATGATGGGTTACTTGTTCCTAAAGTAACAGAAAAGCTTGAAGAAGTGAAAGAGGATTCCAAAAGGTGTGTAGTCATTGGCTCTGGATACAACAAATATGAAGTTATTCAAAGGGGAACCAATGATTCAGTTGACTTAGAAGCTAGGACATGCACTTGTAGGCTGTGGAAAATCACAGGTATCCCATGTGAGCATGCAGTTGCATGTCTTAAGAAGAAAAGGCATTCAATTGAGGACTATGTGCACAAGTACTACCATAAGTCCACCTACTTGATGGCTTAAGCAGAGCCAATTAATCCTCTTTCAATGAGGCATCTGAGGCGCATACCTAGGGTTGTGCCTATGATCCTTCCTGTGGTTCGTAGCCTAACTGGGAGAAGGCCAAAAAGTAGGAAGAAACAACCTGATGAGATTAAAGAAAGTAACAATGCAGGAAAATGCAAGAGAGCGACTGTGACAACACTACAAGAAAATATAACATTTACGGCGCACAATTTACGGCGCGCAGTTGCTGTGCGTTGTAAATGACACTCTTTTACAGCGTGCAAATATGTGCGTCGTAAAAGAGTTATTTTTGTCTTTTTTTACAGCGTGTTTGACATGCACGCCATAACTGAAGGCTCATTTACGGCATGCATTTTTGCGTGTTGTAATTGAAGACTCATTTACGACACGTATTTTTGCGTGTTGTAATTGAAGACTCATTTACAGCATGCATTTTTGCGTGTTGTAAGTGAAGGCTCTTTTACGGCATGCATTTTTACGCGTTGTAATTGAAGGCTCATTTAAGACATACACTTTTGCGTGTTGTAATTGAAGGCTCATTTACGGCATGCATTTTTGTGCATTGTAATTGAAGGCTCATTTACGGCATACATATTTGTGTGTTGTAAATGATTGTAATTGTTTATTGAAAAAATTTAGTTCCCTCCTAACAATTTTTTCCTCTAAAACAATTATAGTTTCCCTTGTAACAAACTTTTTCCCCCTAAAAAATTTAGTTTTCCTCTCAAATCCGGATTTCAAGAAAAATGTAAAAATAATAGTTTCCCACCTATGTTTCACATAAAAATGATAAAAAATGAAAAAAAAATTGATAACACAACAACAAAAATCTTTTTAAAAAAATCATTTCTAAAAAAGAAAAAATATATTAATTTTTTTTCAAAAAAATGATAAAGCAGAAGAAAAAAACAAATAAATAAGAATTTTTGATGAAAGAATAGTATAGAAAAATTATATTCTCAAGAGATATAAAGATTATATTTTGTGCATAAATTATTACTGGAATATATCTAATTTTTGAAAATAAATTTTGATAACATAAATTAAGTATAAAAATAAAATTTAGTCAAATTTTTATGCCCTTTATTCAAATTATTCAAATTTTATGCATTTATTCAAATGTTTATGCACATGCACGGATTGGGTGGCTAAGACTTGTATGCACTTTATTCAAATTTTTATTTCCCTCTTCTATATTATCAACCATTCAAAATTTCATTTCCCTCTTCTATCACTCCCTTCTTCAAACTTTTAAATTTTCATTTCCCGCTTGTATACTTCACAAACCTTCTAATATAATTTCATTTCCATCATATAATTATTCAAGTCCCACTTGCTCTTCTTGAGATGGACGTGGACAGGACTGCAGAATTGCCACCGCTTTCTTTCAGCACGGCCAGCGATCCGAAGAGCAGGGCCTTTTCTTCGACGTCTCGTCGATCGACGTGAGGCAGTAGGAGAACTTGCTTACCCCCAGCTGCGACATGAGCGACAGCGGCCCCCTCCCGAGCCTGACCAGCCCCGACCCTTGCTAGAACCCGCCGCCTTCGTTCTTGTCGCCACACCCGAAATCGACGTTCGGGACCGAGACCGCGTCCTTGCTCGACCCGAACGTGAAGGTATCGCTCCCGAGGACGCCCTGTGTCGACGAGGAGTCCCCCAGGTGTAGAGGTACTCGCACGTGTTGTCCGAGTTGCACGTGGAGGTCGGGAGGGCCGAGCATAGGTCCCCGGCGCACGGGAGCTTGTAGAAGGTGGAGGAGCTCGAAGGGTCGAAGATCGGAGTCGGCTGGTCGAAGCACTTGACGTATAACTTGCACTGGGTCCGGTCGAGGTCGTTGCCCGTGTCGAGAATGGCCAAGAAAGGGACCGACGGCATGCCGATCGACAAGTCCAGCAGGAACTCCCCGTTCCCTGCGTCCACGGGGGCCTATGCTCGGCCACATCATCTTTCATCTCTGAGTTTGGAGCTTTGCTATGCCTACAACCAAATTTTACAACTCCCCTACAACTGGACACGTGTCGGACTTCGATTGGAGGAGGGGAAAAAATGGTGGGACTGGGTGGAGCCCATGTAGCAGGGGGGTGAGAGTGGTGGTGGAACCCGGTGGGACCCATGTGTAAGGAGTGGAAGAGAGTAGTTGTAAGAAGGTTGTAAAAATTTGGTAGGAGAGGGTAGACAGATCAATGTGCCAACTGTCAAACATATATAATTAATGGAATCACTGATCAGCTACATGCTTACATCTTGTAAAAGTCTGCATATATAATATCGCATGTTAGTATCTGATACAAATGCGTGTCTAGACTATAAGAGATAAATAACCTATTGGCACCTGAATATGTACGTATGCTGTTAAGCAAATCTTACAATGTTATCACAACATTTGTGGAAGTTGGAGCTTGAGTTTGAGGATAATGTGGATCTCGAGGTTTTTGGTTTTCCTAATACAGAGTATTTGCCCTGTTTGATTAACCATTTTTGTTTCTTTTAATATTCAAAATGCAAAATTTACTATATTTAACTTCCATATTCATCAATATCCATTCCTATATCCCTAAAGATTTTCATTATGAAGTGGGTCATTTACACATTCGAATGTGCATTGCAAAAAAAATGAAGAGGGCCATTTACAACGTTCAAATGCACGTTGTAAAAAAGATGAAGATGGTCATTTACAGCGTTCGAATGCACACTATAAAAAAGATGGAGATGGTCATTTACAGCGTTCGAACGCACGTTGTAAATAATATGGTCATTTACGGCATATGGCCTTTTACGGCACAAAAATGTACGCCGTGAAAGATCTATTATGGCGTGCTTCGCGTGCCGTAAATGATCAAATTTCTTGTAGTTGTGGCAACTACAAGTCACTTGGACATAATACTAGATCCTGCAAAAATGAATTTAAGGAGAAGGTGGTAGTGCCAAAGGCCAAGCCTGGTAGGCCTAGGCTTTCTAAGTCTACCCTACTTATTTGTCATGGTGATCCAACCCCCAATTCATGAAGGTCAGCATATGTTTGTCTTTCTACTCAACTTTGTCTATACTACATTGTGCATTTTAATTATTTGTCACTCATCTTTTCGTAGGTTGTAGACAAGTAAAGGGTCTTTATCATTTTGGTGACCCTTTCTGAAAGTTGGCAATGATGATTTAGAGTTATGTGAGTGTAAGGCTCTGTGGGTGGGGCTCTGTTTGTGTGAACTCTCGGGTTCAGTTTTTGTGAACTCTCAGGTTCAGTTTATCTTCTCATTTTGTGGGGCTCTGATGCTCTATTTTCCTCTGTGGGGTGCTCTGATAGTACTATGTGTTCAGCTCTATTTTGCTCTGCTGAGACACTGTCCTACCTCACTAACTCCTTTGAGCCACTGTCCCTATCTCATTTTATCATGCTGCAGTCCCTACCTCATTTTCTCATGCTACAGGTTCCTACTTCTTCATTTCATCATGTAATTTTCAATTTTTACTTCATTTCATCAATTATAACTCTGCCTTTCTTTCCTGCAGTTGTTGAACAAATGTAAGATGTTGGTGCTCTATAAGATGTTGGTGCTCTGTTTGTAAGATTAAACTTTGTTGGTGCTCTGTAAATCTGTAAGATGAAACTTTGTCGGTGCTCTGTTCGTGAAGATGAAACTTTGTTGTTGTTGAACAAATGTAAGATGTTGAAGTAAATCTGTAAGATGAAACTTTGTTGGTGCTCTGTTTGTGAAACTATGTTGGTCTTTGTAAGATGAAACTATGTTGGTCTTTGTTGGTGCTCTGTAAGATGAAACTTTGTTGGTACAATGAACTATGTTGGACTGCAATGAAATAAGAGATTGGTCTGCAATGAAATATGTTGGTCTCTTCATTTTATGGTGTGCAAATGTTGGTCTCTTCATTTTATGGTATGCAAATGTTGGTCTGCAATGATATTTGTTGGTCTGCATTTACTTTCTGCAGTTTACAGTAGTTTTTGTGAACTCTCTCAGGTTTTGTGAACTCTCAGGTTCAGTTTATCTTCTCATTTTATACGAACTCTCAAGTTCAGTTTTTGTGAACTCTCAGGTTCAGTTAATCTTCTCATTTTATATGAACTCTCAGGTTCAGTTTATCTTCATTTCATATGAACTCTCAGGTTCAGTTTTTGTGAACTCTCAGGTCCGGTTTATCTTTTCTCATTTTATACGAACTCTCAGGTTCAGTTTTTGTGAACTCTCAGGTTCAGTTTATCTTCTCATTTTATATGAACTCACAGGTTCAGTTTTTTGTGAACTCTCAGGTTCAGTTTTTGCGCCACTCAAGTATGCTAACAATGTCGGCAACATTTTTCCCACATAGATTACTTCATTCAACAATTGCAATCGTCATACAAAATTTTTAAACATAACTATGCACGTTACAAAACCAAAAACAAATTACAAAATATGCATGTTGAAGTATGGTCTTCGTTCACTTGTCGTCATCGCCACTGGCAATTCTCTAGAAGAAATTAAACGTCGGCTTCGATGCTCCTTCAATTCTTTCATTAAATTTCACATTAGAGTCTGATAGTACTCTGTAAGTTTATCATCCTCCCATAGTAGAAATCCACAAAAACTTGTTGGAAAATTTGCACACCCATAGAATCTTCTTCCAGGGTTTGCTTGCGTCCACGCAGTCTTCAATGGACTAATTGATCCACAATGGCAGTAAATGAATTTCCCTCGATTTCTACTTGAATGTCGTGAGAACGAAGATTGCGAGCTAGAAGGCATAACTTCGACTTTGGATTAATCTGTTCGGAAATAAATTAGAAAAGAGAACAAATTACTTTGGAAAGAAATTAGCAAAAATACAAGAACTGAAAAAATCAGAAAAAAAAAAACAAATGAGTGTTCAACCCCCAAGCTGCTGTGGAAGAACCCCCCCCCCCCCCCCCCGGCCGTTCTCCCAAGCCCCAAACATCCTCAGCCTTAAATAGATCAAATACAAAGGGTATTTTTTGTGTTTCATTAAAAGTTTTCAAAAAATTTGGAGACTAACGGCTGTTTCCAACGGCTCTCAGACGGGAGGTCCTATTCCGAGTAAGTCACTAATTGCGGGGGTCTTTAACTGCTAAAATTGACTAAAAGATCTTTCTACGCAAAAGGTATACATCTAACGAGGATTTTTTTGCAATTTACCCTATATATATAGGTGTATAATAAATATATATATATATATATATATATATATATATATATATATATATATATATATGTGTGTGTGTGTGTGTGTAAAATATATATATATATATATATATATATATATATATATATATATATATATATATATATATATATATATATATATGTGTGTGTGTGTGTGTGTAAAATATATATATATATATATATATATATATATATATATATATATATATATATATGTGTGTGTGTGTGTATGTGTGTATGTGTGTGTGGTTCTCCTACAATACATCCCAAACAATTGTATTGAAAATGCATTGAAAATTGTGGAAGGTCTTTACTTTGACTTTGACTTTACCTGTTACTTTGACTTCGACTTTAATCTGAACCATTGGATCAACATCCAATGATTCAGATTTGGAATGTATCGATACAAATTTTTACATGAAATGTATTAAAATTTTTTTCATATATATATATATATATATATATATATATATATATATATATATATATATATAATTTGGTGGTTTTCGATTTTGGACCGAAATCGAAACCCCAAATCGAAACTGTGGCCTGAAGTCATGACCATGCTGCCGCTTGAGGCACTGGTGAACCTAATGCCTGAGAATGTCGTCGGTATCTACAAAGAAATTTTGACGATTTTTCCTGCAAATGCCAAGGAGAAGCACTGAGCACAACATTATGATTCTAGTGAAAGGCCGTCTAATAAAACTTTGAAAGGGTTTTCAAGTCTTGTTTGCGTAAACTGGAAGTCTCTAAAATTTTACTCTAGATCAGAGTAGCTAGCTAAATTTGATATGGTTAGGCATAAAGCAAGGCAGGTAAGTGCAACATAAGCAACACTTGGGGGAAGATACCGGTAAAGAAACCAATACCTGCATATTTTCTAAACAGTTAACTAGAATACTCTACACATGCTAGACGGGGGCATCCTTGAAGCTCAAGACAATTCACAGATTATGAGGATTTTGCTACTAGAGTGAAAAATGCCGCGAAGTAAGATTCAAGGATACGGACATGATAAACGATTTGTTGCTGAATATGATGTGTGTACACCATACCTGGTCCGCGTTCCACTTGCAAGCAGAGGATAGAGTACGTGTCGTCTCGGATGCACTCAAGCATAGGTTTTCTCGTTAATAAGACATGCATTTCATGGAAAAGAAATCAGGCATGCGTACATAGTTGATGAAGGCTCCCTTTTGTACAGGCACGAATAAGTAGTCAACTCGTCGCTTGCTAACAAAACATACCTCCGTATTGTTACTACTGTAAGAATTGCTCTCCAATATTACAGGATTAGTGATGAGATTGTAAGTATCCGTGTCGAGTTTCCTTACATCGCCTCCAAACATGAGGGGAGACTTAGCCATAGACCACAAAGTAATCTGCTTAAACAATATAATGAGAACTAGTACAATCAGTCTAGTTAAATGGATAAGTAAGAAGCATTTTGACTCACCTGTGTTTTCTGCTCATCGTAGCCGGACTTTATATGAGGCACATGAGGCGTGTGCCTCGTGCCCAAAATTTTATAGGGCACCAAATTTTTATATATACTATTTAATTATGTAAATCTTTTAGTCCGAATATTTTAAATGTTATATACTAGAACACCAAAAGACAAGTCGATTAGTCGGAATAAATAAACAAATTGGTGAAATCGTTGTTAAAATTAAATCATCTCCCCTTTCGTCCTCTAACAGTCTGACACTCTCAATCTCCTTTTACCCTTACGTCATTGCCAATCTCCTTTACTCGTCCGTTATTGTCAATATCCTCTCTCTCTCTCTCCCTCTCGGTCCTCTATAGGTAATTGAACAATAGAACAAATTACAATTTTTATTATTATTATCATATGAACCGCCCGAAACATTGTCAGTTTTTATTTATTATTTGTCCGGAACATCAAATTTATTTTTTTGGTTTGAATATCTTCAATTTTATTAGTATTTGATTATGACATATATTATTTGAATATTATATTTTGTTGTTTTACTTGAATTTTGTGCTGATAATACTATTGTATCGTCGTCCATAAAATGAATTATATGAGCATTAAGCTATGGGGCACCACTTTTAGAGTTTGACTCAGGTCTCAAAATTTAAAGTCCCGCACTGCTGCTCATCACTCGTGAGGTTACATTTTCTATGTGGACCTAGTAGGACTCCTACCATTAGGAAAACATGTAAGCTTATTAGATTATCAGCAATGAGTACATTAATAGCTGAGTACTAGCTAATAGTTCTATTTGTTAAGGTATCTATTAGTGTGCAATATTAAGAAGAAGAAAAATGAGTTTCTAATGTGAATATTGTTACTCATTCTATATTTTTGGGGAGATAAGATTCTAAAAGCTGCATTATGTAGTACAAAGAGCTTGTCAAGAACAGCAAATATGGTTGCTTGTTTCGATTCAATCTCCTTCTGCAACAACATTAACAACATGTAGAGATAATAATTGGAGTTGCGTATCGAGACAATTTGATATCATGTTGCCTGCTACTAAAGTTGGTACCTGAGCTGCCAATATGGACTGCGGATTTTCCTATAAATTGTTGTGCATCAGTTGGATCTATTCCTGTCTTTGCAGTAATTCCTCCTGTTGCTTTTCCCAAATTTTGTTAATTGTTTGACTATGTCCCTGGCAAAATTTCCGCATAAATAATCGACGAAAGTAAAATTTCCATAGACGTCTAGAATCTAGATGTTCGATAGTTTTGGATAATGCAACTAATCAAGATATGTACTTACCGGTAAGTATGCCATTTACTTCACATACAAAGTCTCTAAGTCAGCATTCAGGTCATGATTTTTTGGGATGAAGTCTCCCTTGATAGTAGTAAATAAAGCGTAGTATGCCATTTACTTCACATACTAGGTAGCAGGAAGCCACCAAGGCAGCATTCAGGTCATGATTTCTAGGCCATCAATTCTCTTGGACGGGAACAAGATATCATTAGGGCTGAAAATTGAACGAACGAACGAGCTCGAACAAAGAGTATTCAAGTTTGGTTTGACTTAACTATCGAACGAGTTTGATTCGAGTCGAACTTGGACCGAGCAGAACAAGAGCCGAATGCGAACGGTTTGAATCGTTTTACAGTCCTAATAGTGAGTATTTATAGGACATGTTGTATAGACTTATCACACTGTTTCTCTCAAGTTTTAAAGATTTTTTTATTGAATTATTTATGCTCTTTATATCATAAATTTACCATCATATAAAGAACAAAAAATGAGTAAAATTTCTAAGGTAAAATGTATTTCTATCTATTAAAAAAGGCATAACATATAGAAAAAGTCATAATATGAGAAATCGAGCCGAGCTCGAGTCTGTTTGCGAATAAGGTCGAGTCGAACAACCTATGATCGAAATCGGTATCAATTAGTCCACGAACGAGCTTAAATCGAACTCGGATCGAACGGAACACGAGCTGAATGCGAACGGTTTGAATCGTTTTACAGTCCTAGATATCATCACACCATGAGTGGCTCCTCATATCGTCTTTTAATATAGCTATATCTTTCTTTCTCAATATTCCGAATCTTGGCTGCATTGATCCTTTCATAGTTTTCATAACTGCTCTTTATCTTTTATGCTTAAATATAGAGAAATGGTTATTGTGCACCTACGTGATCATCCTAGGAAGCACATATACTTCAAAAATTAGTGGGTACTCTTGTCAAATTGTAAGGAGTTTCTCTTTAAAACCATGGAAGAAAAAAAAAACTACCAAAGCATCCAGTAACTGAGAATCTTGACTTCTACTTCACTCACACCAAGGTTCTAAACGGCGGTAGACGGGTGTGTGACGGAAAGAGTCCGTCTACCGCCTAGATCGTCTATACATTTTGAACATTTTTTACTATTTTACCACTGTTTTTTTTGCTTAATATGTATATTTTAAGGGTGTTCCATGCACAAGTAAGTTGCAGAACGAAGATTTATGAAGTTTCAGTTTTGTAAAAGTGAACCATAGGCCCATAATGCTTACAAAATTTTTGGCCAAAATATCTTGTTAGATATTACTCCGCCTATGAGCCCTCCTACGCCGTCTCACCTCCACGTATGCTACCAACCTCCGTTGGCCGTCTATTCTACCGCGTACCGAAAAATGGTGCGGAAAAAGACCGCCTACCGTCTAGACGTCCGCCATTTAGAATATTGTTCAGACATACATATCTATGAACTCTTGATAATTTCATAGAGATAACATGTTGGGAAGGCAATCAAGCAACCAACTATAAAGACTGCAACATTTTTGTGTAGTTGCAATAGCCAAATATAATGTGTTATAAGGTTGGATGATATAGATGTAAAAAAGTATCTCTGATTCAGCTAAGGTTCCAAAGTAAAACTATGTAGCATGGAGAAAAGAAAAGGCTAGTGTACACATACAAGGAGGCAGGGGCGGCCCTCGCCCAGGGCAGGCCGGACGATGGTCCAAGGTCTCCTGATGAAAGGGGGCACCAATACGGAACTGTCTATAATAGAACTAGTATGCATCATGTGCCTTTTTTTAACAAAAAGTATTGTGGTGTAGTGGTTACAAAGCTAGACTTGTATTTAAGAGGTTCTTTGTTCAAATTTTGATTACAACAAAAAAAATTTTATTTATACTTTTTTTTTGCATTATGCATAGGACCAATTTAGAAAAATTTGCCTCGGACCCCCAATTGTTCAGGGCCGGCCCTGCAAGGAGGGCATACGACGCTATTGCGCATCTCGCCTAATTGATCCTTTTTCTCAATATTGACCAAATATTCCATAGTGCACACTGAAACAATAAATAATCGAGTATATACACACATTTGACACCTCCATCAATAATACCTTCAGCCAATATAAAACATTTTGCTTTACATAAATACAAGCCAATATGTTTGTTTGTTTTCTGAAGCCCACATAAAATCAGAGAGAATTAAACAAATCTAAAAGGATTCAAATACAAAACTATAGAAGTATCCAACCGAAACACACACTATTTAAATAA
Organism: Iris pallida; assembly: GCA_029216955.1. Taxonomy (NCBI): domain Eukaryota; kingdom Viridiplantae; phylum Streptophyta; class Magnoliopsida; order Asparagales; family Iridaceae; genus Iris; species Iris pallida. Next base: position 1,396,329 of record JANAVB010016192.1, on the reverse strand, counting down.
CACCGCATTTAACAATAGTGGTCTAATTATCTGGGATTATGAAAATTACTCTGATCACATTTATCTGGAACTTTTTGTACAGAGCAAATGGTTGGATATAAAAAAAAAAATTATATCCCTTCAATCCAATCAAGATTCCAAACTTTAACATGGGTAACATAGTTCAAAATTGATTATAAAAAGACAGAAGAAATAAAAATTATCTGCGATATAACTAAGAAAAGTAATTTTCTTCTCAAGGGGGGAGGGAACAACGAAAAATGTTGCCGGAAAAATTTGGGATGGAAATTTTCATCAGTATCATTGTCACGGGTGTTAGTATACAATCAATAGAAAAATAATTAAAATACCAAATGAGCTTTTTCCTAACGGATGCTTATTTATAATCACGATTATAACTGATACTAGTCTGCGACGGTAATAACCATTACTAATGAGAGAAAAATCTATTATAAATTATATGTTTTGGTGTAGTGCAATTGGACTTTTTACATTTTAATTTCATGTTCTCGGACGGATAAAAATAATGTTCAAAAATACATCCTCTTGAAGACATATTTTGTGCAAAACACAAGTTACGTCCTTTAGAAGTGCGTATTGGGATGAAGTTTTTAATTTTTCCAAATTCTATATTTTTGGTACAATTTAACGAAACTTTGATGCTTAATATACAATTTTTTGCATTTTTAATTATAAAATGTGCATAATTTTGAGTATATCTAATAATTGTACAAGTCTTATCATATTTTTGGTTTTGAACCAAAACCAAACTCGAACTCAAATTAAACCGAATTTTTTTTTTTTTCAATATTTTTAAAACCGAAGCCGGATCTAACTTTTCTCTAGCTTTGGTTCGATTCGGTTCTCGGTAAAAAAAAAAAAAAAACACTCATCCCTTGGATGTGAAATGAGAAGAGTTCAAACTTCATTAGATGTAAAAATGATGATTGATGGTTAGATTCAACTGCTCTATTCCAAGTGCGCAAAGTGGCAACGTAGGAGGAGTATTCTCCCAACTAACTTAAAAGCACGGAGAAAATGAAGGAAAGGAGGAGGTGCCATTGAACGAGCACCACTTCTTCTTCATATAAGTATCCCCACGCCCACACCCCTTCCCCACAGAAACAAACACCAAAGCTTCAGTCGGACTCCCATTTAGTGTCGAGCAACAAATCATGGGTCGACAAAATGTCCTCTCCTCGTCACCGTCGTCGTCGCTGCTCATCGTGTCGGTCGTGCTCCTCCTCGGAGTAGCCCGGGCGGAGGACCCGTACCTGTTCTTCACCTGGAACATTACCTACGGCACCCTCTCCCCCCTCGGCGTCCCCCAGCAGGTCATCCTCATCAACGGCCAGTTCCCCGGCCCCAGGATCAACTGCACCAGCAACAACAACATCGTCGTCAACGTCTTCAACAACCTCGACGAGCCCTTCCTCTTGTCATGGTAACGTTACGCGTAATGTACTACTTAATACGAACGAATATGATACGTTTGTTCTTATTTATCACCCAATCCTGCGTGCATTTCATCATGCACTACTCAATACGAAGGAATACGATACGTTTGTTCTTATTTATCATCCAATTCTGCGTGCAATCATTCGTTTCAGGAACGGAATCCAGCAGAGGAAGAACTCGTGGCAGGACGGAGTCCCCGGGACCAACTGCCCGATCCAGCCCGGCACGAACTGGACCTACCAGTTCCAGGTGAAGGACCAGATCGGCAGCTTCTTCTACTACCCGTCCATCGGCATGCAGAAGGCGGCGGGCGGGATCGGCCCGCTCCGCGTCCACAGCCGCCTCCTCATCCCTGTCCCCTTTGCCGACCCCGCGGACGAGTTCGACGTCCTGGTCGGCGACTGGTACACCAAGAGCCACAAGGTGCTCGCCCGGATCCTCGACCAGGGCCGCAGCATCGCCAAGCCCGCGGGCGTCCTCATCAACGGGAGGACCGGCAAGGACGGCTCCGGCAAGGACGAGCCCGCGATGTTCACCATGGAGGCCGGGAAGACGTACCGGTACCGCATCTGCAATATCGGCGTCAAGACCTCCATCAACTTCCGGTTCCAGGGGCACACCATGAAGCTCGTCGAGATGGACGGCTCCCACGTCGTGCAGAACGTCTACGAGTCGCTCGACGTCCACGTCGGCCAGTGCCTGTCCGTCCTCGTGGCCGCCGACCAGCTCGTCAAGGACTACTACGTGGTCGCGTCGACACGCTTCACCAAGTACATCCTCCAGGCCACCGCGGTCGTCACCTACGCGGGCTCCACGAGCCACCCCTCCACCGAGCTGCCCCCCGCGCCGCTCGGCTGGGCCTGGTCCTTCAACCAGTGGCGCTCCTTCCGGTGGAACCTCACCGCCAGCGCGGCCAGGCCCAACCCCCAGGGCTCCTACCACTACGGCAGCATCAACATCACCCGCACCATCAAGCTCAAGGCCACCTCGGGGATCGTCGGCGGCAAGCGCCGCTACGCGATCAACGGCGTCTCGCACGTCGACCCAACCACCCCCATCAAGCTCGCCGAGTACTTCAGCATCGCCGACAAGGTGTTCAAGTACGACACCATCCGCGACGAGCCGCCGCCGCCCAACACTCCGCTGGTCGTCGCCGCCAACGTCCTCAGCGCCGAATTCCGTACCTACATCGAGATCGTCTTCGAGAACCCCGAGAAGAGCCCTAACTTCTTCCACTTGGACGGATACTCCTTCTTCGCTGCCGGGTACGTAAACGTACCACCTGTACTATTTTTTTTGGACGCTGCTACGTTGCCCACAGCACTAGTCGTCACGTATTGGCCGCATGCAACATATCTTCCTTCCATTGGAGGAGTTTCTAACAACGGTCACGTCTACGATCACAAATCATGAACAAAATATTATTTTCTATTTTTTTTAAACTTCTAAAAATGTTCATTAGTAATACTGTAAAATATAAAAATTACGTAGTTGGCACATCAACGTAACTTTTTTGTGATATACTTAATTTGAGAGCAATGCAGGATGGGGAGCGGGGAGTGGACGCCGGCGAGTAGGAAGAGCTACAACCTCCTCGACACGGTGAGCAGGCACACGATCCAGGTGTACCCGAAGTCGTGGTCGGCAATCATGACAACGTTCGACAACGCGGGGGTGTGGAACGTGCGGTCGGAGCTGTGGGAGAGGCGGTACCTGGGCCAGCAGCTCTACATCAGCGTGGTGTCCCCGGCCAAGTCGCTGAGGGACGAGTACAACCTGCGCGACACCGCTCTGCTCTGCGGCGAGGTCGCCGGCCTCCCGATCATGGCTGCCTATTCTTGAGGAGGGGATTGCATAATTTTGATTCAATCGCAGTTTTTTTTTTTCTTCCTTAACCTTCTTTTCTTTGAAGGAGTTTAGTTGTTTGTGTTCTTGTTGTTTGTTGTTCCTACGTAATCCAATATGTGGAGAGATGAAGGGAGCTTATATATAGAGAGTTAATAAATGTAAGTGGCTCATGTAGAGCCAACCTTCCTAGTTTCAAAAACATTTATTTTCTTCGGGAAATTTTTTTTTGGGAATTTTTTCATGTTTTGAGTGAATATGAATTATGAAAAGTTTTGTTTCGGCTTTTTAAGCAACTCTTGGTTTGATTTGGTTTGGTGTTATTTGTATCCTTCTACACCAAAAAAAACAGCTTACTAAAGTAGTTTCCCTTCTGCTTACATAAGTTGTCCCGGAAGGAAGGGCATAAACGGAGATGGAAAGGGGATGGGGACTAAATAAATTCTCAGTCAGATTCGGGATAGAGTAAGGATATAATACTCCTCCGTTTCGGTTAATTTTCGACTCCGATTACTTATAGAGTCCAAGCCATTGGTATGGATTCGCGATCTATCTAATTCTTTTTAAAAAAATCAAATTTTATAACGAAAATAGTTTTTTATGCTTATCTTGTTTGTACATGAAAAATTGTGAAGGGGGGGACAAGGGATGGGAACAGAAAATTCGATCCCGGAAGTGTTAACGGGAGGACGGACACTGGGAGGAGAACGGAGAGTGAATTGTAGGGACGGAAATGTGGGTGAAAAATTGAATCCGACCGGAGATGGAGATCCTAATACTCGAGGACGGATATGGGAGGGTATGGCCGTCGATACCCACCCCCATTACCATCCCTACATATAATGATAATAAAAAAAAAAAAGTAAAGAACTGCTATTACTAAACAAGTTGTACCAGGGTGCTCTTTGGTTTTGTAATAGAGTTGCTTTGGATATTGGTAATAGTCGGAAACCGGAGATCGATCTGGTCAAGAATCAAGATACTGAATTGGATAAAATTGGTCCAACTAGTGGGTTAACCGGATATAACCAGTTATATAATCTTACAATCTTACATTTATTATATTACCTAGTATATATATATATATTTTTTTAGTATTATATTACCTAGTGTGTATATATTACCTAGTGTGTGTATATATATATATATATATATATTACTTATAAGTTTTTTTTCATTTATTTGGTGGGAGTTAGAAACAATGTGTCCAACACGCATACAATGCATCAATGCATCAATGCATCGTACACTAAGTTCTGTATGTTTCGTCGGACATCTAAAAAAAAAAGTTTTGCATGTTTACCGTAGTAGAATTAGTAAAGAAGGAAACATATTAACTTTGGTGGCATATAAAGTCCAAAACAAAAAACCAAAACTTTCATGTTTAGTATACCACCAAATGTAATATACACAATGTACAAAAATATAGAAGAAGAAGTTATCCCTGTAGAGCAATCAGTAAGAATACTTATGATCTGCACTTGAGCTCGAGGAGAAGAAGGAAGAACCAATAGAATCTGTGCTAACATCTTTCCTCTGCGTATCACTGTTACGTTGAAGCTGAGGAACCCTTTCGACACCGAAGCTTCCGGCGGACGCGGATCTCGCCGTTGCGTCCATATCGACTCCACATCTCCGTAGCATCGTCTCGAGTTCCTTCACGATGTCACTCATCGACGGACGGTCGGCTGACGAATCCTCGACGCACTGCAGTGCTATCTCGACGAACCTCCTGAAGCCTACGAGACTCCCGGCGTCTCGGATGGCAGGGTCCATCACCTCCACGAGACCAAAGTACTCTCCGTCCTCCTCGTCGATCGCGCCCTTCACTTCCCTGACAATGTACTGCCCCTTGTGTATCGGCGGCCTGGCGGTTACCAGCTCTAGCATTACTATCCCGAAGCTGTAGACGTCGCTCTTCTCGGTCAGTTGCTGTGTCATGTAGTACTCAGGGTCCAGATAACCCTGCATTGATTGGTACAATCAATAAGGACTACTATGTACTCATAGTTTGCAGTATCGGCCGATACCGATCCGATACGGCCGATACCTATACGGTTTAGCATGTCCCTATCCGATACCCGATAGTGACCGATACTGACATTGGAGTCTCTTTTCCGGTCAATTCGGTATAAAAAAATTGAACGAAAAAGACCAATCAACAAGGGTGTCGCATAATAAGGTTATAAAAGCATGTAAAAAAGGGAAATTTATTTATTGCATGTAAAACCAATCAGCAAGAGCGACTACTATTTCATTCAATTTTAAAACTACTAAGAAACAATACTTAAAATGCTTAAAATTATGCCTAAATGTATAAAATATATTTTCTAACATGTTAATAATTTATTAATAATTATTTACTTCTGATACCGAAAAATTCGATACTTCGATCTGAAACCGCCGATACTATCGATACCGCCAATACCGATACTCATAGGAATGGTCCGATACCGATAACACAAACCTTGCTATGTAGCTGAGTTGAGTTGAATATATGTTGGACAGACAAGGATCATGTCCTAACACATGTCCGTGTCGGAACTCTTGCAACCTGTATCCCGTATCCGTATCGTGTTCGTATCCATATCCATGTGTACGTGTTCTTGCAACATAGTCAATAGTAATTCATTTGAAATGTTGATTGGAGGCATCAGTTCTCACCAGTGTTCCCTTAACTTGAGTGGATACATGGCCTACTTCATCCTCCGATCCGGACTTTGAGAGACCGAAGTCCGCCACCTTCGGATTCAAGCTTTCATCCAAGAGGATGTTAGCCGACTTGACATCCCTGTGAATAATTGGAGGATCTGCATGTTCATGAAGATAGGCTAATCCTCTAGCCGAGCCGAGAGCAATCAGAAGCCTCCTCTTCCAGTCCATTTGTGTGCCTCTCTTACCTGCAGGTTTCGTAATTGAAGCAAAAGAAGATGTAGGTAAAGATAAAGAGTCCACAGAATTCGGAAACGTGTCCTGCTCTGTCTGAGAGGATACCTGACAAGTTCTCCCTTAATGTTCCGTTAGAGATGTACTCGTAGACGAGCATTCGCTCTCCTTGGGAGAAACAAAATCCCACAAGGGCTACCAGGTTCTTGTGATGAACCCTAGAAAGCAACTCGATCTCGGTCTTGAACTCGAGCCCACCTTGACTGGATCCTACTTGTGATCTTTTGATCGCGACCATTTGCCCATCAGGAAGCATTCCTCTGTAGACCTGCAGAAGGATACAGTACAGAAAATCATTAGAACTGAAAATTTTAGCGCAAACTCTTAATTAATCCAGAAGTCGTTAGGAAGTTGGGGGAAGTGAACCACCTTCCCGTAGCCTCCTGATCCGATTTCGTTAATTTCTGGGAAATTGTTGGTGCACTTCTTGAGTTCATCGAAAGAGAAACATTTTGCTCCTCTCACTTGTGGCGCGCCACCACCATCTTCCCCAGTACTCACCCAGGATGCTGGTAAATGAATCGAAATATTTAGATACAATCACTGTGTTCTAACCTTCATAGTATCATTCCAATGCATGATTAACAAACATATATATATATATATATATATATATATATATATATATATATATATATATATATATATATATTTGCAAAATTGAGCTCTCTTATGCATAGATATGAATGTTAATAAATAATTTTGCAAATATATATATATATATATATATATATATATATATATGCAAAATTGAGCTCTCTTATGCATATATATGAATGTTAATAATTTAACTGTTTGCTTCATAGGAATAAAATGTTCATCCAAAGAGACTGCAGTAGAAGAAAAGCCTATCTGCTATTCCGAAATCAACTACAAATCGACTGAAATTTGATAACATCTACTGCTTACTTGATTAGGCATAAACTTATCATGAAAATTTATTTTAAAAAAATTGAAGTAATTTTATGTGGCACATTACCGAATGGATTGCTAATTTCTATAGCCCTTTGAGCCCGTTTCTTCTGTCGGAAAGCATAGAACGCAACCCCTAGAAGTCCAAGGACAAGAAGTATGCATCCAACTGCCAATCCGATGGTCAGACCTTTGTTCTTTGAGGATCTTCCACCTGGAATTAATATGAAGTTCTTTCGGTTACTCTATGAACAACTGATGATCAGCTTAAGTTTCATCGATAGGCAAAGATTGTAGTACTAACCTTGGAATGGGTAGGAGGTCGCATTGAAGTAGAAAGGACCAAAATTTTCGGGAGCTTGATAATTCTTGCTGCTTAGATCGATCCCAACTAGAACGCCAGTCCTATTGAAGTAGGTTCCGTTTGATGGACAGAGTTTTAGCTCCACTTGAAGGTATTGATCACCATCGAAATAGGGATTCTCTAGAGATATTGAGTCCACTTTGGAGCCGAATTTCTCCCACACGCTCCCTTTCAGCGATTCAAACGCCGAGTGGTTCGTCACGTCTTGGAAAAAGGGTGCTCGGAAAACCATCAGTCCCTTGTAAGGATGTGAGCAGTTGTACTTCTGTGGGCATGATTGGGGGCTACAGTCGGCCCGACTGGTCAAGTAAGGCGTTGGAGCTTCCTGCTCGAGGAGGCAGTAGCCTGTTCCTGAGAGATGAACATTGCTACAAACTGGATTTCCAGCGAGTCTGCATTCACCAAGGAGTTTGTTAGTGCCGGTTGCAGAAAAATCGTACAAAGTACGTTGAAAATCGGAAATTACAATAGCGAAGAAAAGAGAAGATTACAACTGCTGGAAATGTAAAGCTTAAAAACTTGCAACATATTTGCTACAACAAGGAAGAAGAAACAGAAAGTGCAGAAGAAGAAACTTGTATTGCTGGGGTAATAACAATCAGATTCGATCATTTTTCCATCGATCTGCTTCCAAGAACTAGCAAATTCACCGATAGGACTTCTGAATGCTCAATGTCACCCTCGGATAGCACTTGGACTCTCGGACGGCACTTCGAAGCTTCAGAACATTGCTCCTAACTCTCCTCTCATAGCATGTATCTCTAGTCTCTAAATCTCCAAAAAAGAAAAAAAGAAAAACTAGATAATATATAGGGAAGCCAACCCCCTAGCAGCACACTATCCATAATGGACAGTTAACCCGGAGAGTAACTTTTCATTAAGTGGACGATTATAGCAGTAACTCCCGCTAAGTCGTCAGTTACTGAAACTGAAACCCCACGAGCACACGAACAGCCACGCTGGAACACAACTCCCGCAGGAGCACAGCCATGCTCGAGCACCAGCCACGTGGGAGCAAAGCCACGCAGGAACTTAAGTCCCGCGGGAGCACAGACCCACTGGAACCTAGGTTCCGCGGGACCCAACCTAGGTTCCGCGGGAGCTGCCTCCTCGCGTAACTGAAGCCCCACGCGACACAGTCCCACACAACCCTGCAGGAATGCGATCAAAGCGCCACATTGCGCCATTCGTCCATGCCTGAGTGACTAGGCCCCTCCAAAGGGAAATTTTCAAGAAATAGGTAACAAAAACATATGTTTTTGGAGGATTTGAACATTGCCCTCTAGTAAAACAGTCCATCATACTAACCAAATGGGCTACCACTCCCCATGTTTACCATTAAATAAAAGAAGAATCTTATATTGAAATACACACTTGGGATTTGTCACATGGATGTGGGACCATTTCTAGAGAACAATTTCAAAAAAAAAAAACTATAGAGTCGACAATATCGTTGTTGAACTTGAGTTCCCATGTGTAATAAGACTATGATGGAAATACTTACATGATGGTATTATTATAGCCTGAGCTTAGTTCAACCGAGAACAGATCATTATCTTTGAAATTCACAATCTGTAACTGCTGGCTGATATTGCTGCCCATATCTAGAGACCCATTGAATGAATTTCTATCCATTATCCTGCCAATAATCAAAAAGAAATTAGAGACGAAAACACGTAACTCCTCGTATGTAGATCAATAATAGTCTGTCCTAACCGACTTACACTTGCTGAAGTTGAGGAAAGCCGAATAGCTTTTGGGGCACCTGTCCCTGAAGATTTCCTGATGATATCACCCTAGAAGACACCGATAAGAAGTTAAATGTTATAAGCTAAGATGTTAATTTGTCAATTAAAAGAGCCTCCTATTGCAACTTACAGAGAGGTGAGAGATTCGATCTGTGAAATCCACGTAGGAGCTTCTGCGGGATCAAACAAGTTATCGCTCAGGTCCCTGTCGAGTATCTTACATGAGTATCTGCCTATAATTTGATAAAATCACGGTGCATATACAATGGAAGTGCATAAAGAGCTTAAATGGCATCTTACACAGAGCTGAGAACATTCATTCCAGTTAAATTTGGCATTGCTCCAATTAACTTGTTATTTGCCAAATTCCTGAAAGTAATGGTAGTGATAAGAGGAGTTAGCGAAGGTGGTATCGGTAAATACTTCCCTAGGATGATATATGTCGTGTATTTTTACTTACAGTACAGTGAGCTTTGTAAGATTGTTGATGCTGGAAGGGACTGAGCCACTAAGAGAGTTATTATCTAGGCGACTGTTAACAGCATCGAAAAATAACAAGAATGAGTTTTCGTAGCTATATCCGTGAAGTAATTTGAGATGAGTTTACTGAATCATAATGTACTCACAGGATAGTAAGTGTTTTCACAAAACCAATAGAGGCTGGAATACTCCCAGTTAAGTTATTTCTGTCCAGTAGTCTGTACATGGATTCATCGGTTGTCAGAAGTAATTAGTGTAGACTGATAAATGAAGAGTGAACTCCTGCTGAAAACTTACACATGTTTCGCTTTCAATTTAGAGCTGAAAAGTTTTTCTGGAACGGAACCGGACAGCTGGTTCTTGTTTAAATGGCTGTTAAGCACATAATAGCATGAGAACGAAAACGAAAACATCATATGGAAACAATTGATCCTAATTTCTGTCTTCAGTGTGTCTAATATATAACAGAATAGATATTAACTCACAAGTGAACTGCACTGTAAAGCTGGTCTAATCCGGATGTTGTGCTTGTAGAGACAGGAAGAGGGCCAGTTAACTGATTCTCTGCTAAATCCAGCCAGAAGAGATTAGAAAGGCTGCCAAGAGAAGCAGGTATCTCCCCAGTGAACTGGTTAGAGTTCAGAGCCCTGGAAAATTAAAGTATAACAAGATTAAGCATATAAGGGGATAAAATCAAGGTTCGCAGTATTGGTATCGGACCCTTCCTGTAAGTATTGGGATCGGGGGTATCTGCGGTTTCGGATTGAAGTATCGAATTTTGGGTATCGGAAAATATATTAATAAATTGTAGAAAAAATAACTGGTACATTTACGTATAATTTTTAATTAGGGATATTTTATCAAATGCCCCCATTCCAAATGTTGAAACTAGCATATACACCCACTATTTTTTTTAACTAGCAAATACCCTCACTCCTAAGTAAAACAGCAAAAAAAAAGTGGAGGTATATCTTAAATTTTTAATGTTCTGTACCAAATATGGGGGTATTTACTAGTTAAAAATAATAATGGGGTATATGCTAGTTTCAACATTTAGAATGTGGGCATTCGTTAAAATATCCCTTTTAATTATTTTGTGTTTTTTCGTAGTGGTTTTGAAATTTAATAGTCATCGTTGCTGGTTGGTTTACTTGCGAGATTTTTTTCATTTATATGCTTTTACAATCTTATTATGATTTTATACCCTTGTTGATTGGCCTTTTTTGTTCATTTTTCTCTACCGAATTGACTTTAAAACAGATCCCCAACGTCGGTACCAGTCAGTATCGGTAGCAGTCGGTATCGCCGCATCGTATCGATATCGACAGATACTGCAATCAATGGACAAAATGAGAATGCATCGTGCAAGACTACGATCCTTACAAGAATGAGAGGTTTGCAAGATTGCCTAGTTCAGTTGGGATGTTGCCAGTGAAGCTGCAACCAATCAACATTCTGGAACAGAAGTGAACAGGTTGTAAATGATATTGAGATAAAATCCTTTCTAGAGTGCATGTAGATTTATCAAGTTGTCGAGCCATTGAACTTACAGAGCAGTAAGTTGCTTTAGTTTCCCGATCGCTGGAGTGAGCACACCACCGAGCTTTTTATTGTAGGACAAGTCCCTGCCAGTCTCTAACATTAATTCCTTGAAAATCTATATTGTGAAAGTAATGCATAACTAAATTAAAAACTGTAAAGTTTTCTCTACTCAAAAGATTGCAGTAATTAGAAGAGGAAAGAACTCACAGGGTGCGGAGTTCTGTAAGGCTTCCGATATCGCCACTCAATGTACCTTCAAGGGCCATGTTGAACAATTTCCTGCAGCAACAAGATTTGGTAACAGGAGGGCAGAGTTGTAGAGGGAAGATGATCAGTTTGCAGTACTGGGGACTTACAGTTCTACCACTCTAGAATTGTTGCAAGTAAGTCCGTCCCATGGTGTTGTACCACAAGGATCGTTCGATATCCCCCAACTCGGGGGGATGTTCTTCATTTTATCCATTAGTGCTCGGAGAGCAGCAGCTGAAAGCATTTACAATCCACTGTTACCTCAAAGTACTAAGCAATGTCGGAAGGATACATCTATGACACAATATATATACACAACACGTCCATAGCACAGTTTTTGGTGTGTGCTACTGCATTTTTAGAGTGCCCATGTTCGTGTCCAGTACGTGTCCAACACAGGGATTACACAGGAATGGTATTGAATTCAGAGTGGCTGTGCTTTCAATTCAATTAAGGAAATTGGTAGTTGGTGAAGGGAAGTTTCATATCCTTCATCTTGGCCATATGTCATTTTTTTTCTTCCTTCAGTCTGTTCATGTCTGTGTTACATATGCCATACACCTAATGAGGTTCTTGATAAAAACTTTATGTTAATTGTATTTCTACTCAACATGCATATGTACTTTCTAAAACCTTGAAATCACTGAGTTGCATTCAAAGCTTTAGAAAAAGATACCTCCAGCAATTGATCTACAGAAACCCTAGCTGGAGACCTCTAGTCCAGGTACAAGTATTGCATTACCTTACCTTCTTATAGCTACACTTGTAACCTTCATATTGAGGATATATGTTATCCCATCTATTTGTTCAGTGGTGGAGGTAAGTTGTGTGTAATTTTGGGGTTAGGATTTGGAGTTGCCACTTATCATCTTTTTTATCTGAAATTAGTAGAATCATATCTAATCTTCACCGGTGGAGTAGGTCACCCTTACCAAACCACGTTATAAATCTTTGTATTTGTAGTGTTTGCTTTTGTTATTACCGCGTTTACAAAGATCGTACAAAGTACTTAGAAAACCGAAAAATACAACAAGTACAAAAACACTTACAACAATGGAAATGAAGATTACAACTTCTGAAAAAGTAATCCTAACGAACTTACAACATACTTGCTAATACAACACGAAATAAAATATGAAAAGAACACTTGAGAAGAAAGTCGCTGGGGTGATGAAGATCACCATTGCTCAAAGAAAGATTCGACCTTATTCCATCGATCTGTTCCAAGGAACCAGAAAGTTCAAAGATAAAAACTTCTGGAACGCTCCATTGTCACTCTTGCAGGAATTGAATTTGGACTCTCGGAATGCACGAATGGACAGCACTTCCTTGCCTCACGTAGGTGCTGCTAACTCTCCTCTTGTAGCATTCTCTCTTACAAAAGAGAAGAATTTGTGATTATATAGGGGAGCCAATCCCCCTTACCAGTCTATTACCCTTAATGGACAGTAAAATCGGAGAGTAAATCCCCATTAAGTGAACGATTACAGTTTTAACCCCTACTAAATGGGCAGTTACGGTCAGAAGCAGCGAACAACCATTTTTGCGGAAGTTGAATTTTCGCTCCAACTGCATTTTTAGCTCTGAGCAAAAATGGTCCAACAGAATCTGAATGGAAATGACAATTTTCGCTCAGACAGCCACTGAGCGAAAAAGATAATTTCCACTCCAGCAACTTTCGTGCGAAAATTACTGCGGTCCATGCTGAGTCCGCGAACGCCCACACTGCACCCACACGTGAACTCGCATGAAAACGAGAAGTGCTCCTTCAAATCACCATTTTGCACCATTTGCCTGTGCTCTCGTCCAAGTCGCTAGGTCCCTTCAGGACCTGACTCCTTTGAAAAATTTTCAAAAAATGAGTGACAAAACATAAATGTTTCTCAAAAGTCTTAAACTTTGACCTCTAGGAAAACACCCTACCATACTAACCACATGGACTGCCACTCCCCATGTGCACAAGTCAATAAAAGATGAATCTTATATTGAAATACACACTTGGGGTTAGCACATGGACGTGGGACTATTTTTTAGAGTTCAAATTCAAAAAATCCCAACCGCTTTTGTTTCTATTTTTTGTTGATTTAACGCTATCCATTTTAGTCTCCTTCTAGGAAGCAGATATGAATCACAGATGCCCCAAAAATCTGAGCCACTCATATCGGGCGTGCATAAGACACACACATAGACACTCCAAAATACACTAGGACACACCAAATCAGCACCGTGTCTAGATCACCTTACGATCGTGTTGGGTTGTATTCATGTCCACGCAACATAGAGAAGCACAGAAACTCCAAAATAGGTACGGGCACCGTCATCACCATGTCCTTACCTTGTCGCGTCTTATCCGTGTCCGTGCAACATAGGCCTCCATCTTGTTGGAATTTATTCTTATCCAGTGGCGGACCTAAGTAGAGACCCCCAAAAAGAAAATTTTGTTCTTTTTTTCATGTATAATTTTTCTTTTTTGGTATTTGTATGTGAGTTCGTCTATACCTAGTCCATCCTAACCCACTCGAGCCCACCCCAGCTCGAGTTTCTGGTTCCGCCCTTTCTTATTCCCCACAGTTGTACAAAGTATTCAAGAAACAGAGAAAGAAGGAAAGACGAGCTACACGAAGGAAACGTACCATCTTGACCATCTGTAACGCCATGAACTGCGCGAGGAAGAAGAAGCAGAAGCAGATGCGTTAAGCACACATACAACGCCAGAGGGCACATCCCCATTGTCCTCCTCCTCCTCATCTGCAGCACCTACCGAGGACACGGACACACGAACCTGCACCCTCTCCCCTTCCTGTGATCCCTATGGAACTATGCAACTTGAGCAAAGCACGCCCTCAGTTTCTTCTCCTCTCCTTCGTCAGAGTAATAAACTAAGGGCCTGGTGCACTTGTTTCTCACCATTGACCGGCTCGTGGACAATTGCTGTTGGTGGTGCCATTTTTGTTGTTGTTTATTTGCTGTTTGTTGCTTGATGTAGAGTTGACGCGGGAACATACACACTAAAACAAACAAAGAAATGTTTTTTTTAAGATTTCTGACGATACTTACGGGGACTTAGTACATACTGTAAAATATGCCTGTTGGATTCACTGTCTCCAACTAACATCAAATAAATGGAAGGAATATATACGTCACGTTGGCTTGATTCACTAATCTTTCACTACCTAGTCGGAATGTTATACCTCTTTTTGGTAACCACAAGAATCACTTGAGTTAGGTAAACAAACAAAGAAGTAAAATAAAACTGTAAGGAATAAGGAATTTGTCAAAAGAAAATAAAACTATCAACTAATATAAGGAGAAGAAGTTGGAAAATAAAACTGTAAGGAATTTGTCAAATAAAAATAAAATAAAACTATCAACTAATATAAGGAGAAGAAGTTGGAAAAGTAGGTAGGCCAAATTATACTAATGGCAACTATAGCGTTGGAAGTGTATTTGGCAACTTAATTTTATACTCGATTTTAACTTTATAAATTGTCAACCCGAGTTACCCTTGTGATCAGTGGAAAAAAATATAAAAGTACTAGCTGGACGGCAAAATATCAATAGATCGAACTACGGGAGTGTATTATTACTTTCATTTATGGTGAAAGTTGGAGGACAGTTGGCCCAAAAGATATACAATGATGTGTGCACAAAAAGTTCCAAGCGTTACATCTGACACTAGGGTGAGCATTATTCGGTTTTGGACGAAAACCGAACCGAACTGAATAAGAGTTTCGATTCGGTTTTTAAAAAAATCGGTTTGGTTTCGGTTTTGAAAACACTAAATTTTCTTTTTCGTTTTCTGTTTTGGGTTTCGATTTCGGTCCAAAACCGAAAACCGAATAAAAATTTTATATATATATATATATATATATATATATATATATATGTATATATATATATATATGTCTAGGTATGTTTAGTTACTATAAATATTAACAAAAAAGGCGCAAAAAAAAAATTGAATAAACCGAAAACCGAACCGATTTAATTCGGTTTGATTCGGTTTTGGGCCAATTCGGTTCTGTTTCGGTCCAATTCGGTTTTGGGTTATTCAGTTCGGTTTAAACCGAATTAACCGAATACTCACCCCTACCGGACACCATAAAAAAAAAACTTTGTAAATTGTGCTCATTTGAACATTTTTGGTCAATTTTATCGGAACCACTTCAAAAGAATATTTAACAATACAAGTATTTAAATTACGCTTTTATATCATATGCTTTTGAAATAGTCTCGATGTACTTCAAAATGTTATATTATATCTCGTTTCCGGTTGAGCCCTCAAAAGGGGTGACAATAGTATTGGTAATTTAGTCCCACGTCGGGTATAAAGTTGGATCATGATGTGTAGATAATTGGAATTGGTTCAGGACTTACCTAAAAAAATTCTTTTAAGACATATGGGTCCAATCCAATATCACACCTCATGAGCTAACTCTGGTTCAGGTCACGTCGTGTTCCCAACAAGTGGTTTGAACTAACGGCTCTAATTGATTCGAAACAGATGGTGTTGAACGTTCATGCATAGTTGGGTGCCAAGAAATTTGCATACGTTGTGGTTGGCACACAATGGTGGTGTGAATGAACGTGTCGATTTGATTATGTGGCCGAACGGATATGACAATATGTTGGATCTTGCGGGTACTTGCCTGGCGGTATCAAACAAGGTGCTCGGCTAGCAGGAACTAACAAAAATCGTACCAGGAATCAGATTACAAATAATAATACTGAAGAGTACAACCTGGGGCCACTTGTGGTCCTTACTCTCAAGCATATTACAACTCAACCAAACACACTACTCCATTTCAGACTTATGTACAGGTTCAGGTCCCGAAATGGTATGCTCTTACGCCTGCGAATTCCCTTAGAACTCCGAGAGCTCACACACGAATGAGATTTATTCGGCTACAAAATATATACAATTTTACTTTGGTACAATTTCTGTGGAGAACGAGTAACCACCAGAGTACTCAAAATAGTTGCTGCTGCTGCTTGCATCCCTCCTGGGCATTGCCCTCCTGGCAGACGGAGCTGCCGCTGCCGCTGCCGCCGCCGAATCTCTCCTCGCACCGCCAGCGTCCTGCACCATCATCTCGATCTCCTTCACGACGTCGCTCATGGCCGGACGGCCAGCGGACGACTCCTCGAGGCACTCCAGAGCCAGCTCCACGAACCACCCCAAGCCCACCACGAAGTCGTCCCGAATGATGGCAGGATCTATGAGGTCCTTCAGACCGTAGTACTCCTCGTTCTTGTTCACTGCCTTCCTAACCTCGCGGACGATATATTTCCCCTCGTGTATCGGCGGCAGCGCAGTCACCAGCTCCAGCATTACCACCCCAAAGCTGTAGACATCGCTCTTTGCTGTCAGCATCTGCGTGGAGTAGTACTCCGGATCCAAATAACCCTGAAAAGTAAATAATGTTCATAGAATACAAATGTTCTGTTTTAACAGTGCACTCAATCACTCTTTTGGTTCAATGGACTCGGATGAAGTTGCAAGTAAACCTCAAAATTTTAGACAACAATGTAATCACTAGTCCTTGACTAGGTTGTGTGTCAACTCGAGATACGTATCGTGTATCGATTTGCTTGTGTACCGAACCATATATCGCGTATCCTATCGTGCATCATATGATACTAGAATAACTCTAGGAGGTAAATCCGTATAGTAGCATGACTTATAATTTTCTTATCACTTTTATATTTGTTTCATATTTACAAGTCTATCTAATACAATAATCCATATTCTTAACTATACATTACACAGTTTGCGGTATCAGCCAATACCGATACTGACATTGGTGCTCTCTTGCCCAATCAATTCGGCAAAAAAATTAACAAATGTTCTGTTCTAACAGTGTACTCAATCACTCTTTTAGTTCAATGGACTCGGATGAAGTTACAAGTAAACCTTCAAAATTTTAGACAACAATGTAATCTCTAGTCCTTGACTAGGTTGTGTGTCAACTCGAGATACGTATGGTGTATCGATTTGCTTGTGTACCGAATCATATATCGCGTTATCCTATCGTGCATCATATGATAATAGAATAACTCTAGGAGGTAAGATCTATACTAAATCCCTGTAGTAGCATGATTAATATAATTTTCTTATCACTTTTATATTTGTTTCATATCTACAAGTCTATCTAATTCAAGAATCCATATTCTTAAATATACATTAACAGTTTGCGGTATCAGCTGATACTGCAGCCGATATCGATACTGACATTAGTGCTCTATTTTCCAATCAATTAGGGGAAAAAACAACAACAAAAAGACTAATAAGCAAAGATGTAAAAATATAGTTCAGTTGTAAAAGCATGAAAATGAAAAAATCTTATCTATAGTAGGTAAATCAATCATCAAGGGTGACTATTATTTCATTTACTTTCAAAACTACTATGAAACAATACAGAAAAATACTTCAAATTATGCCTAAATGTATAAAATATTTTCTCTAAATTTATTAATAATTATTTACTTTCCAAAACCAAAAAAATCGATACTCCGATCTGAAACCACTGATACAGCCGATACCGCCAATACCGATACTCATAGGAAGGGTCCGATACCGATACCGCGAACCTTTGCATTAGATGACTCGAGTAAAAAAAACGATACTGCCTATCATCCTATGTGTACCGTATAGGATCATCCGTACGTAATGAAAGGTACTATATCATATCGTAAGATACCTATTGTGTATCGTAAGATATTAACAACATAGACTCTGCGACCCTCCTTTGCAATCTATATCACTTATGAAGATGGCAAGTCCAGACTTAATTTACTTACCAATGTTCCCTTAACCTGAGTAGAGTATTGGCCTTCTTCTCCTTCAGATGCTAGCTTGGAAAGACCAAAATCCGCAACCTTTGCATTCAAATTCTCATCCAGAAGGATGTTGGTAGACTTTACATCCCTATGAATGATCGGAGGATTGGCATGCTCATGAAGATAAGCTAAGCCCATGGCAGAGTCCAGAGCGACCGACAGTCGCGTCTGCCAGCTCAACACTATGCCACCCTCTCCTATTTTCGGCAATACATGTATACATTATAAGGTGACAGAAAAAATATGGTGATATTGTACACAGTTATTTGGAGGACATACCACACAAGCACTCCCTGAGCGATCCGTTGGGGATGTACTCGTAGACCAGCATGCGCTCGCCGCGTTGGAAGCAAAAACCTTCGAGTTGCACCAGGTTCTTGTGATGGATCCTCGACAGCAGCTCGATCTCGGTCTTGAACTCCGCCCCGCCTTGAAAAGAACCCGCCCGGGCCCTCTTGACTGCGACCAACTTCCCGTCCGATAGGACTCCTCTGTAGACCTGTAGAATTCACGGGACTGCACATTGTTGGATGTTACATTTTCTTTCGTAGAGCTCTCACTGAGAATCTAACCTTCCCAAAGCCGCCGGATCCAATTTCGTTGATCTCCGGGAAATCGTTGGTACATTTCCTCAGCTCATCGTAGGAAAACCATCTAGCGCCTTGTAGTTCAGGCGCGCTGATACCTTCACCGCTAGGTGCCCAAGATGCTGGCAAGTCGAAAACACGTACAATAGGACTGTCAGAACCTACAAGCTAGGAAAAGCATGGATCGCTCCAAAAATGTGGGCCGTGTCGTGTCGGGCACAACCCAGACTCTCCAAAATACACTAGGACACGTCATGTCCGTGTCTTTGTGTCCTTACCGTGTCGTATCCGTGTCCGTGCAGCATAGCCTATAAGAAAGGGTAACCTGAATGGTCATAGCTATGCAAGTGTTTCATGGTTATTTACCAAAAGGATCCATGACTTCTATGGCTCTCTGTGCCCGTCTCCTCTGCCGCAGAGCATAGAGTCCCACGGCTACGAGTACGACGATCAGAAATGTACAACCAACTGCCATTCCAATGATCATAACCTTGAATGATCTTCCGGATCTTCCGCCTGTTAGACAATATTATTCAGTCTTCTAATAAGAAAAAAATGTTGATCAGTAAGTTCTCGTACTCGGTACAGTTGGACTGCAAACCTGGGTAATTGTATTCAAATGCATCGAAGTAGTATGGACCGAAAATATCTCCTGGAGGTCCATAGTTTTTGTTGCTTAGATCAAGGTTAACCAGAATCACAGTCCGATTGAAGTACGAATCTGTTATCGGACAGAGTTTTAGAAGCACCTGCAGATAATTATCGCCGTCTATGAAGGGATTCTCGATAGTTACTGAGCCAATAACTGGGCCAAATTTCTCCCACAAGTCCTTAACGAGTGTTATGAACACGGAGTGATCCGCCACGTCTCGAAACGAAGGCGCTCTCATGACCATCATTCCCTGATAAGGATTTGAGCAGTCGAGATTCTGAGGACACGATTCAGAGCTACAATTGGAATGGCTGATGGAGTAATTGGATGCCACTGGATCTTGCTGAAGGACGCAGTAGCTTGTTTCCGAGAACTGAGCATTACTACTGCACACAGGATTTCCAACTAATCTGCAAGTTAACGTTTTAATGATCATCGGAAGCATACAGTTTAAGTCATGATTGAGTTGAACGGGAATGATACAAAATTACTCACATAATGGTATTGTTATAGCCAGTGTCCAGTGCAACCGAAGTAAGAGCATTATTTTCGAAATTCACGATATGAAGCCTCTTGCTAATGTTGCTTCCCATGTCGAGACTACCGTTGAGTGAGTTGTTCTTCAGTATCCTGGAAAAGTTTCAGAATATGGTTAGGTGTGACAGAAATTATCTTTTATATTTTCGCTGTATCGCTCTCAATTTCGGCAATAGCACACTTACACTTGTTGCAAATAAGGAAAGCTGAAGAGCTTTTGAGGCACTTCACCGTAGAGGCGTCCTGAATTTATCATCCTGGATGCCACCGATAACAAATTCTTGGTTAATATGTTGGCTTTCCAAATTTTTATCGACTTCGGTACTTCAATAGCAACTTGTACTTACAACGCGGTGAGATTTTCCATATCAGAAATCCAAGCAGGAAATTCAGAAGGTTCAAATAAGTTATTGCTCAAGTCTCTGAAGATAATATCAATATAATAACATTTAAGTTCATTAGAGCAAAGAATATGCATTGTCAAGGTAAGGTTTGAGTGAGTTCTTACATAGTTCTGAGATCATTCATCCCAGTTAAGTTTGGCATTGCTCCACTTAACTTGTTTGCCCCCAAATTACTGAAAGCAAATGACACAAGTAACAAATGAAGCTGGTATTAATTTTTCCTCAATTTCTTGTTATATTTTTGCATCGAGCAAGATCACTTACAGTACTTTGAGGCGTGTAAGATTATTAAGATTGGAAGGAACTGGCCCACTAAGAGAATTCTTGTCGAGACGGCTATTCACAAGATGAGATAATAGTAGAATCAACAATCTTGATCAAATAAATTCAAATGAGAACAGATTAATAGATACTGGGACACTCACATAACTGTAAGAGATTGGACAAGTCCTACGGAGACTGGAATCCTTCCAGTAAATTGATTTCTGTCGCAAATTCTGATTGGACTAGCTTATAAGAACATGAACAGCTAAACACCAAGAAAAGTAAAATCCGAGAATATATTTTCTCACATGTGTTCAAGGGTCATATCAGAGCTGAAAAGCTCTTCAGGAAAGGAGCCTGACAACTGATTCTTGTTAAAATGGCTATTAAGAGGATAAGAAAAAGGAAGAAAGATTAGCTTCATGGAAGATTGTGGAATAGTTTAATGAAGACAGAAGGAATTAACTTACAAATGCTTTGTATTGATAAGCCGGTCTAATCCAGGTTCGGTGCCAGTGGAGATAGGTAGAGGTCCAGTTAACTGGTTCTTTGCCAGGTCCAAAAGTGCGAGATTGGAGAGCATACCAAGAGAGGCAGGTATCCTTCCAGTGAACTTATTCGAAGTCAAACTCCTTTATATATATGAGAAAATGTTATAGGTATCTAAAAATACCAAGAAGGAAAACAATCTAGATTCTGACAGTAAAATCCTTACAAGAACACGATCTGTGACAGATTGCCTAGTTCGCTTGGGAGGCTACCACTGAAGCTGCAATCGACCAAGAACCTGGACGACCATCAAACAAGTACCGAAGATGAAATTAGTTACACGAAAAAAGTGATGATTTTGAATTTATTTGGTAATGGGACTGGCAGGAACTTACAGAGCAGTAAGCTGTTTAAGATTTCCAATAGCCTGAGGGAGTGGACCACCGAGCTTCTTATTGTACGACAGATCTCTGCAGACATTAATGTTTAGATTCGACTAATCTTTACTGGATTAAGATGTGCAATCGATTCACCACTAATGTGTTCATGAAATCATGTTACTTAATTATCGGATAAAAGTTTTGACATGTTGATGAAAGAGATTGCACAAAGTTTCATCATTGTGGAGTAAGATTGATTTCTTGGACTGTGTTACAATTGTTGGTATCAGCATTAGGAAGAGTACATGCCCCTAATCGGTTAATTATTTGTTTTACCTAATTTGTATTCATGTATTGAGTGATCACTGTAGTTGTCAGAGAAAGATAATGGGTTTCATATTTATATACTTGCAAAATATATGACAATTAATAATCACTATATAGAGCACAAATAATCCATAAAAAGAGTAGGTAACCGCAATAGTCCACAACAATTGCAGTAACAATCACATCCTCGTCTATTTTTGCCAGGGGCATTGAGTCATCATGTTTCTCTCTTTCCGTCCACGACAAAAGCAATCGATCCATCTCTCAAAATATATATATATATATATATATATATATATATATATATATATATATATGCACTTATACTGACAAATCTAATGGCGGTCTTGTGACTGTCTCGCCAAACCTAATGGCGGTATATATCGATCCATCCCGTCAAACCTATTGGCGGTTTGGGTGCCACTCATATCGCTGTTACCTTCGGCGATATGTACTGCGTTTATAATTTTTGAAACGTGCTACCCCTCTTCTAATATCACCAATGTTTTGAATTGTGAGCATAACTTTCTGTAATGAAAACCAGAGGAATTTACATGGTTTGTAGCTCGGTGAGGCTCCCGATGTCACTGCTCAATGTACCTTCAATGCCCATGTTGTACAACTTCCTGAAAGATTTGTTAGTTAGAACCTGGCACGTTCCGTAGCCAATTGCTGGTTTTCAGGAGAAGAAGACTCACAATGAGATCACCCTGCTGAAGTTGTTGCATGTAATCCCTTCCCATATACAAACAGAGCTTGATTGTCCCCAGCTTGGTGGTGTGTTCTTCATCTTGTCCATTAGAGCTCGAAGAGCAGCAGCTGCGAGTTCCCGTCAATTCATTGTCAGCCTAATGGTGTTGAGAAGTCTTATACGAAGGCTTAGGAACAAAATATGACAATTGCCGAAATCTTCACAGACACTAAATATTGAAGATTATTGAAAAAGTCCTTAGGAAATGTCAGTGTGGCATATATTTGTGAATATATATATATATATATATATATATATATATATATATATATATATATATATATATATATATATATATGTTTGCAAGGAATCCTACTCAATACCTTACAGTTACAGGTTTGATAGGATATTGTATCCATCAATGGAGTTTTAAAATTATATATGTTTGTAAGGAATCCTACTCAACTTCTTGGAGATGGAAAGGACTTTCTGATATTTTACACTTAAAAGCACACCCAGTCCTTGCAGAGAAGTCATCGGCGACAGCCCATTTTATCTGGGCAGAAATGCTATTCTAATTATAGGAGACACCTTAGCTTCTCGGTTTTGCCACTGGGGTGGAGTGACGAGTTTCGAGGGGTGCCAACCTAATTGGAATGTCTCGCTTCGTTTCTCCCTCCCTTTTGGCTTCTGGGAGAATTATGCTTTTCACTTTAGACTTTCTAAAGTGGGGCCCATGACCTGATTCTCCTGGCGTGGATGTCCAACCAAACCCTACATCGGGTTGGGGTACGTGGGCAGTCTAGACAAGTAGGATACTTGTCAAGATAAGGCTTTATCATAATTTTTTTTAAAAAAAAGTCCAAAACCATTAGGATTGTCATTTTTTGGTTTACATATGAAAAATCAGAACCATCTCATTTTATCATAATTAAAAAAAGTCCCAAACCATTAGGATTGTCATTTTTTGGTTTACATATGAAAAATTAGAACCATCTCAACTATCAGTAAGCGTCATGTCAGACACCGTCGTTTCGCGAGGTACATGATGTGTTTCACGTATCTCCGTTGCGTCGGTATTTTTCGGATTCGAGCCATATTCTAGATCATTTCGACCTGGTCGTTGGTACCGACCTATCGCATGAGGAGAGGCTTGTATCTATTTTGGACCGGAGGAAGAAGGTTCTCAAGAATCGTGATTAGTCCGTGTCGCTTGGGGTCATCACCCACCGGGTGAGTCAACATGGGAGCGCGAGAATAATATCCGAACTTGTTACCTGTATCTATTCGACTCACGAGACTTACTTATTCGTGTACTCCATATCTTATCCTTAGCTTGTGTGAGATTTTTATATCTGCAGTAGTATAGACTTGCTTTTAATTTCCTTGTGCATTTTTAAACCTGGATTTCATGATTCTATGAATTTCCTTCTTAGTTCCTGATATTATGATTTTTTTTTTTTTTTGGATTTTCTTGTCTGATTTAGTGACTTCTTGAAATTCTGAGGACGAAATTTTTCTAAGAATGAAAGAATTGTAAGACTCGTTGCACTGTATCTATATTTGTATACAGATACGTATTCGTGTATCGTATCTTGTGTTTTCATGGTTTGAGCGATTTCATGGTTTTCGAAAGAAAAAAACTTAAATGAATTATGCAACGTATTTGGATTTCCTGAGTTTGTGACAACAGTATTAATTACTCTGGACTGTTGGATTGTATCCTAACCTCCATGTCTTACATAGCCGTGACCGTATCTCGAAAGACCGGTGTACTCGGATATACGTAGCTGGCCTTGTCCGTCCTCGTTCTCCAGTATTATGGTTCTGGGGCGTGACACGTGGGCAGTCTAGACAAGTAGGATCTTGTCAAGATGTTGTCTTATCATAATTTTTAAAAAAAAAGGTCCAAAACCATTAGGATGGTCAAATTTTTGGTTTACATACGAAAAAATCAAAACCATCTCAACTATCGGTAAGGGTCGGGTCAGACACCACATCAGATACAACATAGACACTCCAAAATGGTAGCCTCAGAATTTCCATCCCCGCCACATATACAAGACATAGGAATGAATTCAGACAAGCTAAACTAACAAACCATTACATCTTAAGCATCAGTATATATATATGGCTGGGTATTGAAACAGACTGGACTGAGAGCCTCAGAGAGAGAGGGGTACCATCTTGAGAATAGGAGCCGCCACTGCTGACTCCGACCGATGTGATGAACAGCGAGAACAGCAGCAGAAGAGCAGTTGGCGCTGCCATCTTCGCCGACGGAATGATCAAGATGCGATTGAAAAGTGTTGTAGCGAGAAGGAGTCTATAAAAAGGAAATGCTAATGGCAAAGATGACGTTCCCTGGGAATTCAGAATTAGCAAGTAGATCTAAAAGTCAGCAGGGTCGATAGAGAAGGTCTATGACATTCCTTCCGTGCTCCAACCGGTGGGGGACCAAATCAAAGTCTTTGCGAATACAAAATCAAAGTCGGCAATTTGGATGTAGGCATTGCAACAAATTGCGAAAGCTGCTGACTTTGAGTCACTCGGAAGAACAAGAAGGAAGCCCTCACCATGCTAGGTCACGGATTTCTGATCTCGTTGATAGGGGAACGAAGTTCTCCGCCGATCCTCGGTCGCCGCCGCCGCGTCCGGCTCTTCCGCCCCCGCGGCTGAGGTCTCACCGTCACGACCACGTCCACCGGGCCTCGTCGTCCTCGCGTGCACCCCTGCCACCGAGTGCGGCCACCGCCACCGCCGCCTTTCGCGTCGGCCGGTCCCGCTGGACCATGAGGAACTCCTCACCGGAGCTGCTATCGATCGCGACAGCATGGTGTTTGGGAGAGGAATGGATGGTTGGAAGAAGAATTTTTGGGGAGAATAATCTCTTCTACTGTAGTGAGCTTCAGTTCGTATATCATGCATTAATTAATAAAAATAATTAATTCTTATACTTAACTATCATTAATATTTGTCTTATGTATATCCTCGTATAAAAATAATTTCAATTTTCAATGGTTAAATGTAAAAATTAACTTAATTTTTAATATATATATATATATATATATATATATATATATATATATATATATATAGGATGAGGGAGGTGAGGTGCCACCCTATGGAGGGTGTCTATCATCATGCACCCATGTGCTTGATGATAGCATGGGAGGTGACAAGTAGACACCCTCCCATGAGGTGTCACCCTACCTCCCTTATTCTCTATATATAGAGGATGAGGGAGGTGAGGTGCCACCCTATGGAGGGTGTTTACTTGTCACCCCCCACATGCTATCATCATGCACCCATGTGCTTGATGATAGCATGGGGGGTGACAAGTAGACACCCTCCCATGAGGTGCCACCCTACCTCCCTTATTCTCTATATATAGAGGATGAGGGAGGTGAGGTGTCACCCTATGGAGGGTGCCTACTTGTCCCCGAGGCCGTAGCCCGTTGGGAACGGACAACGGCGAGGCACTCCGGCGCGGTGGCGCGGGTTCGAGCCTCCAAGCTCCATTAAGAAGTGGACACCCTATTACACCCTATATATATATATATATATATATATATATATATATATAAAACAAATTCAAATTGTAATATATTCAATATTTAAACTAACTATATATTATTATCTAAACATATATTCAAAGTTCTACGAAGAACAAATTTTAATTAAAATACATTCAATATTTAAACTAACTACGTGATATCTAAAATATTCAAAATTTTAATTTAATTATTTTAACAAAAAAAAATTATGCATATCATATGCAATGCACAAGTTACTAGTAATATGAGCTATCGAAAATCGATCCAACATATTTTAACTACATGATATTATCATATAGCTAATTATTTTAACTACATGATATTATCTATGTTTTAGAAAACCCTAAATTAGTCTAACAAATCTGAGTTATCGAAAATCGATCAAACATAGTCCAGACATGCTGAAGAATACACCCGATGGACCCATCATAATCAAAACTATTGCGAAGTTCCATAAAGATGCACAGGCCTTGGTCGAGAAATTCTAGAATTTCGTCTGGTTTCTAGTTGGCCACATCGAAATTCTTATCACTAGTCAGTTTTGACTCCCGATCTTGCTAGATCAGTCTTCCATCTTCGTGCATGTCTTCCACCGACATCGCACGATGCTCCAGACCTCCTCTTCCGCCTCTCGTAGGTTGGAATACTAGACATTAAGTTCCCATTTCTTGATATTTGCGTTGGCTTGGTTTTGAATTGAAGATTAAAAAAAGTGTCAACAATAGCAACTTTGATAATGATCCCTCACATTATTTCAAAAGTTGTTCTTAAGTTGAACTTGCTTTTCAAATAATAAAATAAAAAATAAAACCAAATTGCTTATGGGGTTGCTTTAATAAGGAAATAAAAGAAGACAAAATTCTCAATGATAAGCAATCTCAAACGCATTCATAGATCAAATCTCACATAAACGGAGTCAGCAACCCATGTTTAAATTTACTCTCTCTCCCTCTTTCCTCCCCCTTTTGCACGTGCAAAAGCTGCAAAGCCATTGCCACCCTCATGGTCCTGGATAAAAGTTGATCAAGGATCCACTCAAGTCTAAGTTGGATTTATTGACTTAAAAATAATTTAAAGAAAAATTATATTAAATACCATTGGAATAGTTACGAATATTTCAATATATAGGACAAATAGATGGCACGTACAAAAAACTAAAATCAAACTACTTCAAGATAAGAGCTTTAAAGTGGATATTATAAATGAAAAAAAAAAAAAAAAAACTCCGACAAAGCTGACACTGTTGTAATAATTGGTGAAAAAATCAATTTTTCTCTATATTATTATCTCCTTTATTCACATTAAAGTCCTATCATGAATCATTTCTTTAACCCCTAAAACGGTCACATTAGTACCCATTATCACACCTTTATTCCTATTGAATCCTATTGAAGGACCATTGATATATTGTTTTGTGACATGATTCCTATATATACATGTCTCCTTTATGTTGTTGAAAATGAGAGAAAAAAAAAAGGTTTCCACCCTCTAAAAATTATGTCTATAACTCCTACAAAATTTATTCCATTTTCAATCATCCACTTCCATTCTAATTATTTCTATCTTCTGGGCAAAAGCTAAGTTCGGGTCAATCTCCCCTAGTCGTGTGCGATGACGGGATACCGGTAGAGCAGAGATTTTACCACTAGGAGCATTCGGACAAAGTCTGCACATAGACCCGAATCAACTCTTAGGGCAGTGCTTCGTGCGCGACTTTCCCGGAGGCCGGTAACTTTAATTTTATTTATTTTTGTTTACAGAATTTTGAAGATAAACGCAAATATTTCCAACAATCTAAGAGTTGAATATCATTTTATATATGTTAGTTTAACCATTTACAAATTTTATTTCCTGTCTTACAAGACATTATGTTTAAATATTGTTCTAAGTGAAAGAATTGATACATGTTGTTCTAACGTCCGTAAAGAGATGAATAGTAATTCTCTTTATCTTTTGTTTCATTAGTAAATCAAAAGTTTCTATACTCTTGGGACGGATGAAATTTTCCATTTCTCTTCATGGAACAAATGTGGTGGGATATTAGATACCATTATTGTAGCCATGGGTTGAAAGTATTATGTGCTATTGTTACTTTATAATTATTTTTTAATATTATTAATTCTTTCTAAAGATTAGTCTGTTATGTTGATGTAATTCTTTAACATAATGTTTTTAACAAGTTGATTCAATCTTTTCACATCTGTTCGTTGACTTTTTTCTAAGAACGTTCCTTATTGCTAATCAAACAACTGAACAAGCCATGTTGACTTGAGACGAGAGTAGAAAAAGAAATACTTAACAGAATAGTTTTGGCCCATTTGGAAATAATAATTTACGTTGTTTTTCACTTTTCGTTCTTCATTTTTGCATTATGGATATGTGGTTAAGAGAGCATGCTGTTTAGTTTCAAGTATTAACATTATTGAAGGTGTAGGATATCTACTGCTCTTCCATAGTAACCATTAGAAGTTATATTTGTTTTTCCAAGAATAAATTGCTCCTCCTATGTAATGCACTTTCATGGTTCTCCACATGCATAAAGCAAACTATGCATGTCTTACTTTTATTATGCATAAGCAAAAGTTTGTGGAAGAAGAAGATGTGATTGTCACTCCCAACCGGTTTTGTTTTCGGATAGAATAGAGTCCGGATACAGTGCTACATATGATTCATAATTTTTTTTTGATGGTACAACTTGTGAGTAAAACACTAAATTCAATTCATATACGATTATCAAACTATATGGTAGTTTGAAATTGATATGATAGTGTCACCCTCATTTCCCGTATTTTCCGTATTTCGTATTTATACTCGTATCTGGATTTTGGCATGTATTTTTATTTTCTCAACTTGTGGAATTTCAGTATCTCTCGTATTTTGGGTTTTGTCATGGCTCGGTTTTAATTGGTTTGGGTTGGTTTGGTTTGGTTTAATGTGTATTGGAACACCTTAGCCTATGCTCCACCCTCAACACACCACATTCCACCCTCTTTAAAACTCCACCAACATTTTCTCTCTCCTCATAAACCTCCATTAATTTCTTCTTCTCCTTCCTCTACACAACACTCTTCTCCTTCCTCTCCACAAACACCACCCATAGGCAAGTGCATCTTGCCACCACATGAGAACCCTCTTTTATTTGTCCATTTGCTAGTTTAGGACATGGTGATCAACATTAGAACTTAGAATTTTGTGATTTGGAGCCCCCATTGTTCTAGATCTAAGTTTTCCCTATTTTTCGGTTTTGCATGGTTTTGATCTATTTAAGTTGGATTTTTATGGGTTTTGATGTTTCCATGTCGAAGAGAGTTCAATTCTACCCTGGTTGGAACTTTGGAAATCCGGATTTGGAGTTCGGATGGCCAAGTTGTGATGTTTTGAAGTTTTGGGAGCCATTGGTGCTTCTTCTCAGCCATGGAGAAGACGACCCAGACCCTGCGTGCGTGTTTTTACGCGTACGCAGCTCTCTGCTTGCGTGCTTTTGCACGTACGCAGCTCTCTGGCGTGCGTGACTTTTCGCGTACGCTGCTCTCTGCTTGCGTGCTTTTGCACGTACGCAGCTCTCTGGCGTGCGTGACTTTTCGCGTACGCAGCTCTCTGGCGTGCGTGACTTTTCGCGTATGCAGCTCTCTGGCGTGCGTGACTTTTCGCGTACGCAGCTCTCTGGCGTGCGTGACTTTTCGCGTACGCAGCTCTCCAGCGTGCGTGACTTTTCGCGTACGCAGCTCTCTGGCGTGCGTGATTTTTTGCGTACGCAGCTCTCCAGCGTGCGTGACTTTTCGCGTACGCAGCTCTCCAGCGTGCGTGACTTTTCGCGTACGCAGCTCCCCTGCGTGCGTGACTTTTTCGCGTACGCCGCTCTCCTGCGTGCGTGTCTTGTGCGTACGCTGCACCCTGAACCCCTTGCTTAACCCATTGGCTCTTGGAGTATTGGTTTTATTTCTCGACTTGGTTTCTTTTTATGGATTGGGTTTTTCTGAGATCTGTTCAACACAGCACGACTATCTTGACCCGACACGGCCTAACACGGTTTTCAAGTAATTGTTTATGACTAGTATGGTTCTCGGGATTTTTCTGTGGATTATGACCCTGGTATTCTCTGATCCCCTTACTAGTGACCCTGTGGGGTGCACACCTAACTTGTAACTTGTAATTAATCCTTGTGACTTGATAACTTGATAGTGGCCCGTGGCGGCGCACTCCTGACTTGTAGCATGACTTGATAACTTAACGCTGTTGCGACGGCTAACTTGACATACTAAGTGAATTCTTGACACCGTGGGTGATTATATTGAATGTGCTTGTGTAATCAACCAGTCTTGTCTCGCATCATGTCTAGGACATGAATCCCTGGTTTTCCACGGTCAGGAATTCATACTAAATCTGGCTAGGTTAATGACTAGATGGATCAAATAGTTCATGGAGAATTCTCCAGTTACCTGTTGCCCCTTTGGTCCCGGCCTTATATATATATACATGGGATTTGTTGCTATCCGTCGAGATGAGCGCACTTCCAGTCCGCCGTCGAGTGTGGTACCTTAGGACACATGTATCTTACTACAGTGTGTCTGCTATATCCTGCTATCTTTTCCTTTTCTTGCTGGGATCACTCAGGTAGTAACAAACAGGTAACCGGACTTGGAATTTCTCATTTGCATCTTGCTAGTAACTAGGCCTGTGATAACCCTAGTTAGTTAAAGTAGCAAGCCGTACTTATTGCTTGGCCGTGATTGATCGTATGAGAATAACCTGTCTAGTCTTGTCTTGATTTCCTGCCCAAGAATTGCTACCTGTCATGATTTTCTTATATTTTGCCGATAAATGGTGGGAGAATCCAAGTTCCGTTCAGACAAAGGGTTACAACCCCGGCCCTTGTTTGGTTTACGGGTTGTAACCTGGTTATCTGAATAGTCCCAAGGTTATCTCATCGTATATCATCTGTTATGTTTTTCCTTAATTCTTGTCTTTATTACCTTATTATTATTGTGCTAATTTGCTGGTTTTGGTTCTTAAGTGAAGCCTCCTTTGTGGCACTTGCTCTTTCTGGGGTCTGACCCAGCTGGTTTTGTATGGCCAGATACCGGAGCAGCAGCAAATGATCTACCTACTTTCCAGCCAGATTGTGACCACTAGAGGGAATCCTGGCAACGAGTGGGTTTCTCTTGTTCTCCCACTGTAATTGTACATTATTCTTTTGAGGCATTTAGCCGACGAGCACCTGTTAGCTCGATGCACTTTACTTTCTGTCTGCCTACGGGCTGTAAACATGATTGGCAACTCGAGGTTGATCATGTATGACCTAACTTTTGCTAGTCCTTACATTTTGTACGACTAGCTTCATGATCATCTGGATATGTAATGTTTGGGACGTCTTACAATTGTATATTTGGTGGTCTGATATCTTGTAATTATTATTAGTTGGTTGAGATTGAGACAATAGGATAATTTATGACCTTAAGAGACTGATGGCTTGTAGATAAACCCTCATATTTTTAGACAGTCGTGATCGTATAGTGAGATGGATTCCATTTCATTATACGTAGCTGGCTATGTCCGCCCCCGCTCTCCAGTATTCTGGTTCTGGGGCGTGACATGGTTTAAGTGGTGGCCCATGCAGGTCTTGTCAATCAAGAAATGTGAGGGTTTACCGGATAGATGTCTCAATCTGTACTCGCCTTTGATCTCCACTCATATCTTCTTATCTCCTTGGATCCCTGACTTGGTAACATGCTTGCATTATTGTTCTATCCTGGTCCTTCCTTAATATTCCTGACGTCATTGCTTCAGTGGCATCATTCATGTTGATCAGCCAGAAGAAGTTCGGCCGGCAGACCAGCAACAACAAGAAGATCAAGATCAGTCCTCCGCAGCCGCCTCCCGAGCCATGCCTTCTGGAGAACCAATGCCCCCAGTCCAGCCAGTTCAGCAAGCAGGGTCAGAGGATGGGGTCTTAATAGGGCTCATTCGTGAGTTGCTTGCATCTCAGGACCGTCGAGGTGATGCCTTGCAGCAAGCAGTACAATATACTATGAGCGAAAGTGGTCCTCGAGGGAACAGTGCGGTCAACAATTTCAAGCGCCTGAACCCTCCCTTCTTCGATGGCAGCGAGGATGCTATTGCTGCAGATGCCTGGCTACAGGACATTGAAGTTATCTTAGAGGCAGCAAGGACTCCTGAAGCAGATGTCACGACCCGCACCCGTTTTTTTTTAAACGGATACGAGACGTGTTCAAGCCAGCCTACGCCGCAGTGTCGGCGGTAGTACGCTGTCATGGCCATGAAGATCAAAATCACAAATAATACTCATTCACAAAATTAATTTAATTTACAATGATCACAAGTTTTACATTTGCAGAAAATATAAACTTGTACAAATGTTGAATGACTATAACCCGACTTTCTAGCTAGTTTCTAGGCCTTTGTCTGCAAGTATTCCCGTCACTCCCCAAGCTAAGTGAATCCACGGCTAACCTGAAAATGTTGGTTTCCAGTCAGGAATGGAACGAGCACAATTCACTGAATGCAATTTCAAATAAAGAAGATGACTATGAAACAAAGGTTAGACATCAATTATGAGTTTTGAAAATAAACAGGAAATACAGAAAACCAATAGTAAATAAATAGACACAACAGACTTTCCCCAACTGCTAGAAGTACCTTTGATATGTGATCGATCTCGGGACAATTATGCGACACGGTCTACACGGTCTAAAGTTACACGGTCTACAGTTACACGGTCTACAGTTACACGGTCTACAGAAAATATTGCAATAAAGAAACACTGTCTACAAATAGTAATCACGATCTACACAGTTTAAATACAGTAATAATCATGGTCTACACTGTCTACTTTGCAATAAATAAATCACTGTCTACACTGTCTACAAGAAATAAATAAATTACTGTCTACACTGTCTACAAGAAATAAATGTAACACGGTCTACACGGTCTACACGGTCTAAGGTCAGATCACACATCCTTGGTACTTCTCATTCCCGACTCAATAATTTATAATAGAAAATAATCACATAACCAATGACCAACCAATGAAATATAGTGAAAATCAATATCGAAATGCAGACAATAAACTGTACTCGCCTGTGGTCCTGTGCTGGTGAAACCGATGATCCAAATCACTCAAAATACCACAATAGTCAAAACCCGTACAACAGTCCCCGGAAGCTGCAATAGATAATACCAATGATCTCAGAATAGTCAAATTAGCTAGGATTGCCTATCCTTAAGTCTAATTCTGGACACAGGGGCAAAACGATAATTTTGGGCAAAAACGGTGTCCGCCGTTGGACCCGCTTTGCACCAAAAAGCGTGCCAGAGTCAAAGGTCTCTAAAATCATCAAACTACATGTCTACGGATCCGGTTTTCTGATACAAACCCAACCGTATGTCCAAAATTGGATTCCGGCGGGCCGTGCACAAAATCACCCGTTGAGTCGGACCGGGGGGCCTGCGATACGACAATTTTATCAACTGTCTCAGAATCGGACCAAACTTGGCATACATGACCAGAAAAATGATACGGTCCTGATGACGTAAGTTTCGTCTCGATCTGACGAGCATGCACAAAGTAATTGAGAAATTTGCAAAGTGCACGATACGGTAAATTTCGACGGATACGCATCAAATTCGTCGCGCACACGCGACCAATTTGAATTCCGTCAAAGCCCACACGACCACAAAGCCGTTACGCACCTTTCGATGCCTTCGGTTCGCGACCACGTCATCCAATTTGGCGGGACGCACGTCGTATCGAAGGGTTTTCTCGTTTTTCGAAAACAGTTTTCCTTATTTAAAGCTTATTTGTGAAAATAGTTTTATATGGAAAATAATATCTTTTATAATACTTATATAATCTGAAATAATAATATATATATTTAACTCACTGAATTATAGGCATGAGTTTATATATGGAAATGATAATATATAAATACATGAATATTGAATAAAAGGACATATAAGTAATACACTACTAAAATAACTCATTTTAGCGACGTTTGGAAACGTCGCTAAATAAGGAAATTACGTCGCTAAAACCAATTAGCGACGTATTTAGCGACGAAAAGGGGACGTCGCTTAAAGGCAAGTCGCAGATGGCACTTTAGTCGCCGAACGTCGCTATTGGCGACGCGTAATTTATTGTCGCTAGCCGTCGCAAAAATTGCGACATATAGCGACGTCTAATTACGTCGCCAAAATGACGACGTAAAGCGACCACTTGCGACGCTCTGTTATTTATATATGATGACATGGCATGATTTGGCGACGTCCTTTCTAGCGACGTCTAGCGACGTAACGTCGCTAGTTAGCGACGTATAGCGACGTCTATCTGCCGTCGCAGATGTTAAAAAAAAAATTTAAAAATATAATTGATATTTTTGTTATGCTGTGTTTCTGTGTTTACAGTGTGTGTGAAGTGCAGTGTTCGAACCATCGACAGTTTCGCTTACTGTTCTATGTTTTATCTTGGATAAAAAGAGCAACAGTTCAGGGTGCACTTCTCAGAGCTTCCTCTTCACGTCCTTCACCTTTTCGAGAACCTTTACGACGTCCGAGAAAGTGAAGGACGTAAAAATGAAGCTCTCAGAAGTGCATATCACAAAGTAAATATGACAATAAAAATACCAACAAAGTAAATATCCAACAAACATACATGTCCACAATGGAGGGCAAATAAGAATGAAAATCAGTGTACAGAACGGTCAATAGGCCCATAGGGCCAATACATACAAAGATGATAAAAAATATCTACTGGATCACTGAGGACTCCTGTCGCGCATCTGGGATAGCATGTACTCATACTGCTCCTGGGTGAGCTGCACCGTAGGGGCAGTAGGAGGCAGTGGAATGTCTGGAGTCGGCGCCGTCGATGGACCCGGAGGACGTACCTGCTCCAGCTCTCGCAGTCGCTCACCATGCGCAGCAAGGGTACTCACCACCTTCTCAGTATACTGAACGAGTGAGGCAGATATGCTCCTCTGCGATCCCTCCAGCTCGACCTTGTTTGCCATTAAAATTGTTTGATTGAAAACTTTAATACAAACAGAACAGTGTTACAATGTAGGACTTAGATGTAGTCCTAGGAGTACACTTTTGTTTAAGCTGGGTCCTTAGTGCCAATGGAGCGAGTGGTAATGCGTTGACTCCGTTGACCGGCTGACGACGGTTATCGGTTCTCTGAAGGTGTGGATTGCTCTGGGTGCTGGAGCTTGCTGAGAGGAGGAAGACGTTGAGTGTCTGTGTCTGCCTCTCTGGTGATTCCTTGTATGTTCGTTGTGGATTCTGTGTGTGTGTGAAAGAGAAGATCCCTCTATTTATAGTTTTGCAGGCTGGCTGCTCATGCGCGCATGTAGGATGCGCCGGTGTGTGGGGACGCCACGTGGAAGTTGCTGATGGAGGCGCACGGATGATGCGCCCTGATTGGGAGGTTGAACTCTTCATACTGTTGTTGTGAGCCGGCACGTAGCAGAGGAGAAGATCTTTCTGTTGCTGAAATCTTGGACGAGTTGAGTCAAAGGACACGTGTCATCGACCCATGGCTCGAAGATCTCGGATTTGGTGGAGGGGGGTAATCTGGTGAGCTGCGCCTTGATTGGGCGCAGGAGGAGGTTGCGGCTCATACCCTTTAGGGGTTACAAACTGTTTAGAGCGCATGGCTTTTGAGGCACATGCAGGCGACTTTCCTTCTGTCTTTCGGGATCAGAGATCAGTCTGGGGCGCATGGCTTTTGAGGCGCATGCAAAGCTTCAACTGGAGACTCTTCTTCTGTCTTTAGGGATCAGTGAAGGGTCTGAGGCGCATGGCTTTTGAGGCGCATGCTGGTTTGGACGCATGGCCGTAGAGGCGCATGCGGATGGCCACGTGGCAGTAGCCGTCGGAATAGAGTCATGATGATGCTGACGTTGCCGACGCTTCGTTCTCTGAAAAAGCTGTCAACTGTTCAGACTTTGGGAAGCGTGCTGCCAACTCTGGTGTCAGTTCAGCATTTAATGTTTGTGACGTTCGATGGACAGCTGAGTGGGCACATTGGTTGGTGTTCCACTCGGCATGGAGATGTGAGGGAGGGCGCATCCTCTGTGATGCGCCGGGTACTGTAGGACGCGTCTGTATGATGCGCCTGATGCTGGAGGGCGCGTCCGTGTGATGCGTTGTTTGGCTGGCGCATCCGACATGTCCTTTAATGATGCGGCTGTCTCGCTCCTCGAGTGCTATAAATAGCCGTTTGGCTGAATTCGAGGCGTCCGGTTCATCCATTTAATGCAAATTCATTGCACGGAATTCGGAGAGTCATCCACTTGGCGCGTGGGTTTGATTTGC
The DNA here is from genome assembly GCA_029216955.1 of Iris pallida. Taxonomy (NCBI): domain Eukaryota; kingdom Viridiplantae; phylum Streptophyta; class Magnoliopsida; order Asparagales; family Iridaceae; genus Iris; species Iris pallida. Next base: position 1,359,725 of record JANAVB010016192.1, on the reverse strand, counting down.
CCGGCCTATAAATAGTGGCATGGAGAGCTCCTCATTCCCTCACGTACTTCCAACATGAACTTGGATATGTGGGTGCATTCTGTTGACGAAGTGCTCCCGAGGGTAAAGATGAGACGTCGTGTTGTCTTCGATGCACTTGAAGGTGACTGTTACATCCAAAAGACGGAGTCGAGGGCTTCTGAGGCAGGCGGAAGGTGCCTGTTGCATCCAAAGATAGGGATGTTCGGGCCTCGTCTCCGTTGTTCCGGAAGAGCCGTAGATCGGAATGGTGGTGCTAGGCTCTCTCTTCCTTCAAAGTGGGTGCCGTCCACTTTGATTGTGTTGAAAGCTCCTTGTGCCATGATTTCGATCACGGTCTTTCTTGGTCTTTGGAGGCTCTTTCGAAGCCTCCCCTGGCCACAGCATTTGCGGTGCTCTTCTCTTCCTTGGTTCCAGCCAGGGGGTTAAATGCTTTGCTTGACGAAGCACTTATCAGGTGAGCCTGGCTGGAAGAGCGGCACATAACTGGGCTCTGCTCGGCCAGGTGAGCCTGGTTGGAAGAGTTGCTCATAACTGAGCTGCTGAAGGGATGCACATAACTGAGCTGGATGCACATAACTGAGCTGGATGCACATAACTGAGCTGCTGAAGAGATGGTAGGATGCGCCTGGCTGACAGCGCATGGTGACTGCTGCGTCCATCGGAAGGCGCATGGTGGTTGCTGCGCCTATCTGGAAGGCGCATGGTGGCTGTTGGCTGTAGATCTAGGATCCTTCCTTTGTAGAAATTCTCCTTTGTACAACCTTTTCTAGACATGTAATAGACTTATATATATATAAATAAAAAGTCTTTCTTCAAATGTCTATGGCTTATTTGATTAGCTGTCTGAGTTCTGGCGCATAAAATGCCTGGGGCATGGGCTTTCTGGTTGTGAAATTCCATGCTTCTACAAGACCCCCTTCAAAGTTTTCAAAACTTTTGAATAAGTTTTGGAATACTTTGAATAAGAAGCATGGAGGTCAGGGCGCATGATTTTTGGGCACATGCTTGTTCGGGCGCATGCTCCTTTCAGTTGATGATGATGACACCTTGGTAACCCAAAAGATTAATGATGATCTTTTGGTTGTATTTGTTGTTATCTCCTCACGGAACCCGAAGCGACGGCTGAGATTACACGTCATCGGTTCACGCGTGCGACCAAGCCCTATAAATAGGTAAGGGTTGGAGAGAGAGAGAGAGAGAGTTCATCTGCTTTGTGCCTTTGCTTTCTTTAGAGTTTTTCTTCAAAACCCTAACTTTTTCTTCTCTGAGAGAATGGCTCCCAAGACTCCTCGCGGTGGTGCCGGCAAGGAGAAGGAGAAAGCGAAGGAGCCGGCGAAAGTTGTAACGGCTGACGTTCCCCGACGGCCTGTCGAAGTTCGGCCGGAGGTGGTTGGTAAGTCTCGTTTTTCTGTACACCAACGCACATAGACCTTGGGTCTTTAATGATGTGCCGCGGTCTTTGTTCGCCGACGCGCATGGGTTTAGACCCTGATGATGCGCCGAGGCTGCTGACGCGCATGGGCTTAAACCCTGATGATGCGCCGAGGCTGCTGACGCGCATAGGCTTAGACCCCGATGATGCGCCGAGGCTGCTGACGCGCATGGGTTTAAACCCTGAATGCGCCGAAGCTCTTCTTTCTCTTGTTGCTTCTAACATTTTTCTGATCTTTGCTAGTGTCAGTAGCGATCCCGCCTTTGAATGAAGTGTTCTTGGAGGCTGTCTTCAACCAGATGGGAGTAGAGTATGATAAGGAAGTGATAAACCCCGCTCAAGAGGCTCTTATGCTGGATCAGCCTCCCGAGAGAATGACCCAAATCCGTGAGCAACAGTATGGGTTCCTCAAACGGATGATAGAACGTGGTGTTTTAAAATCTTCCACATCTGATAAATTGACCTTCTTGAAGCCTGAGTTCCTATTCGGAGACCGTCTCACTTCTACTGATGCGACGGTGTTGAAGGTCAAGGAGGACTGGTTCTTTACAGCGAATGGGGTGCATATGACTGTTAAGCAACTTGAACGTCAATGGCCTTTGACATTCTTCTGTCGCCTTGTTTCCCAGAGGAGGATGCCTTGGGATCTTACCCCTTCTCAGGGGGGAGCGGTGACTGGCGTCATCCAAATTGATTCTACCTTCGACCAAAGGGATACTTTGACCGCCACACGGTCTGGGTCTTCTTTCACCTGGCGGACTCTACGCCCCGGGAGCCTCTACAGTAACGTACCCATTGATACGTTTGCTTATAGTGCTTCGACCTTTACACATCGTATGTTTTTGATGGAATGCTCATACCCGAAAGGAGATTTTCGGGTAGAGGGTTGGTGCCATTACGTTTCCAAGTGGGATAAACTGACACTCTGGATCTTGTCACGGTTCCGGACCGAGCTTCGAGAGATTGGGTTGACTGCCGCGATCCGTGCTACCCAGGCGGGTGTTGATCTCAACAGGCACATGTTCCTCGTACTACTGGAGATGTTTGATGTCCATACCGGGACCTTTTTTACTCCGGTGGGGGAATTAGAGTTCGCACTTCATGAGATGTACGAGGTGTCAAAACTCCCTTGGGGGTCGGAACCCTATGAAGAGTACTTTCCCACCAACGAGGAACTTCAAGTCCTGGGGGACAGGGCTGAGGAGATGACGGCCGTCTTCAAGGAAGTGGCGAGTCATCATTACTATATGCAGAGACGGGATAGGAACGGGACGCAGCCTCATGTGACCGCTTGGAGAGATTATGTCTTTAGACAAGACAAGGAGGATCCCTCACAATTTTCTACTCCACCGGCGCTCTCTCGTAGCGAAGTGTTGTCCGAAATGAGCAGGTTAGGGGAGAAAAATCCCCGAGGAAATGAGGACCAGCAGTCAGATGTACGCTCCTACAGCTGCTTCTGGCATCTTGCTTATCGGATGTCACCCAAGGCGGTGTTGGCGTCCTACCTGATGATATGGCTCCGGGATTGCGTGTTCGCGAGCGGATCTGGTGCCGTAGAGAGGGTAACCCGAAACTTAATCCTGCCAGCCGTGAAGCTGGTCTTCGGTCGGCGTTTGGCTCTTCTCCCCGCAATGGTATGTAACCTGCAGCGAGGTTTGAGAGAGTTTGCTGGAAATGTGATTCATGACAGAGGCCGAAATAATAACTTCCCGCGCGCCGAACTGCCGTTTCACTATTTGATGGGATGGCTGATTTTGCATCATCCCAGTGTGATGAGTCCAGGCTCGGAAGAAGATTATAAGGCTGGAGATGCACTCCTTCGTCGTTTCAATCGGAGGAGCTGGTCACATACTGGTGTCCCTGTTTGTAGAAAGGTTTTATCCCATCTTCAGGGTTGGAAAATTACCAAAGTTGGTCCAATCTACTTGGGCTTTGAGGCCAACGAAGATCTAAGGGATCTGGGCGAAGGTACCACCACTCTGCCTCAATGGGGATTCCGCTGGTTGCAGAGTATCCGGCCATCTCATCTGGTATACCGGAACAGGAATCAATGCTACCTGGAACCATATTTGCCAAGCCGCTTTGTGCGGCAATTTGGTTATGCCCAGATGATGTTGGATAACCCCAGTATTTCTCTGGGGTATATTGGAAGTTTGTTGGATGGTGCACGAGCTTGGCATTACTATAATGCCGGATGTACCGGGGCTCGTTTTACGTTGCCCGCCCCAGATCCGCGGCCGCCCATTCTTTACTCAGCTGCCAAATTTTACTGTGCTATGGCTGCTGCGCCCTCCGGATATGACAGGGAGACCAGTCTTATTGCAGGCACCTAGTTAGCGATGACCGGGAACGTGCCGGTGAAGGCCCGATCGCATCGTCCGTCAGGGATAGGTTACCGGAGTGCCCCTTCCGTCTCTCAAGCAGAACCCTCGGGCGATCGATCAAAGCGATGTGCAGACGAAGGGATTGAATCTCCTGTACCGAAGAAGCAGAAGAAGGCGTCGTCACCGACGGCATCATCGGATTCAGCGTTCGCAGAGGTAAGGGCATCCCACATAATCTGATTTTGGTTCCACTATTTACGAGGCTTCACCTTCTCTTGTAGGAACCGTTAAAAAGAAAATCTCGTACTCCAAAGTCGGGTGGGAGCAGGCGAGAAGGGACGGCGGGCTCGTCTGAAGTGCGTATCCCGCTGACCATGATGTCTCCCATGGAGGAAGATTCGGAGGATGCTGTTGACGTGGAGATTCCGGTATCCCCAGATTATGTCAGGAGGGAAACTGAGGGTTCAGCTGCTTCCGAGACGGCAAAGGCCAGAACGGAAGCTTCAAGTGTCGAAGGTTTAACAAGCACGCCGTTTCCTGGTGGTGAATGGAGTTTGTCGTCTTCCGATGACGTTGCTCCAGAGCTGCAAGAGCCTGTTGCGGAGGCCACAGAAGTAGTTGAGACAGAGGAGAGGGTTGAATCCCCTCTTTATCATGTTGAGGGAAGGTCGGCTGCATCATTGCCGAGTCCTACCCCGACTTCAACCGTGGAAGTTGAGGCGGCTACCACTCAGGAGGTAGCGACAGATTCTGTCCCTGTTGAGGGACTCGATGATGAGACCCGTCTGTCAGTCAAGACCGCTGCGACGGGTCAAGAGACAAGTGATAATCTCCCTATTCTGCCGAGGGAGGTACCAACCGTCGATAGGACATTGGGGGTAGAAGAGGTGGCTGTTGACGTCGGAGGTTCCTTCGGACTTGAGAAGGGTAAGGGTGTAGAACCCTCTGTAGTTCCTTCTACTTGGGGGACCATCTCGACGCCTGTGCCGGCTCCTTCTGTTGCTTCGGCTCCTCGGGCTAGAAGTCCAGCCCCTGTTGATGAAGAGCCCATTGATGCCGAGGTTCAAGCCTCGCTGGTTGAGGTTGGCGGATCTTCTTTCGGTCCGCAAACTGTAGTAGCTCCTCCAACTCCTGCCATGACACCGCAGGTCCTGGCGGATGCAGACGAGTATGTGAAATTCCTCGTCGAGGGGGTGTACAAAATGTTGCAGAAGGGTGTATCTGCTGTGATGGATGCCAATAGGAGTTTTGCGACGGCAAAAGCTCTGGCAATGCCCTGCATCGAGCTGATTCGTATTCACCAAGGCCACGACCATATGGCCGAAATTCTAGAGGCTTCGGTGATTGAGCTGGATGAGCGGCTCGCAGAACTTCAACGCATCCAGCGAAACGACCTCTCTGTCCTGATAGATGCGGAGAAGGGGAAGCTGATTGCCGAGATCGAGTCTTCATACCTGGCCACCGTGGGCGTTTGGGAGCGCGAGGTGGCTGAGACTGAGGCTGCGGTAGAGCAGTTATCTCAGTCCATGAAGACGACGGTGGAAACTCGAGCTGCATTGGAAGCTAATATCGCGGATATCGACACCCAGATGCACCGTCTTGAAGACCAACGGGCCCGACTCCAGTTAGAGGTCGAGCGTGTCCGGGCTGAACATGCAGCATTTAAGAAGGATGAAGCGATTTTTACTCAGCGGACTCTTGCCTTGGCGCAGCAACGACAACAGCTTGATGAGAAGCATGCAAGTGATACTTCCGCTGGGGCCGTTGAATTGATGCGCCAAGAAGCAGAGCGACGAGTCCTGGCGACGGTGGAGGCCCGCGCAGTCGACTTAAAGCTTCGAGTCAGGGAGCTCTCAGCCCATCCTGGGGAGATTCAGGGACCATAGCTTTTTCCCTTTTTCTTTTGTGTTCTTTTGCAACCCTTACTGGGGGATGATGTAGCTTCTTGTACTCCTTTTTTCAGAAGAATAAAGAAGTCTACAACTTTTTTGTGATGTGTTCATCTTTTGTTGTCATGAACTTGATGATTTGTGTGGACCTATTATCTTTTGCGCACCTTGGTTTTCAGGTACAGATAATAAGTTTGAAGGAACCATTATGTTTGCTCAGAGGTAATGTAGACATGGCAATCATTGGGTTCGAAATGATAGAATCTCCCTACTCAGAGGTATTATGGACGTGGTAGGAATGATCTTGGGGGATACGCTGAACAACTCAGAGGTTATATGGACGTGGAAGTTCTGCGATAAATGTACAATAACGCAGGGGTTGTTTGTACAAGATATTTACTCAGAGGTAATGTGGACGTGGTAAACATGAAAGGTAGCGTAGGCTTACGAAGTGTAAGATTCCGCTTTGTAGGGTGTAGAGAGACAACTCAGAGGTAATATGGACGTGGTTATCTTTCTACTGGAAGATGCCATGGAACAGCTGGGTTCCGGAAGCGTATGAGTTTGTGGAAAGAGGTTGTTTGGAGAAGTACATGTCTGGAGGATGTCAAGAATAGTACTTCTTTAGGAACTTGCCGTTGATGGGCATCATGAACAAGTCCCCATTGGGTTTGGCGAGACGGTAAGCACCGTTTGAGTATACCGTCTCTATGATGAAAGGTCCTTCCCACTTGGGCTCGAACTTTCCTGGTGTCTTGTGGGTCAACACCATTGGTCTTCTGACTGCTAAAACCAGGTCGCCAACTTGGAAAGTCCTCTGTTTGACCTTCTTGTTGAAAGCCTGTGATATACGGGCTTGGTAGAGCTCGATGCGTTGTTGAGCTAGGAGACGCTTTTCGTCAAGTGCCTCCAGTTCCCGCAGACGACGACGTTGATTGTCCTCTTCTGTGAGTTTGTTTGTGATTGCTACGCGGAGCGAAGGTATCTGTATCTCGAGAGGCAGTACTGCTTCGCTCCCGTAGACCAGGGAGAATGGAGTGTTGCCTGTTGGGGTCCGTACCGTTGTGCGGTAGGCCCAAAGGCATTCGCCAAGCTTTTCGTCCCAGTCGCGTTTGTTGGATGACACGACCTTTTTGAGCAGCCTAACGATAGTTTTGTTGAATGCCTCAGCCAATCCGTTTGCTGCCAGATTGTAGGCGGTTGAGGCCACGTTCTGAATACGATTCTTGTCACAGAACCTGCTGAAAATGTGGCTGATAAACTGAGGACCATTGTCATGGATGATCCGCCGGGGTACTCCGAAACGGTAAATGACATGGTGTTTGATAAAGCTGACCACCCTGGAGCTTTTTACTTCTGCTAGTGGAACTGCTTCCGCCCATTTGGAGAAGTAGTCGGTGATGGCCAGGATGAAACGGTGTCCTCTCGATGAAGGAGGGGTGATTGGCTCTATAATGTCCATGCCCCAGGTTTCGAAGGGCCAGGAGGCGACTGTAGGATGTAGCGGCTCCGATGGTGTATGTATGAAGTCTGCATGAAGTTGGCATGCGTGGCACTTCTTAGCATATTCGACAGCGTCGGCAGCCATGGTTGGCCAGTAGTAGCCCATACGTCGCAGTCGATCTTGCAACTTAGGACCGGGTTGATGAGCTCCACAAGTTCCGTCATGAGCTTCTTGAAGAGCTTCGGCTGCTTCTTCGTTGGACAGGCATCGAAGGAGGAGCCCATCGAAGGAGCGTCGGTACAGCGTTTTGGTAGCTGTATCGTAGTAGAATCGAAGAGAGCGTCTCCTGACTGAGACGGCTTCCTTCGGGTCCTCTGGAAGGATTCCGTAGACAGTGAAGTCGATGAACGGGAACCTCCAGTCTCGGACATTAACCCCAGTGTTCGTCGGCATAGCGTGGGCCACTTGCAAGCACAGGTTGTTTCTGGGACAAATCAGATCTCGTCCTGTTACCGTGATATAGTGTTGAGTCCCAAAGGGCGCTGCTAATGAGGCTGCGAGGCCGGCCAGAGCATCGGCCTCTAAGTTTTGTAAACGGGGGACATGTTCAATGAAGAACCCGGTGAAGGTTGAAATGATGTTCAACGCGACTTCATGATAAGGGATTAAATCTTCATGGCGAACTTCATATTATCCCCGAACCTGGTTTACGACGAGTTTTGAGTCGCCGTAAGCTTCCAGATGGTCGATCCCCAGCTGTTGTGCGAGCTGGAGTCCCATGACGAGTGCGTTGTACTCGACAACGTTGTTGGAGCACGGCTTCGAAAGAGAGTACGCACGCTGGATGACCAGCTGATCGGGGGAGACTAAGACTACCCCCACTCCTGCGATGATTTGGCCTTTGGGGCCTGTTCTCGAAGCGCCGTCGAAGAACATCCGCCAAACGGAGCTTCCTTCGGTGACGTTGGATTCTTGGACCTCATCCGGGATATCTTCATAGAGTTTTGAGGATTCTGGGATAGGGTGTGCAGCTAAAAAGTCAGCCAGAGCTTGACCCTTAACAGCTTTTTGCGGCACAAATACCATGTTGTACGGTGTTAGCAAGATCGCCCATGTAGCCAGCCGGGAGTTCAATGATCCTGGCTTCGTCATGAGGACTCTGAGCGGATTGACTCGGGAAATGACATGAATTGTCTGACCCGAGACATAATGACGAGTCTTCTGGATGGCAAACACCAAAGCTAAGCACTTCTTTTCGACGGGGTTGTACCGGTGTTCGGCCCCGATGAGTGTTCGATTGAGGTAGTAGATTGCTTGCTCGTAGCCTGTATCGCTATTTTGAGCCAGCAGAGCGCCAAGAGAATGATCCATGGCACGGACGTAGAGGAGAAATGGTTTGCCGGTGACTGGCGCTACCAGGACTGGTGGGCTTGTTAGGTAAGCCTTGATGTCGTCGAAAGCCTTTTGGCACTCCTCGGTCCAGACGTAAGAGACTCCCTTCTTCATGAGCTGAGTAAAGGGTTGACATCTACCGGAAAGGTTCGCTATGAACCTCCGGATATATGCCAGACGTCCCTGTAAGCCCCGAAGTTCTCGAAGGTTCTTCGGAGGGTCCATGTTGAGGATGGCTTTGGTCTTCTCAGGAACAACATGAATGCCTTTTGCTGTGATGACAAAGCCCAAGAATTTGCCGCTAGAAACCCCCAGAAAGGATTTAGCGGGGTTCATTTTGAGTTGATGTGCCCGCATGAGATCGAAGACCGTCTTCAGGTCCTGTAGGTGATCTCTTTTGAGACGGCTCTTGACTGCGATGTCGTCAACATAGCATTCGACTGTCTTGCGAAGATGTTGACGGAAGATGGTGCTCATAGCTCGCTGGTATGTCGCACCGGCGTTCTTCAAGCCGAAGGGCATTACTGTGTAGCAGAAAACACCCTTTGGAGTCCTGAATGACGTGTGTTTTGCGTCATCGGGGAACATCTTGATTTGATTGTAGCCTGAATACCCGTCCATGAAGGACATGCGCTCAAAGCCACATGTGTTGTCGATCATCACATCAGTGATTGGAAGCGGGAATTCGTCCTTCGGGCAAGCAGAGTTGAGATCCCTGAAGTCGATACAGACTCGTATCTTTTCGTTCTTCTTGGTGACAGAAACGATGTTGGCTACCCAATCCGGGTGTTGTTCCTCACGGATGAAGCCGTTGGTCAAGAGTTTGTCTACCTCCTGATCGATGGCATTCATGATGTCCGGACGGAAGCATCGCTGCTGTTGTTTGATAGGTTTGGCATCAGGTAAGATGTTCAACCTATGCATTGTGATCTGTGGATCGAGTCCCGGCATGTCTTCATAGCTCCAGGCGAAGACGTCGATATACTCTTTAGCCAGTTGGATTAACGATTTTCGATCTTCTCCTTCCAGGCTTTTACTGATGAAGATGGGTTTGGAAGAAGACCCCTCCCCGAGGTCGATCTGTTCGACTTCGTCTTCGGTGGGAGGTTCACGAAGCTCAAAACGAGATTTCCATTGTTCCCCTAGGCGTTGGGCCCAGGGTTCTTCTTCGAAGGGTTCTGGCGCTTGGTCTTCGCCTTCACCTTTTTGAGGTTGTGCTGACGTCATGTTAGCTGACAGCACTTTCCTGAAGACTGATCCGATACTGGTATCGGAATCCCAAGTCGATGCTTCGGACGAGTGGGAATGTTCTATGTCTTCTGCATCTGAACTCTCTGGGGTTGATGGCGGCATGACATAGCCTAACCCTCGTCCAGTCCGATTATAATAGTCCTGTGGCTTTCCATTGGGCATCGAAAGCCGGACAGGGAGATGCCGACCCTTGCCGTAGTTTAAGCCTTTGTTGCTTTTCAGGTCGTAGCCCATCTTTTGGATGATGTGCTTTGCCGCATCCGTGTACCGATAGACTTGTACTCTGCCGGTATCAGGTTCGGGCTCGATTGACGGGAGGTCCCGATGACGCTCGACTTTGCCCGAGATGATGGTGCCTTGGTCTCGGCTCCGTGGAGGTACTATGAAGACTCCTTGAGACGGGACTACTCGATTATGGTAGACGGTCGTTATTTGTGTTTGCAATGACCGTAGAGCATTGTCTAATGTATACATGGCATTCCAGTGTGGAAGACAAGAATAATTAAAAGACACTCTATTATTGATAAAATACGAGATCTTATCCCGTGGGATTACATTGTCAAAGGAGGGTGCCTCTACGTCAGCCGAGATATAATCACCAAGCTCCTCGTCTGTAAGAACTGGGGGCGGACTAGGAGAGTCCAACACAGCTTTGGGGTCTGAGAGGGTTATATGAGCCTTCTCTGACACCTTGGATGACTGCGGCGGCTTGCCCTTGAGACGCACCTTGAGAGGCGCCTCGGCTACGCCTCCGGTGAGTGGTGCCTTCCCTTGTAATTTTACCACCAGGGGAGCCGATGTTTGAGGTGGCTTTCCCTTGAGGCGTATCTTCAGGGGTGCTTCGCGAGCCGGCGCTTTTCCTGATAGCTTGATGCTCATTGGAGGCGCCTTCTGGGGTGGTTTCCCCTTCAGTCGGATTTTCAAGGGGGCGTCGGGAGTCGTCTCAGGCTCCATGTCCGGCTCTGTTGCTGTCTCTGCCTCATCATCAGCGTCGTTGGCTTCCTCCTCGTCAATGGGCTTGTACAAGTCAGAATCGGTGAAGTAGGCTTCAATCCCTTTGAAAGGATCGATGTCTGCAAACTCCGTCCGGATGACGCCATTGGTGGATACATACTTCATACACTGGTGGAGCGTGGAGGGCACCACCATGTACTCATGCAGCCATGGTCGACCGAGCAGGATGTTGTAGTTGACCTCGGCATCTACCACATAACAAGTTACCTCAGTTTTGAGGCTGCCAATGTGACACTTCAGTCGGATCTTGCCCAATGGCTCGCTCTTGCTAGCATTGAAGCCACTGATGGTTGTATTGGAGGGCGCCAGCCGGTACATCGGGATCCCCAGCTTAGATAGCAGCGCCTTCGGAATGATGCTTAGGGAAGACCCAGGATCGATATGAATTCGGCTCACCTTGACCGAGCCAATGTACCCTGTATAATACAGCGGTCGGTTATGTCGGTGATGCTTGAGCAGCATGTCTTGTTAGGTGAAAGTTATGTTTGGGATAACTTCATCCGCACAATGACAGTGCGCACAAGTAGTTGGGAGGTCTTCAGGCTGCTTGACCTGACTGAGAAAGGATTCAGCGTCCTTCAGAGCTTCGTAGAGAGCTTCTCGGGAATCTTTAGAAAGACGCAGGAGCTCGAACAAAGACAGGCGCGCAGGTGTACTGGCTAATTGTGCCAGAATGTCGAAGTTGTGAGGCTTGGACAACCCCGAAGCATTCTCCTTCCGTAGAGGTCTGTCAAAACGGGCCTCCACCTGCTTCGGCTTATTGGCTGCTGAGGGCTTAGATGGACCCTCCTCAGGGATGGTGCTAGGAGGCACCACCTCGGCGGCGGCTTCGCCGGATTGGGAGCTCTGTTGTGCACGTGTCTGCACTGGAAGTGCCTCTTCTGTTGAAGAAGAGACTGTGCGGCAAGACTTGATCTTCCTGCCTTTTGATTTGGAGGTAGGGCGTACCTCCGATTGAGTCACCTCGGAGACGTGGTCGGGGTGAACCCAGAGGACCTCTCCTCGAGATGTGGTGAGCGGGGTGAGTCCACTCACATTGTCACGAGTAGGTGGTAAGTTTACCACCTCCATTGTCGCCTTAGGGATGGGGACGACGCCATCTTGTGTGGTAGTTGGCGGCAAGGTGCCGAACTGAAGCGAAACCACATTGGCCGACACCGTCTTCTCTTCATAGTCGACGGAGATTACATAATATAATTCTTGAGGACGTAGCAGTCCTTGGTCGGGTGTCCGACAAACCGATGGTAGTGACAGTACCTTGGGTTGTCCACTTTCCCAACTTCATCGGGCCGCTTTGGGTCCGGTAGCTTGATCTTGTCACCCTGCTTCAGTATCTCGAAAAGTTGCAGGGTGTCGTCATCATTGAATGAATAAACCTCCTTGGGTCTCGGTGCCAGTAGAGGCTTCTGAGTAGGCGCAGATGCGCCTTTTGAGGCATTAACAGTCAATGCCTGTTTCCCCTTTGCTTTTCGTTCGGAGCTGTTAGCTGTGGACTTTTCCCCCTTATCGTCAAAGACGGGGAAGCTGACACCCAGAAGACGTGCATTGGCCGCCTTCTTTTCTGCAGCTTCAGCTTCGATGATCAGGGAGCTCCAGTCAGGAGGGGGAGTAGAGTTGAGCCAGAGCTTTACTGCAGGCAACATGTTCATGCTGCAAGCGGAGAGGAGCGCATGTTCTGGCATGCCTGGAGGTAGCCTGAAGCAAGCCTGTCGGAAGCGTTCGATGAACGCCCGAACCGTTTCCTTCTCCTTCTGACGTATCTCTATGAGAGACGCCATCGTCATGTCCTTCCCGCCGTCGTAGAAGCGGTCGAGGAAGAGGCACGTCAGGTCGTCGAAGGACGATATAGAATTGTCGGAGAGGCTACAGTACCAGTCATACGCCACTCCTTTCAGGGCCCCGACAAAGATACTGGTGAGGAGCGCGTCCTCCTTCGAAAGATGCCCTGTCTGTGACTGGAAGTACGTCAGGTACCATCGCGGAGAGTCCTTCCCGTCGTATGGGGTGAGTGTTTGTGGTTTATACTTTGGGGGATAAACCACCTTGTTCCACTCGAGGAGATAAGGCTGGGGAATGCCCATCTTCTGGCGTTCCTCTTGCCTGTTCTTGGACTCGAAGCGCTCCCGCAGGTCTTTGATCATTTCGACCACATCCTCCGTAGAGCTAGGATTCGGAGAAGGAGGTACCATCTGGATTGGAGCATTTGAGGGCTCCGAGGTCCGAGGTGCTTCTGTATCCGAGGGCGCCCGTTGGAGGGGCATTCTCGACTCCCCATTAGCTCCTGGGTCAGGACCAGTTGAAGGTGTCCTGATCAAGGCCGACCGCATCTCAAACACTGCTTGAGTCAGTGCTTGCATAGAGGCAGAGAGGGTTTTGAGACCTCCCTCTAATGAGTCTATGCGCTGGACTATGTCCTGTGACGGTGCATAAGACTCGACATCATCCCCAGCCATGTATACTGTCCTGACACGGCCAGGAGTGGATGGATGGGTTGAGGCTTCGCTTTCGGCCTCACTCTCATGCGGGGGAGTTACTTCTCCTGGTGTTTGGCCACCCCCAGCCACATTCTGGAGTTCATCTTCAATAGGCGCATCTGCAAGGGTCTGATTGCCCTCAGCTCCGTCTTGAAGGACCTCTTCGTTTCCAGAACTACCCCCGGCGGTGTCCTGGAGGACATCCTCATTTTGAGGGGCTTCAGGGAGAGTAATCTCGCCTTGATGATGAAGATCCGCCGCAGCTGTGCTTTGGACATCTTCGTCTTCGGAAGGAGGCTCAACAAGGGTCTGGCTACCCCCAGCTTCCTCCAAGGACTTCTTCCTCGACCGAGTACCTTCAAACACTCCAGAGGTCGAGACAGCTGCCTTGGTTTTCCTCGGCTGGCTTTTGGATGAAGACGAGGAATTGGCAGTCGTCTTCCGGATTGATGAGGAGTTGGAGACCACGTTGCATGAAGCAACCTTTGGCTCCTCTTCAGCTGACAACTTCGTCCCAAGGCGACGTCGGAGAGGTGTCGATAATTGCAGTCGTTGGAAGACCGACTGTCTTGGTGGAGCTGCCGTCTTGCAACAGCAGTTGATGGTGACCACCGCACAAGTATGCCCCGTAAGAGGCGCATCGTGCTTATTGGTCGACTCTCCTGACCGGCGCTTGTGAGTGATCACGTTGCGCAGGTCGTTGGAGGAGAGTGGTGCCTTCACACCCCCTTCAGACGTATGGCAAGGCCAAACGCCGGGGTGGTCAGGTGAGTGCTGCGCCCCCTGATCTAATACCAAGCAGGCATCACGATCAGTAGTGGGGGAACCACAACATTTGAAGTGACTTGAACGGACCTCAAACGCACAACCAGAGGAGGCGCGGGAGTTCAAGGCCACTGAATTTGCCTCTCTCGACTTGGTTGTGCATGCAGTAGATGCGCCCAAGCGAGATGAGAACTTTGAAGATCGACTCGTTGTTGGTGCAGAAGCACTTGAGTCAACCTTGTACAGCTTGCCATCGGTAGCGCGCGTGATGACGAGCGCGTGCCTCTGGCCGGCTGCTGGCATAGCACGTTTGTGGCGCATGGCCCGTGCCGCCTTGGATTTCTTCGTACCAGCCCGCTGGGGCGCATAGTACTCAGCATCCAAATTCTCCTCGCCATTACAGCGAGTGAGTCTGTCAAAGACAGAGGCTTTTTGTGACGCATCAGAGGTGATGCGCGGGGCATTGGCTGCGCCCCTGCTCCGTCGACGTATCTTCCTCGCCTGAGAGGGAGATAGCTGGGGAACGTTGTCGGCCGTACGCTTCCCCAAGAGATGCGCTACATCGGCGGGCGCACCTTGGTTGCTGAGAACGTCAGCAGGAAGGGAAGGCTGGATTGCTGCATCCCCTTCAGTGGTGGTGCCCGAGGCGTCGACTTTGCGCACCCAGGCCGTGCGGATCTTCTTCGGCTTTGGTAGCCGCTTCGAAGGACTCGCACTTCCTTCAGAAATGAACTCCTCGTACGCCTGTTAATTGAGGTGCACGACCAGCGTCTTGTGGGAGGAGCCCACCTTCACGTCGTCGGCCTGTGACACGACTTTCTCGAAAGAGGAGAAAGAAGACCCCAGCAGAGTCGCCAGCTTGTTTGCCATTAAAATTGTTTGATTGAAAACTTTAATACAAACAGAACAGTGTTACAATGTAGGACTTAGATGTAGTCCTAGGAGTACACTTTTGTTTAAGCTGGGTCCTTAGTGCCAATGGAGCGAGTGGTAATGCGTTGACTCCGTTGACCGGCTGACGACGGTTATCGGTTCTCTGAAGGTGTGGATTGATCTGGGTGCTGGAGCTTGCTGAGAGGAGTGTAACACCCTGTTTCTGAAAATTAGGGGTTTTTGAAAATTTATTATTTTTTTATTATTTATTAGTGGTATTTTAGTCATGGTGTGATTTTCTGGTAAATTTAGTTAAGTTAAACCATTTCTAAAGTCATGCTAAGTCATGACTTGTGACTTTGTGACTTTGTTAGTAAACCTTAGTGTAAACCCTAGTTTCTCTAACCTAGAAGTTGCCATGACCATGAGAACTTGACCATAGGCTTAGAATATCATTTTAGTGATTTTTGGCCATAGGGGTATTTTGGTAATTTTTAGGAATTTATTTGGAATTTAGTGGGATTAGTGAGATTTTACTATTCATGGACTTTTAGATTAGTGACTTGCTAATCCCTAACCTAATTACCCTAATCTATAGGTTAAACCCTAACCTAGAATGGCTAAGGGGATTAGATATTCATGGTAGTCAAGCTATATAAATATCTAGATATTATTTATTGATATTTTGCTTAAATTATGCAAAATATCTTAAACCCCTTTACAAAGTCCTTCCCTTAGCTTGCAAGTAACCCAAGGACACCCCCCCCATGCTATGACCAGCCAAGAACACCCCCTTGGCAGCCCACACATCCTATATTAACCCCCCACATTAATTCATGATCAATTTACATGAATTTAATCCTAGAAAATCCTATTTTCTTCAAACACCCATAACTTGATCAATTTTGCTCCAAATCACCTCTAGTTTCTTGCATTGGACTCCCCTACACTAGAGGGTACTAGTTAGGGCCTGCTATCAAGGGTTTGAGGGGCTTTGGGCATCACCAAGTGGAAGGACACACCCCCCCCTCCTTATTGATTTTCATTGGATTTGCACAAATAGGTAAATGTCCATAAACCATGTTAATTTTGTGTTTTCTCTTCATATTTGCATGCATCTAGGTACTAGGGAACTGTAGGATTAGTTGGGTGAAAATTAGGATTAATTTGGTGTCCGTATCGGACACGTATCCATGTTTGAATTTCTGTGTTTGGTGAAATGCCTCAAAGGAGAGGACTTTCAGTTTTTGCAAAACTTTTTACACAAAAACCTAGTCCTAGGCTTCCTAACCCTAACCCTAGTCTACTGCACACAAACCAATGCAGTGTCCGTGTCCAAAACGGACACGAACCCACTGTACGAGACCCTCGTGCAGTGTCCTGCTACCACCCCCTCAGTTCTCACTGTAGACACGACGTGGACACGTGAAATTTGGTGTGGACACGGGGGCAGTATCTGCGCACACTCCCCCAAAGTTTCACCATGTGTCGTTTTGTGTCAGACACGAAATTCGCTTCGCACTGGTCCTACACTGGGACGCACACACGCACAGACACCAACTTCGCGCGTCTCGTGTCGCGCGGACACGACACAATGACACCTCGTGTTTGCACGAGAGTGTAGCCCATCATGTGGGCTACACGTGGACACGAGCACGAGATTCCACGTGGCTCGTGTCGTGTGCACGAGACACGTGCATCTCTGCACGACGCGGCGCAGAACAGTGCGTATCAGTCGTGTTTTCACGACTGATACGGCCTTCGTGTCGTGTCCAGAGGACACGTAGACACCGTGCAGGGTGTTGGACACGTGCACCTATCCTAGGCGAACACGTGGGCATAACCACGTGTCCTGAGTGTGTGTGTGTCGTGTCCTAGAGTGGACTGCACGCGTGCACGACGCTGTGCACGCGTGTGTGTATCAGGATTTACCCGTGTCATGTTTTTGTGTGTTTGGACACGGGAATTCGTGTCGTGGTGTCGTGTCAGTGTCCTAGGACCCTAGTGTATCTATGGGGGGTTGGTTACCAACCGTTGGTATCGAGCCTTAGCTCGATTAGGTTGTGTAAAATCGGATTACCCAGGTTTTAGTGAAACTGTGTAGTTCACAGTTTTGGGATTTTTTCCAGAATTTGGAAAATCGAATTTTGATTCGATTTTAGTAATAATTTAGGTATTATACTAGTGTATTTTAGTGAGTATATGTGTAGTGTACATGTATGTGAGGGTGTGGGTCGAATTTAAGGGAAATTGGATGTGTGTGTGTATAGTTATGTGTATATACACATATGTGTGTATATGTGTGTTATGTGTGTGTGTATTTGTGTATGGCTGTGGGTGTGTGTGTGTGTTCTGGAAACCAGAACAGCCCCCCCCTGTTCTCAGTCTCTCTCTCTCTCTCTCTCTCTCTCTCTCTATCTATATATATATATATGTTATATATATATATGTTATATATATATATATATATGATATATAGTGAGTATATATATATTATTTATATATTGGTTATATGTGGTATAGATAGTAGGAATACATATTGTATATATATATATATATTGTAGGTAGGTATTTGTATTATGGCCTGTGTATATATATAGGCATTAGATAGATGGGTATATCTATGTATGTAGATATATGTTTATATGTACGATTTCTAGTTATAGGTTATATGGAAACCCTGTGACTAGCCATGGCCTATGGCCAAGAGTATTTAGCCTATGGCTTGGGGCTAACCCTAAAAGACCCAAAACCCTACTAGCAACCCTTGTTGACTAAGGGTTGACCAAAGTCAACATTTGGTCGAAAGTGACCTAGTTAACCTAGAAATGACTAGGAATGACCTTTAACCTAGATTAAACTTGTTTGACCTTGTTTGATCTTGTTTGACCTTATTTGACCTAGTATGACTTTCTGTGACTTAGTTTGACTATTAGAGTTGACCAAGAGTTGACTTTTGACCAGTTTGACCTAGAATCATGTAGTATGCATTGTATACTTTATTTTTATCATTGTGGATACATTGTGACCTGTATTGCTCTGACTAGGAGCCACACACCTCTCCTCAGGCAGTATATCTTCTTCAGACATTCAGTTATCAGGCGAGTACATTCTCTGACCGTTTCATATTTGCCAGGATTTATATTCTTGCTCTAGATTACTTTACTTGATGCTGACACGATTGTTATCACGGATTGGTACTATATGGATCTTTTCATGAGATGTTATCCCCCTCGGGAGCATCAGATACAGCATGTTTGTGCTTTTCACGAATCATCATGTATCTCTATGCTTTCATAGATTCACGAATCGCTTGTGACTCATGTACTCTCATGCTCACAGAGCCTCTCATGAATCTCCCATTTATGGGCTTATCACGAATCTTAACGTAACTTGAACGGATCCTTGTGTATTGATTGGGGATGGGGGAGTGGAAATAGTCATGTGGATATTACCTCAGTAGTGTAGCCATGAATCACTTCTAGCTGTAGCCATGAATCTCCTATGCCATTTCACATGTCTATATTTTACTCTGACTCACTAGACACTGCTAGTTCTCTATATACAGTAGATATTTCATTACAGTTATCTCTTTTGCTACATGTATCTTCTTTCAGCAGTTCCTGTATTTTACTCTATTGCATGCTTTATATCTCCTATCATACTATGCACTGCGTGAGATGTATTGTGCTCGTTCCCGTCCTGATTGGACCTGTTGAAAATATTACAGAGGATGAGGAGGAGGCCCTGGTATCTATCCATTACGGAGCAGGACTAGATGACACCTATGTTGTGGACCCTCAGCAGGATCCACCTGCAGCTGAGGAGGATGTTCCAGTAGTCTAGACCAGTTTAGTCTAGGCAGTCTTTTCTATATCATTTTGTCTCACATCTGAGTTGTATTTTGAGATGTTGAGTTGTAGACTCTTAGACTATTTGTATTATGAGTTGACATTCTGGATGTTATGTATCTTAGATACTTAGTCTTATTTCATCTATGCTATGGTTTCTTTTGAGTTACTATCTATCTGTTCTTCATTCTCTACCTAGATGTGATTGAGTTTATTTTCTGTTTGTCACCTCCATTCGGAGAGTATAAACTGTACAGGTACTTTATACTGTTTGATGATTTACCTAGGACAGCGTTCTACCGCCGACACTGCGGCGTAGGCTGGGCGTTGTTACGTTCTCGTATCCTAACAGTGGGTGCGGGTCGTGACACGTTTTTAGTGGTGGCCCATGCAGGTCGAGTTTATGTAGTGGTATTCGAACTAGAGTATCACTACAG
The DNA here is from genome assembly GCA_029216955.1 of Iris pallida. NCBI lineage: Eukaryota > Viridiplantae > Streptophyta > Magnoliopsida > Asparagales > Iridaceae > Iris > Iris pallida. The sequence continues at coordinate 1,340,558 of JANAVB010016192.1, read as the reverse complement.
CCTGCGATAGGATTAGAGGAATAGGCTTAGAGAGAATGGATACTCAATCACTGCTAGGATACTTTGAGAGATTCCTGGGATAACCCTTGAGAATCTCATTTGAAATTACGATTTAAACTCCTTTTCTCTTGATTGAATTTGATTTTGGAGGACTCACTGTAGAACTTTGAATCCTGGTATTAGTTGATGATTTTAAAAAAAAATTTGTAGTTGTTGATTTTAATTTCTTAGTGTTAGATTAATATCTTTATTTTTAGGGTGCTCAATCACAATTATGAGAAAACTCTTATTTTGTTTCTTGCCATCTAATCCTCTTGCTAATTGCCTTTCATTAAAATGAACTGTCCTCTCTAGTTTGCATCTTGTTTAAACTCTTTCTACCAATCTATGTGACTGTATCCCAAACCTGACTTACTCGACATTTCCTCAAATCAAGACTTTATTGAGACCTTCTAACCTTGACCCTTGATTGATCGAACCCTAACTATATTCATCTAGTAGCCTATAAATCCCTAGGACAGTGTTCCTAAATTATTTACTGGACTCCTGATTAATTTTATTTCATGGGTTAATTTGATCCTCTTCAATTTTTGCATCAATTTGTCACGTCTCGAACTACCACTTTCTATTCTAGATCATTGGACGTCCTTTACCGTGACTTAGATATTCAGAGTATAAACACTAGCTGTTACCTCCCAACAAACTTCACATATAAGACCTAGACTAGCCTACCTTCATGTAGGTATTCCATGTCCTACTAAAATCCGTCTCCCTGTACTCTATTTTCTTGATATGATTTTCTGGTCAAATGGCTAAACTATAACCTCTGCCATGATACTAAATTTATTCTTATTTCAATTAAAAATCCACCTTGGTTCAATTCTTTCGACCTGGCATGTGATGGTGTTCTACTTGAATCCTTGAATACTTAACCTTGTACCTTATCTGATTACTTGACCCGTTGGCTAAGAAACTTGGACTATGTAATTCCTTTCATTATTACCATCCTTATATCTTGTGCAGCTAAATTAGCCTTAGTTTTGCAAGCTTATCTATTTTCGAGCTTGGTCATGACATATTTATTGGGTGGCCACCCACTAACATATTGTCTAATCAGAACCGGCGCATGATGGTCTGATCAACCTATTGCGTTTTGGTTCGCTTTTTCATATATTAATCTACGTGGATGGAGACAGTTAAACTTACCCTAGAATCTTATCCACAACAGCCTTGACAATTTTCCTTGGAATTATTTTATCACCTATGAACCTCGTATTCGTATCCAGTTGAATTAAATTTATCATGACCTGGATCTTCATCATTGGATGCTCATGCTCATACTCGATTTCATTAATTTTTCATCTTGCCCAAATCTCGATTTATCCTGAAATTGATCAACTTAGATCGTGTCGAGACAAAAATCTAATTGTGATTGTTTGTGCCTAAATTTTCAATTTTCTTTTACCACTTTATGGAATGGTAACTTTAATGATTTCTCACTTATTAATGACCCATTTTCATATAGGATGGTAGACGGCCTATAGCCTTGATGATTGTTGTTTCCTTACATTCCCAATTTGGACACCTTAGATTGCTTGTACATTTTGATACCATAGGACAGTATTGATCTAGAATGACTAGTGCACCTAGATGAGACCTTAGACTGTTCCATTTAACCTGCCCCCCTGGTACCACTATTGCATCACAAATTTTGGCTTAAATTTAGACCATAGACCCTTCCCACCCTGAATTATGATCATCGTAGGTACACTATCGTGACTTTTAAATTTGGAGCACAAGACTAGTTGTTTTCTCAAAACTGACTTCACATACATGACCTAGACATGACATACTACACCCATGACCTTAGTGTCCCACTCAGGCATACCACTGTGTGCTTCATTTGCTTAGTACGATCTTCTTGACTCGAGACTCTATCCTGATTTACCCCATGAAGTTACTTTTGGCTTCGATTTGAATTTAGGACACCTTATGACCTAAAACTGTCAACCAATTTTTGGACATGACCCAGTATAGGTCTACTACCCCTACTTTGCTTATTGACCTTGTATGTTGCCTAGATAGTGGTTTCGTCCTTGATTGTTGGAGGTTTGACCTAGAAGGAGTACGACCATCTAAATTTCGAGGACGAAATTATTTTAAGGTGGGTAGACTTGTAACACCCTGTTTCTGAAAATTAGGGGTTTTTGAAAATTTATTATTTTTTTATTATTTATTAGTGGTATTTTAGTCATGGTGTGATTTTCTGGTAAATTTAGTTAAGTTAAACCATTTCTAAAGTCATGCTAAGTCATGACTTGTGACTTTGTGACTTTGTTAGTAAACCTTAGTGTAAACCCTAGTTTCTCTAACCTAGAAGTTGCCATGACCATGAGAACTTGACCATAGGCTTAGAATATCATTTTAGTGATTTTTGGCCATAGGGGTATTTTGGTAATTTTTAGGAATTTATTTGGAATTTAGTGGGATTAGTGAGATTTTACTATTCATGGACTTTTAGATTAGTGACTTGCTAATCCCTAACCTAATTACCCTAATCTATAGGTTAAACCCTAACCTAGAATGGCTAAGGGGATTAGATATTCATGGTAGTCAAGCTATATAAATATCTAGATATTATTTATTGATATTTTGCTTAAATTATGCAAAATATCTTAAACCCCTTTACAAAGTCCTTCCCTTAGCTTGCAAGTAACCCAAGGACACCCCCCCCATGCTATGACCAGCCAAGAACACCCCCTTGGCAGCCCACACATCCTATATTAACCCCCCACATTAATTCATGATCAATTTACATGAATTTAATCCTAGAAAATCCTATTTTCTTCAAACACCCATAACTTGATCAATTTTGCTCCAAATCACCTCTAGTTTCTTGCATTGGACTCCCCTACACTAGAGGGTACTAGTTAGGGCCTGCTATCAAGGGTTTGAGGGGCTTTGGGCATCACCAAGTGGAAGGACACACCCCCCCCCCTCCTTATTGATTTTCATTGGATTTGCACAAATAGGTAAATGTCCATAAACCATGTTAATTTTGTGTTTTCTCTTCATATTTGCATGCATCTAGGTACTAGGGAACTGTAGGATTAGTTGGGTGAAAATTAGGATTAATTTGGTGTCCGTATCGGACACGTATCCATGTTTGAATTTCTGTGTTTGGTGAAATGCCTCAAAGGAGAGGACTTTCAGTTTTTGCAAAACTTTTTACACAAAAACCTAGTCCTAGGCTTCCTAACCCTAACCCTAGTCTACTGCACACAAACCAATGCAGTGTCCGTGTCCAAAACGGACACGAACCCACTGTACGAGACCCTCGTGCAGTGTCCTGCTACCACCCCCTCAGTTCTCACTGTAGACACGACGTGGACACGTGAAATTTGGTGTGGACACGGGGGCAGTATCTGCGCACACTCCCCCAAAGTTTCACCATGTGTCGTTTTGTGTCAGACACGAAATTCGCTTCGCACTGGTCCTACACTGGGACGCACACACGCACAGACACCAACTTCGCGCGTCTCGTGTCGCGCGGACACGACACAATGACACCTCGTGTTTGCACGAGAGTGTAGCCCATCATGTGGGCTACACGTGGACACGAGCACGAGATTCCACGTGGCTCGTGTCGTGTGCACGAGACACGTGCATCTCTGCACGACGCGGCGCAGAACAGTGCGTATCAGTCGTGTTTTCACGACTGATACGGCCTTCGTGTCGTGTCCAGAGGACACGTAGACACCGTGCAGGGTGTTGGACACGTGCACCTATCCTAGGCGAACACGTGGGCATAACCACGTGTCCTGAGTGTGTGTGTGTCGTGTCCTAGAGTGGACTGCACGCGTGCACGACGCTGTGCACGCGTGTGTGTATCAGGATTTACCCGTGTCATGTTTTTGTGTGTTTGGACACGGGAATTCGTGTCGTGGTGTCGTGTCAGTGTCCTAGGACCCTAGTGTATCTATGGGGGGTTGGTTACCAACCGTTGGTATCGAGCCTTAGCTCGATTAGGTTGTGTAAAATCGGATTACCCAAGTTTTAGTGAAACTGTGTAGTTCACAGTTTTGGGATTTTTTCCAGAATTTGGAAAATCGAATTTTGATTCGATTTTAGTAATAATTTAGGTATTATACTAGTGTATTTTAGTGAGTATATGTGTAGTGTACATGTATGTGAGGGTGTGGGTCGAATTTAAGGGAAATTGGATGTGTGTGTGTATAGTTATGTGTATATACACATATGTGTGTATATGTGTGTTATGTGTGTGTGTATTTGTGTATGGCTGTGGGTGTGTGTGTGTGTTCTGGAAACCAGAACAGCCCCCCCCTGTTCTCAGTCTCTCTCTCTCTCTCTCTCTCTCTCTCTCTCTATCTATATATATATATATGTTATATATATATATGTTATATATATATATATATATATATATGATATATAGTGAGTATATATATATTATTTATATATTGGTTATATGTGGTATAGATAGTAGGAATACATATTGTATATATATATATATTGTAGGTAGGTATTTGTATTATGGCCTGTGTATATATATAGGCATTAGATAGATGGGTATATCTATGTATGTAGATATATGTTTATATGTACGATTTCTAGTTATAGGTTATATGGAAACCCTGTGACTAGCCATGGCCTATGGCCAAGAGTATTTAGCCTATGGCTTGGGGCTAACCCTAAAAGACCCAAAACCCTACTAGCAACCCTTGTTGACTAAGGGTTGACCAAAGTCAACATTTGGTCGAAAGTGACCTAGTTAACCTAGAAATGACTAGGAATGACCTTTAACCTAGATTAAACTTGTTTGACCTTGTTTGATCTTGTTTGACCTTATTTGACCTAGTATGACTTTCTGTGACTTAGTTTGACTATTAGAGTTGACCAAGAGTTGACTTTTGACCAGTTTGACCTAGAATCATGTAGTATGCATTGTATACTTTATTTTTATCATTGTGGATACATTGTGACCTGTATTGCTCTGACTAGGAGCCACACCCTCCTCAGGCAGTATATCTTCTTCAGACATTCAGTTATCAGGCGAGTACATTCTCTGACCGTTTCATATTTGCCAGGATTTATACTTGCTCTAGATTACTTTACTTGATGCTGACACGATTGTTATCACGGATTGGTACTATATGGATCTTCACCAAGTGGAAGGACACACCCCCCCCCCTCCTTATTGATTTTCATTGGATTTGCACAAATAGGTAAATGTCCATAAACCATGTTAATTTTGTGTTTTCTCTTCATATTTGCATGCATCTAGGTACTAGGGAACTGTAGGATTAGTTGGGTGAAAATTAGGATTAATTTGGTGTCCGTATCGGACACGTATCCATGTTTGAATTTCTGTGTTTGGTGAAATGCCTCAAAGGAGAGGACTTTCAGTTTTTGCAAAACTTTTTACACAAAAACCTAGTCCTAGGCTTCCTAACCCTAACCCTAGTCTACTGCACACAAACCAATGCAGTGTCCGTGTCCAAAACGGACACGAACCCACTGTACGAGACCCTCGTGCAGTGTCCTGCTACCACCCCCTCAGTTCTCACTGTAGACACGACGTGGACACGTGAAATTTGGTGTGGACACGGGGGCAGTATCTGCGCACACTCCCCCAAAGTTTCACCATGTGTCGTTTTGTGTCAGACACGAAATTCGCTTCGCACTGGTCCTACACTGGGACGCACACACGCACAGACACCAACTTCGCGCGTCTCGTGTCGCGCGGACACGACACAATGACACCTCGTGTTTGCACGAGAGTGTAGCCCATCATGTGGGCTACACGTGGACACGAGCACGAGATTCCACGTGGCTCGTGTCGTGTGCACGAGACACGTGCATCTCTGCACGACGCGGCGCAGAACAGTGCGTATCAGTCGTGTTTTCACGACTGATACGGCCTTCGTGTCGTGTCCAGAGGACACGTAGACACCGTGCAGGGTGTTGGACACGTGCACCTATCCTAGGCGAACACGTGGGCATAACCACGTGTCCTGAGTGTGTGTGTGTCGTGTCCTAGAGTGGACTGCACGCGTGCACGACGCTGTGCACGCGTGTGTGTATCAGGATTTACCCGTGTCATGTTTTTGTGTGTTTGGACACGGGAATTCGTGTCGTGGTGTCGTGTCAGTGTCCTAGGACCCTAGTGTATCTATGGGGGGTTGGTTACCAACCGTTGGTATCGAGCCTTAGCTCGATTAGGTTGTGTAAAATCGGATTACCCAAGTTTTAGTGAAACTGTGTAGTTCACAGTTTTGGGATTTTTTCCAGAATTTGGAAAATCGAATTTTGATTCGATTTTAGTAATAATTTAGGTATTATACTAGTGTATTTTAGTGAGTATATGTGTAGTGTACATGTATGTGAGGGTGTGGGTCGAATTTAAGGGAAATTGGATGTGTGTGTGTATAGTTATGTGTATATACACATATGTGTGTATATGTGTGTTATGTGTGTGTGTATTTGTGTATGGCTGTGGGTGTGTGTGTGTGTTCTGGAAACCAGAACAGCCCCCCCCTGTTCTCAGTCTCTCTCTCTCTCTCTCTCTCTCTCTCTCTATCTATATATATATATATGTTATATATATATATGTTATATATATATATATATATATATATGATATATAGTGAGTATATATATATTATTTATATATTGGTTATATGTGGTATAGATAGTAGGAATACATATTGTATATATATATATATTGTAGGTAGGTATTTGTATTATGGCCTGTGTATATATATAGGCATTAGATAGATGGGTATATCTATGTATGTAGATATATGTTTATATGTACGATTTCTAGTTATAGGTTATATGGAAACCCTGTGACTAGCCATGGCCTATGGCCAAGAGTATTTAGCCTATGGCTTGGGGCTAACCCTAAAAGACCCAAAACCCTACTAGCAACCCTTGTTGACTAAGGGTTGACCAAAGTCAACATTTGGTCGAAAGTGACCTAGTTAACCTAGAAATGACTAGGAATGACCTTTAACCTAGATTAAACTTGTTTGACCTTGTTTGATCTTGTTTGACCTTATTTGACCTAGTATGACTTTCTGTGACTTAGTTTGACTATTAGAGTTGACCAAGAGTTGACTTTTGACCAGTTTGACCTAGAATCATGTAGTATGCATTGTATACTTTATTTTTATCATTGTGGATACATTGTGACCTGTATTGCTCTGACTAGGAGCCACACACCTCTCCTCAGGCAGTATATCTTCTTCAGACATTCAGTTATCAGGCGAGTACATTCTCTGACCGTTTCATATTTGCCAGGATTTATATTCTTGCTCTAGATTACTTTACTTGATGCTGACACGATTGTTATCACGGATTGGTACTATATGGATCTTTTCATGAGATGTTATCCCCCTCGGGAGCATCAGATACAGCATGTTTGTGCTTTTCACGAATCATCATGTATCTCTATGCTTTCATAGATTCACGAATCGCTTGTGACTCATGTACTCTCATGCTCACAGAGCCTCTCATGAATCTCCCATTTATGGGCTTATCACGAATCTTAACGTAACTTGAACGGATCCTTGTGTATTGATTGGGGATGGGGGAGTGGAAATAGTCATGTGGATATTACCTCAGTAGTGTAGCCATGAATCACTTCTAGCTGTAGCCATGAATCTCCTATGCCATTTCACATGTCTATATTTTACTCTGACTCACTAGACACTGCTAGTTCTCTATATACAGTAGATATTTCATTACAGTTATCTCTTTTGCTACATGTATCTTCTTTCAGCAGTTCCTGTATTTTACTCTATTGCATGCTTTATATCTCCTATCATACTATGCACTGCGTGAGATGTATTGTGCTCGTTCCCGTCCTGATTGGACCTGTTGAAAATATTACAGAGGATGAGGAGGAGGCCCTGGTATCTATCCATTACGGAGCAGGACTAGATGACACCTATGTTGTGGACCCTCAGCAGGATCCACCTGCAGCTGAGGAGGATGTTCCAGTAGTCTAGACCAGTTTAGTCTAGGCAGTCTTTTCTATATCATTTTGTCTCACATCTGAGTTGTATTTTGAGATGTTGAGTTGTAGACTCTTAGACTATTTGTATTATGAGTTGACATTCTGGATGTTATGTATCTTAGACACTTAGTCTTATTTCATCTATGCTATGGTTTCTTTTGAGTTACTATCTATCTGTTCTTCATTCTCTACCTAGATGTGATTGAGTTTATTTTCTGTTTGTCACCTCCATTCGGAGAGTATAAACTGTACAGGTACTTTATACTGTTTGATGATTTACCTAGGACAGCGTTCTACCGCCGACACTGCGGCGTAGGCTGGGCGTTGTTACGTTCTCGTATCCTAACAGTGGGTGCGGGTCGTGACAAGGAGGAAGACGTTGAGTGTCTGTGTCTGCCTCTCTGGTGATTCCTTGTATGTTCGTTGTGGATTCTGTGTGTGTGTGAAGGAGAAGATCCCTCTATTTATAGTTTTGCAGGCTGGCTGCTCATGCGCGCATGTAGGATACGCCGGTGTGTGGGGACGCCACGTGGAAGTTGTTGATGAAGGCGCACGGATGATGCGCCCTGATTGGGAGATTGAACTCTTCATACTGCTGTTGTGAGCCGGCACGTAGCAGAGGAGAAGATCTTTCTGTTGCTGAAATCTTGGACGAGTTGAGTCAAAGGACACGTGTCATCGACCCATGGCTCGAAGATCTCGGATTTGGTGGGGGGGTAATCTGGTGAGCTGCGCCTTGATTGGGCGCAGGAGGAGGTTGCGGCTCATACCCTTTAGGGGTTACAAACTGTTTAGAGCGCATGGCTTTTGAGGCGCATGCAGGCGACTTTCCTTCTGTCTTTCGGGATCAGAGATCAGTCTGGGGCGCATGGCTTTTGAGGCGCATGCAAAGCTTCAACTGGAGACACTTCTTCTGTCTTTAGGGATCAGTGAAGGGTCTGAGGTGCATGGCTTTTGAGGCGCATGCTGGTTTGGACGCATGGCCGTAGAGGCGCAGGCGGATGGCCACGTGGCAGTAGCCGTCGGAATAGAGTCATGATGATACTGACGTTGCCGACGCTTCGTTCTCTGAAAAAGCTGTCAACTGTTCAGACTTTGGGAAGCGTGCTGCCAACTCTGGTGTCAGTTCAGCATTTAATGTTTGTGACGTTCGATGGACAGCTGAGTGGGCACATTGGTTGGTGTTCCACTCGGCATGGAGATATGAGGGAGGGCGCATCCTCTGTGATGTGCCGGGTACTGTAGGGTACGTCTGTATGATGCGTCTGATGCTGGAGGGCGCGTCCGTGTGATGTGCTGTTTGGCTGGCGCATCCGACGTGTCCTTTAATGACGCGGCTGTCTCGCTCCTCGAGTGCTATAAATAGCCGTTTGGCTGAATTCGAGGCGTCCGGTTCATCCATTTAATACAAATTTATTGCACGGAATTCAGAGAGTCATCCACTTGGCGCGTGGGTTTGATTTGCCCGGCCTATAAATAGTGGCATGGAGAGAAGGTTTGCTCCTCATTCCCTCACGTACTTCCAACATGAACTTGGATATGTGGGTGCATTCTGTTGACGAAGTACTCCCGAGGGTAAAGATGAGACGTCGTGTTGTCTTCGATGCACTTGAAGGTGACTGTTATATCCAAAAGACGGAGTCGAGGGCTTCTGAGGCAGGCGGAAGGTGCCTGTTGCATCCAAAGATAGGGATGTTCGGGCCTCGTCTCCGTTGTTCCGGAAGAGCCGTAGCTCGGAATGGTGGTGCTAGGCTCTCTCTTCCTTCAAAGTGGGTGCCGCCCACTTTGATTGTGTTGAAAGCTCCTTGTGCCATGATTTCGATCACGGTCTTCTTTGGACTTTGGAGGCTCTTTCGAAGCCTCCCCTGGCCGCAACATTTGCGGTGCTCTTTTCTTCCTTGGTTCCAGCCAGAGGGTTAAATGCTTTGCTTGGCGAAGCACTTATCAGGTGAGCCTGGCTGGAAGAGCGGCACATAACTGGGCTCTGCTCGGCCAGGTGAGCCTGGTTGGAAGAGTTGCTCATAACTGAGCTGGATGCACATAACTGAGCTGGATGCACATAACTGAGCTGGATGCACATAACTGAGCTGCTGAAGAGATGGTAGGATGTGCCTGGCTGACAGCGCATGGTGACTGCTGCGTCCATCGGAAGGCGCATGGTGGTTGCTGCGCCTATCTGGAAGGCGCATGGTGGCTGTTGGCTGTAGATCTAGGATCCTTCCTTTGTAGAAATTCTTCTTTGTACAACCTTTTCTAGACATGTAATAGACTTATATATATATAAATAAAAAGTCCTTCTTCGAATGTCTATGGCTTATTTGATTAGCTGTCTGAGTTCTGGCGCATAAAATGCCTGGCGCATGGGCTTTCTGGTTGTGAAATTCCATGCTTCTACAGACCTGTCTACGCTCTGTGCGATGCGTAGACTCGGTGAGCGTCTGCAAGCTGGCAGCTGTAGTCTGATGCAGAGTCATCAACTCATGTATACTGCGCTCGACCGCATCAAATCGTCCGGTGACGATCGGAGGGTCGGATCGTCGCTCGACCGCATCAGAAATCTGCTGCTGCAACTCACGACGCAGCTCCTCGATCTGACGACGAACATCCTCAGCTCGTGACGACGCCTGCGTAGCCGGAGACTGCGTGCTGACAGAGGGGGCCCGTGATGACTCTGAAGCCAAATACGCGCCGTAGGATCCCGTACCGTAGTACGTACCCTTCTGAAGACCGCTAACGACGGTCATCCAGAGCTCGTCCGGCGATGGCTCTGCAGGCGGCTGGAAGGAAGTACCAGCCCCTCCCTCTGCTTGCACACTAGCAGCAGCAGCAGCATCAGCCGCCTCCTTCTGTAGCCGAACAAACTCGGCCTAGAACATGTTTGCTAACGTGTAAGTGTTTACTAAAGTCTATATTGATATCTATTTTCCTGTTTTCTAAATTATAGTCAGTTAATATAAAGAATAGAACGTACATATGCCTGCGTCGCCCTCTCGTCAATGAAGTCACCAGCCCTCCGATGGGTGACCAGGAAGACGGTCACCATGTTCGGGTCCTCACCCTTCTTTACCTGTTAAAATATATTATCTATTATTAGTATTAAACATTATATCGAACTATATATAAATTAATGTCCGTCATAGGAAACGTACCAGACGACGAAAATGCTCCGTCATCGGAATGGAGCCACCACACCACTTACCGGCGCTCGACCGCGCCACCTTGGCCTTCTCAGACCGCTCCTGATACTTGGGCTCGCTGAATCTAGCCTTCATCGCAGTCCACTGCTCTGGCGTAATCCAACCCTGGATCGGCTGTCCGGAGCGATCACGACGCTTCTTGTCGTCGATCGCATCACAGATGAGCTTGGCTATGACGACAGAAAATTGGCCCTCGATCCTCGCCGCCCGGTGTGGTGGATAAAAATAGGTCCTCTACAAGAAGTAAAATACAAAAGTTGTATAATATACACAAATGATTATTAAAATTTAAAAATAAACAAATTTTTTACCTTAAAGTGGGCGAACCAAAAGGCCTTCCTATCTGCGGGAGCATCTGAGTAGTTGAGCCAAAGCCCACCATAGTTCTGCCTCACAAATGTCCCCAGCTGTCTCTATACTGCAGAAGGCCGATATCAATACAATAATAATTTTTCATGAATATATATGTACATATAATCATTTGAGAAATATATAATAATTAATTAACTTACTTCATAGGCCCGTCCGTCCAAATCTCCATACGCGTCTCGTCCGGGGGAGCGCATGGAGGGTCGCTTTCACCTCCTGCCTAGGCAGGATCAGTCTGATCGCCGTCCTCCATATGATCGGCGTGGGCTCCCTCCATAGAGCCGTCGACAGTAGGAATGCTGGACGGGGGATCAGGGATGCTGGACGCGGGATCAGGAAGGCTGGACGACGAGGGAGGAGTCGCCAACCTGCTAGAACTGCCCTGTCCCGGTAATGGACCGGGAACAGAACGGTACACTGGCGTACTCGGAGATGAGGATGAGGGTACGGAACTGCCCTCTCCATCCCCAGCTCGAGGCTGATGGGGCTGCCTAATATATAATCCTCCGCGTCGTCCAGATGGTCTAGTCATACCTGACAATAAAACATATGACAATAAAACAAAAAAACATATTTATATGATAGACATCACAGATTTTTGAAAAATATCATAGTCAAAAAGTGTCACTGAAGTGTCAATAAAAGTGTCAATAAAGTGTCACTGAAGTGTCACAGATTTATATGATAGAAGTGTCACTAAAGTGCCAAATATGATGATAAAACAAACGTACAGATTTAATCCTCTTCTGAAAATTCATCTAGTTCGTTTAGCTCATCTACTTCTTCTTCTTCTTCTTCTTCTTCTTCTTCTTCTTCTTCTTCTTCTTCTTCTTCTTCTTCTTCTTCCTCCTCTACATCTTCACTTTCATCTGCATCTTCCTCTTCAGATAATTCTACTTCTTCTACACAATTAGATGTGTAATAGGGAACTTCCGTCGTGTCCACTTCTATAATATTTGTTACAAGAGGTAGTTCATCCTATTGATAAGCTATATCGTCAACCTCAAAGGTATTTCTAGCTTTGGTCTTGCATACTGCCCACCAGTCTGACCTTGTTGTTCCTCGTTTAGGATAACTTGTGAAGTACACGAGCTAAGCCTGACTTGATAGGACAAATAGTTCATAGGCTTGATATCGACGCCGATAGTTTATATCAACAAGACCGTGCTTGTCTACTTTCCAACCTTGACCTTCAATCGGATCGAACCAATCACACCTGAATAACACAATCTTAGCAGGCTCTATTCCATAACTATATGTCAGCTCCACGATCTCCCGTAACACGCCATAGAAATCGTTGCCCGCATCAACATCTTTGTAGTTCGAAGATCTGATACACAAACAGCTATTTTTTGTGGAATCGAGATCCACAAAGTTGTCTCTGATCGGGCAAGTTGTTGACTTGAACCTAAACCCATTAATACAGTAGCTTGGCCATATTTTTGCAGCATAAATTGGTCCCTTGGCTAGCGTTCTAATAGACTCATTCTCAAGTCTTGCGTATGGACGATCGACCTAAATACCACGAAAGAAGCAATTAAGCTCATTCTCAATCAAGTGCATATACAAAAAGGTAATTACAGAGTTCTAAAGTCTTACATATGCACTCAACCATGATGGAAAATAATGCCTCATTTCTTGTTCTAGTTCTTCTTCTGTTATGTGTGGCCTACCCGACCTCACATCATCATTAAATATGCTGAAAACAACATCGTTCAATTAATGTAATAGTATAATAATTAACACTATTAAAATAATATAGACGTATTAATTACTTACCCCTCCAGTTTCTCTACTTCCTTCTCGTCGCAGTTGAGTAATACATACACCTGAGCAGCCCTTAGCTCATCATCGTTCAGATATCTCTTTTTCATCTTACCCGATGGCTTTCCTGGAGCATTGAATACCTTCAGTATTGTATCATTACTTTCATGATCTCCCTCGTCGTTTCTGGAAGCTCTCGTTCTATTAGTTGCAACATGAGGCTTGAAATACATCGAACAAAAGTTTGTAATCTCCTCGAGAACATAGGCTTCACAAATAGAACCCTCGACCCGTGCCTTATTTTTCACCTTTCTTTTTAGGTGATTCAAATGTCGCTCGAACGGGTACATCCATCGATATTCGACGGGTCCACCAACACGTGCCTCATAGGATAGATAAATCGGCAAATGCTCCATAGACTCGAAGAATCCAGGAGGAAACACCCTCTCTAGCTTGCATAGTGTTACCGCAATGTCCTTCTCTTGCTTTTCTAGACGATCACCGAGCAATTTCTTAGAACAAAGATCCCTGAAGAATATGCTAAGCTCCGTCAATGGATCCCAAACTACCTGCGGTAAGAATTTCCGAAATGCAATCGGAATTAACCTCTCCATGAATACGTGACAATCGTGGCTCTTCATACCCGTCAATTTGTTTTTCTTCGGATCGACACATCTTCTCAGATTTGACACATATCCGTCTGGAAATTTTAGGCCCTGGATCCATCGACAAAGTCTCACTTTATCCTCCTTGTCCAGCGAGAAAATTGACTTCGGCAGGAACTGTTTTCCATTCTGCTGTATCAAATGCAACGCAGGGCGTTTGCATATTTCTTCTAAGTCCAACCTGGCCTTGGGATTGTCTTTCGTTTTTCCCTTTACGTCCATCACAGTATTAATTATGTTATCAAACACATTCTTCTCAATATGCATGACATCAAGATTATGTCTGATCAGATTGGTACTCCAGTATGGCAGATCCCAGAATATACTCCTCTTTGTCCAGTTATGAACTCTACCAAATCCATCGCACTTGTACCCAGTTGTAGGATCTTCTATAGCACTTGGAAAATCTTTAACCTCCTCCCATACCGTGGCTCCGTACCACCTTGGCGGTGGATCACCCTTCTCTACAACGCCGGCACGGAAAGCATTCCTGTTCCTTCTGAACGGATGATCTTTTGGCAGAAATTGCCGATGACAATCAAAGAAGCACGGTTTTCCGCCATGTTTCAAGCGGAAAGCCTTACTACGGTCCATGCAATACGGACATGAGAGACGACCATGAGTGCTCCATCCAGATAACATTCCATAGGCCGGAAAGTCGTTGATGGTCCACATAAGGGTTGTCTTCATCTGAAAATTTTGTTTCCTGGAAACATCGTACGTGTTAGCGCCTACTTCCCATAACTGATTCAACTCATCTATCAAAGGCTGTAAGTACACGTCAATGTTTCTCTTGGGATTGTTCGGACCAGGAATTATAACGGTTAGAAACATGTACTGAGTCTTCATGCACATCCAAGGCGGTAGGTTATACGGAGTGACAATCACAGGCCAGCACGAATACTGGGATCCCGAAAGACCAAAAGGAGTAAAACCGTCAGAAGATAGTTCCAACCTGACATTTCGCGTATCTGAAGCAAAATCTGGATACACTCGATCAAAGTGCTTCCACGCTTCTCCATCGGATGGGTGATCCAACACTCCTTCAATCTGTTCTCGCATGTGCCAACTCATATTTTCGGCCGTCTCTTTCACCATAAATAATCTTTGCAACCGCGGCGTTAAAGGCAAGTAGTGCATTGAATCGGTCGGTCTTCTTGCACCGGTAGACCTTCCTGTACTAGTTGTCTTATAGCGATCAGCACCACAAAATCTGCACACATCTGCGTCCTTGTCGTCTTTGTAGTACAGCATGCACCCATTGCGACAGGAATCGATTTTCTCGTATCCCATCCAGAGCGATCTCACCATCCTCTTAGACCGGTAGAAGTCTTTAGGCAACTTAGCACCCGCCGGCAAGATCTCTATAATCAACTCCAACACTCGGTTGTAGCATTCTTGCGACATGTTAAAATCTGACTTAATGCTCAACAGTCTTGTAACCACCTCCAACGGTGAATGATCCTCACAACCAGGATACAATGGAGTCCTTGCATTCTCCAACAACTCCATGAACTGTGCAGCATCGGCGTTCGGTGCCTCCTCAGGTGCATCATGAACGAAACTAGGCTCCGCAGCATCGAAAACCATGTTCACGCACCCGTCGTCGTATGCATGATTATCTGAAACAAAATTAGGTCCCGCATGCATATACGGCTCAACATAAGGCTCCGGCTCTGATGCTAAAGACACAAGTTCTCCGTGTGCGGTCCACTGATAGTAATTAGGCGTGAAACCCCTCGAGTACAAATGATATGTCACTTCCACTTCTGGATAATATTTTACGTTATGACATTTCACACACGGATACTTAATTTTGGTGCCGTCCATGTACTGAGGGAACGCCTTAGCAAACTGCAGGAACTGCTCTACTCCCGCTATGTATTCATCCCGTACACCACACATATCATCAGGACGACGATTGTATATCCATGAACGATTCTGCAAGTAGTAATTCATATCCATTTGGAAATAATTCTGCAAAGATGGACACACATTATCCAACAGGCACAAATTCGTATATTATATCTTATTATGGGATACACATTAGTAGCGGACAGTTACTAATAACAATGATATGCAATCTAGGTCAAACTAGGTTGTACTAAGTCAAACAAGGTCAAGCTAAGTCAAACAAAGTCAAACAAAGTCAAACAAGGTCAAACTAGGTCAAACTAGATTGTACTAAGTCAAACAAGGTTAAGCTAAGTCAAACAAAGTCAAACAAGGTCAAACTAGGTCAAATAGTCAACCTTGGTCAAACAAGGTCAAATCTAAGTCAAATATCCTATTTCTAGTCATGACCTACCAAGGTACCCTTTACCTTATTGATATTGGTATCCCAATACTAGCTAGCACACACCATTCAAGGCTATACAAGCCTAACCTATAATTCAAGTACCAATAATGACCAGAGTCAACTCAAGCTATCTCATACACACAAGTAATATCCGGGTGTCATTTGTTTAGTCTTAAAAAAACACAATCAACTAAAACTAGTACCAAGTAATGAGCAATAGTGAGTTACCAAAGCAAACTGAAACTAAAACTAGTATCTGGGTGTCATTTAAACAACTAAAACTAGTATCTGGGTGTCATTTAACAAACATGAAGACAACAAAGTCAAACAAGGTCAAGCTAAGTCAAACAAAGTCAAACAAGGTCAAGCTAAGTCAAACAAAGTCAAACACGGTCTACACGGTCTAAAGTTACACGGTCTACAGTTACACGGTCTACAAAAAATATTGCAATAAAGAAACACTGTCTACAAATAGTAATCACGATCTACACAGTTTAAATGCAGTAATAATCACGGTCTATACTGTCTACTTTGCAATAAATAAATTACTGTCTACACTGTCTACAAGAAATAAATAAATTACTGTCTACACTGTCTACAAGAAATAAATACAACACGGTCTACACGGTCTAAGGTCAGATCACACATCCTTGGTACTTCTCATTCCCGACTCAATAATTTATAATAGAAAATAATCACATAACCAATGACCAACCAATAAAATATAGTGAAAATCAATATCGAAATGCAGACAATAAACTGTACTCGCCTGTGGTCCTGTGCTGGTGAAACCGATGATCCAAATCACTCAAAATACCACAATAGTCAAAACCCGTACAACAGTCCCCGGAAGCTGCAATAGACAATACCAATGATCTCAGAATAGTCAAATTAGCTAGGATTGCCTGTCCTTAAGTCCAATTCTGGACACAGGGGCAAAACGATAATTTTGGGCAAAAACGGTGTCCGCCGTTGGACCCGCTTTGCACCGAAAAGCGTGCCAGAGTCAAAGGTCTCTAAAATCGTCAAACTACATGTCTACGGATCCGGTTTTCCGATATGAACCCAACCGTATGTCCAAAATTGGATTCCGGCGGGCCGTGCACAAAATCACCCGTTGAGTCGGACCGGGGGGCCTACGATACGGCAATTTTATCAACTGTCTCAGAATCGGACCAAACTTGGCATACATGACCAGAAAAACGATATGGTCCTGATGGCGCAAGTTTCATCTCGATCTGACGAGCGTGCACAAAGTAATTAAGAAATTTGCAAAGTGCACGATACGGTGAATTTCGACGGATACGCATCAAATTTGTCGCGCACACGCGACCAATTTGAATTCCGTCAAAGCCCACACGACCACAAAGTCGTTACGCACCTTTCGATGCCTTCGGTTCGCGACCACGTCATCCGATTTGGCGGGACGCACGTCGTATCGAAGGGTTTTCTCGTTTTTCGAAAACAGTTTTCCTTATTTAGAGCTTATTTGTGAAAATAGTTTTATATGGAAAATAATATCTTTTATAATACTTATATAATCTGAAATAATAATATATATATTTAACTCACTGAATTATAGGCATGAGTTTATATATGGAAATGATAATATATAAATACATGAATATTGAATAAAAGGACATATAAGTAATAAAGTGCACATAAATATTCGTTTATAAATAACTTTATAGATATACAAGGCGTATATATAAAAGATCATTTATAAATACTCATCTTACATAAATATACATATATCAATGAATTTGTGTAACATATGTAAGGAACTTATTTACATTTAAAACATAATTGCTTATAGATATAACTCTATATACATAGCAAATATGTATAAATAGTCTTCTTTGTAATTAGGAAAGTGGAGGGGGTTTTAATGTAAAACCTACTAATATATTAAAAAAAAGCTTGCATGACTTCTTCTTCTCTCTGTAGTTTATAATATCATCCTACAGGAATAGTAACACAAGCTTACGTGTTCATACCATATTAACTTATACTTCATCTCTATTCTTTCATCTATTCTTATGTGGACAACAAGACATGAGAAAGGATTACCTAAAAGGAAGCACGGTGCTGCCATAGAAGTCGAAGCAGCTTGAGTGCTGGGGTGAGAGTCACGGTCAGAGCCAAGGTGATATCAGACTTGTGGCATCTTGGCTCGACGAAGGTGGGCCAAGCAGTGTTGACTCCGGCTTTGTCGGCTGCGCCGAGGCAACAATGTGACTGCCAACTCGACCGTACGTATGCCGAGTCGACGACGAGGAAGGGGCCATCGGTTTGGGCTCCTAGCAATGCTCGGTGCCTCCGGCTCTCACGTATCCGCTACGGCACCATCAGGCTGAGCACCTCGTGCACCCTCCCCACAGCCCATTTCTCCTTAATATCACTTCTAGGCGGCAACCTGGCCCCGACTTCATACGGTGATACATATGGCAGCTTCTGCCACTGCTCTACCCCACTGTCGCACCTTCTTCTCTATGTCGAACCCCCTGGGGAAGGATAGATGGAAGGAGAGGGGGTCGCCCTTGGCGTACCCGCCGGTGCGGGTGGCATAGCACTCCATGGAGGAGAGGGCAAGGTCCTTGGAGTAGCATACGATCTCAAGGTCGAGGTCCGAGGGGTTGTGGGCGGAAGGGACGATCTGGAAGTAGTCGGAGAGGAGGGAGCGGAGCCATGGGCATAGGTTGCGCTGCACAGACGTTCTGTTGCGATCGTAAAGAAGACGGTGGTGGTGGTGGTGTGCTTTCGGCTAGGGTTTTCTTGAAGGCTACTACAATATCCCTTTATACGTCCGAGCTCTCTAGCCTAGTGGTATTAGAGCGGACATCCGGAGAGGCCGGCAAGGTTCGAGCCCCCCAATTGTGTGTGTGTGCGTGTGATTTCAAAAAAAAAAATATCCCTTTATACTGGAAGCTAAGTTTGTTTGGGCCAAGCTTAGAAAAGCTAATGAAGTGAACGAGAAGGTTGGGCTTGAGTTTATTTGGGCTGGATGCTTTATATAAAAATGTTATACTTATACGTATGAGATTTTGTATATATATGTATATATATATACATAAAAGCTCAGGTTATAAATATATATATACTTTAAATACACTATAAGAAATTCAGGTATAGGAATCTATATATGTTCATATCATTGAACCCATGGAACATGAAGGATTTAGGTTGGTATGCCATAAAATGTACAATATATAACACAAAGAATATATGTACTACTTGTAGTAAGTTGAGGCCATCTGCAATTTAAATACCAAATATATACCTATTGGTCAAAATCAAGAAATCTTATAACGAAAATAATTATATAAATTTAATACTTATAAAATTTCAAAGATTACCCTTTAAATCAAATAAAAAAAATTCGAATTTTTTTGGGAAAGGGAGCTACAGCAGAGAAGGTGGCGGTGGTGCGCCTGTAGTTACTAGACCTAGCCCGCAGCTGGTGGGCTATACAAGCAGCGAGTTTAGGTACGCCTGTCATGTGGGCGGTATTCAGTGATATGTTTCAGACCAAGTACTTTGACGCAGTGGCTAGATATGACCTACAGACCAGGTTTAGTAATCTCAGGCAGATAAACAGGACGGTCGACGGATATGCGGTCGAGTTTTCAAGGTTGAGTCGGTTTGCTCCCACCTGGGTGGCAACCGAGCTAGACAGAGCACAGCAATTTCAGCAGGGGCTCCACTTGGAGATCATATTGGCAGTAGAGCAGTTCGAGCACAGAACTTTTGATGCCGTCTTGCGAGCAGCGAGGAGGCATGAGTACACTTCCCGAAGGATAGCGGACCGGACCGGAGATCGAAAATGGTCTCACGACCAGATGAACCAATCCTCAGCACCGGCCCCGACAGCTAGGGCCCTGACCATTGGAGCTACGAGGACAGATTCGGTTACCTCCTTACAGCATTCTGTCCCGACCTATCCCCAGCAGCAGAAGCAGAAGCGGCCTTTCGCAACGGATTGTTCTCATTGCGGGAAGCCGGGACATGTTGTTACTGAGTGCCGCAGAGCACAGGGATTGTGCTTGGTTTGTGGTTCTCCGGACCACATGATGGGATCTTGTCCATTCAGAAACAGATCATCGTCGACAGTAACTAGTCCCTCGGTTATGGGACCAGCACCAGCACCAGAATCAGCTCCAGTTCACCAACCACAGCAGCTCCTGTTCCCGGGTCCATTGCCGTCTCAGGCCCAGGCCTTCCAGCAACAGAGGCCTCAACAGTTCGCCCTGGCCCAGGCCCAGATCCAGAATCGGCAGAGAGGTATCTGTGTCCTATTGTCTTGCTTTCTACCATCGTTATGCGAGACACATGTCATGTTTCATGTATCATAATTACAACGGTATATCCCGAGCCCGAGCCATTTCCTAGATCATTCAAAAAGGTTTGTACCAATAGCCTTTAACCTTTTCGTATGAGGAGAGGCCGTGTCCCTGTTTGACCAAAGAGAGAGACCTTAAGCGCAAGACTATCAGTTTAGTTCGTGTTGCTTGAGTTCATCGCTCCTTGGGAGAGTCAAACGTGGGAGTGTAAGGATGATATCCGATCACGTTATCCCAATCGGTTTGGCTCGTAAGGTGTAATATCTTCCTTATGCCTTGCACTTCGATTCCTTGTTTGCATGTATGATTGAATGATTGATTGGTAGCATAGATTGCTTGCGATAGTATAGCTGTCCTGACATCTCTAGCCTCTTGATTAAATTCCGAGGACGGAATTCTTTTAAGGTGGGTAGAGTTGTCACCCTCATTTCCCGTATTTTCCGTATTTTCCGTATTTCGTATTTATACTCGTATCTGGATTTTGGCATGTATTTTTATTTTCTCAACTTGTGGAATTTCAGTATCTCTCGTATTTTGGGTTTTGTCATGGCTCGGTTTTAATTGGTTTGGGTTGGTTTGGTTTGGTTTAATGTGTATTGGAACACCTTAGCCTATGCTCCACCCTCAACACACTACATCCCACCCTCTTTAAAACTCCACCAACCTTTTCTCTCTCCTCATAAACCTCCATTAATTTCTTCTTCTCCTTCCTCTACACAACACTCTTCTCCTTCCTCTCCACAAAAACCACCCATAGGCAAGTACACCTTGCCACCACATGAAAACCCTCTTTTATTTGTCCATTTTTTAGTTTAGGATATGGTGATCAACATTAGAACTTGGTATTTTGTGATTTGGAGCCCCTATTGTTCTAGATCTAAGTTTTCCCTGTTTTTGGTTTTGCATGGTTTTGATCTATTTAAGTTGGATTTTTATGGGTTTTGATGTTTCCATATGGAAGAGAGTTCAATTCTACCCTGGTTGGAACTTTGGAAATCCGGATTTGGAGTTCGGATGGCCAAGTTGTGATGTTTTGAAGTTTTGGGAGCCATTGGAGCTTCTTCTCAGCCATGGAGAAGACGACCCAGACCCTGCGTGCGTGTTTTTACGCGTACACAGCTCTCTGCTTGCGTGCTGTTATACGTACGCAGCTCTCTGGCGTGCGTGACTTTTCGCGTACGCTGCTCTCTGCTTGCGTGCTTTTGCACGTACGCAGCTCTCTGGCGTGCGTGACTTTTCGCGTACGCAGCTCTCTGGCGTGCATGACTTTTCGCGTACGCAGCTCTCCAGCGTGCGTGACTTTTCGCGTACGCAGCTCTCTGGCGTGCGTAACTTTTTACGTACGCAGCTCTCTGGCGTGCGTGACTTTTCGCGTACGCAGCTCTCCAGCGTGCGTGACTTTTCGCGTACGCAGCTCTCTGGCGTGCGTAACTTTTCGCGTACGTAGCTCTCTGGCGTACGTGACTTTTCGCGTACGCAGCTCCCCTGCGTGCGTTAATTTTTTGCGTACGTCGCTCTCCTGCGTGCGTGTCTTGTGCGTACGCTGCACCCTGAACCCCTTGCTTAACCTATTGGCTCTTGGAGTATTTGTTTTATTTCTCGACTTGGTTTCTTTTTATGGATTGGGTTTTTCTGAGATCTGTTCAACACAGCACGACTATCTTGACCCGACACGACCTAACACGATTTTCAAGTAATTGTTTATGACTACTATGATTCTCAGGATTTTTCTGTGGATTATGACCCTGGTATTCTCTGATCCCCTTACTAGTGACCCAGTGGGGTGCACACCTAACTTGTAACTTGTAATTAATCCTTGTGACTTGATAACTTGATAGTGGCCCGTGGCGGCGCACTCCTGACTTGTAGCATGACTTGATAACTTAACGCTGTTACGACGGGTAACTTGACATACTAAGTGAATTCTTGATACCGTGGGTGATTGTATTGAATGTGCTTGTGTAATCAACCAGTCTTGTCTCGCATCATGTCTAGGACATGAATCCCTGGTTTCCCACGGTCAGGGATTCATACTAAATCTGGCTAGGTTAATGACTAGATGGATCAAATAGTTCATGGAGAATTCCCCAGTTACCTGTTGCCCCTTTGGTCCCGGCCTTATATATATATACATGGGATTTGTTGCTATCCGTCGAGATGAGCGCACTTCCAGCCCGCCGTCGAGTATGGTACCTTAGGACACATGTATCTTACTACAGTGTGTCTGCTATATTCTGCTATATTTTCCTTTTCTTGCTGGGATCACTCAGGTAGTAACAAACAGGTAACCAGACTTGGAATTTCTCATTTGCATCTTGCTAGTAACTAGGCCTGTGATAACCCTAGTTAGTTAAAGTAGCAAGCCGTACTTATTGCTTGGCCGTGATTGATCGTATGAGAATAACCTGTCTAGTCTTGTCTTGATTTCCTGCCCAAGAATTGCTACCTGCCATGATTTTCTTATATTTTGCCGATAAATGGTGGGAGAATCCAAGTTCCGTTCAGACGAAGGGCTACAACCCCGGTCCTTGTTTGGTTTACGGGTTGTAACCTGGTTATCTGAATAGTCCCAAGGTTATCTCATCGTATATCATCTGTTATGTTTTTCCTTAATTCTTGTCTTTATTACCTTATTATTATTGTGCTAATTTGCTGGTTTTGGTTCTTAAGTGAAGCCTCCTTTGTGGCACTTGCTCTTTCTGGGGTCTGACCCAGCTGGTTTTGTATGGCCAGATACCGGAGTAGCAGCAAAAGATCTACCTGCTTTCCAGCCAGATGGTGACCACTAGAGGGAATCCTGGCAACGAATGGGTTTCTCTTGTTCTTCCACTGTAATTGTACATTATTCTTTTGAGGCATTTAGCCGACGAGCACCTATTAGCTCGATGCACTTTACTTTCTGTCTGCTTACGGGCTGTAAACATGATTGGCAACTCGAGGTTGATCATGTATGACCTAACTCTTGCTAGTCCTTACATTTTGTACGACTAGCTTCATGATCATCTGGATATGTAATGTTTGGGACGCCTTACAATTGTATATTTGGTGGTCTGATATCTTGTAATTATTATTAGTTGGTTGAGATTGAGACAATAGGATAATTTATGACCTTAAGAGACTGATGGCTTGTAGATAAACTCTCATATTTCTAGACAGCCGTGATCGTATAGTCACTAACAAAATACGCTCATTTAGCGACGGTTTATTAGCGACGGAATTTTTCCGTCGGTATTAGCGACGGTCTCGTGGCCGCTCAGCGACTGATTTCCGACTATACGCATTTGCCATTTTTATTTTAATTTTAGGGGGAGGAAAGGTCGCACATCCGTCGTTAGACTGTCGGTGTTATAGCGACGGATTTACCGTCGTCGCTACACAGTCGATTATTTGGCGGGATTTGTGTAGGAAATTGGCGGGATATATTTTCGACGACTTAGCGACGGATATTCAGTCGGATAATCAATATTAGTGACTACCTGGCGACGGATTATTAGCAGTCGCTAATCCGTCGCTAAATTTACGTTCCAGACTTAAATAAAAGGCGGGGGAAACTTTTGGCATTTCCCCCAAATTCAATCTCTCTCCTCTCTCTCTCTCTCTCTTTCTCTCTCTCTGTCTCTCTCTCTCTCTCGCGCGGCTTCGGTGAACGGCGACGGCGTCCTCTCCTCTCTCTCTCCCGAAGGTAATCCCCTCTTTCTCTCTCTCTCTCTCTCTCTCTCTCTCTCTGTGTCGCGGTGTCGACGTAGGGACAGCGGGGGCGGCGGGCTTGGGGACATTCGGGCTTGGGGCGGGGGCGTCGGGGGCTGGGCGGCTGGCTTGGGGCGGGGGCGTCGGGGCCTGGGCGGCGGGCTTGGGGCGGTGGCGTCGGGGGCTGGGCGGCGGGCTTGGGGCGGGGGCGTCGGGGGCTGGGCGGCGGGCTTGGGGCGGCGGGCTTTGGTCGGGGGCGGCGGGGGGCTTTGCTTATCAAATTCATCTAAGTTTATATATTGGCTAAATAATGTGTTATCCATATTGGGTGTTATCCATTAGTTTGGTGGTGTTTGGATTAGTAAATGTGAATATGGAGTTTGGGTTCATGGTGTATATGTTCACTGTGTCAAGGACAGTGCGAGTTCTTCATCTGCATAAGTGTGTTTGGGTTCAAGGTCTATAAATCTAACTGTGATATACATATATATGTGCCTATTATAATTAGCATGCAGGACGGCTTGGGGTGTAATGTTTGATTGTAGACATGGTAGGAACTATAGGTAATTAATGCTAGT
The DNA here is from genome assembly GCA_029216955.1 of Iris pallida. Lineage (NCBI taxonomy): Eukaryota > Viridiplantae > Streptophyta > Magnoliopsida > Asparagales > Iridaceae > Iris > Iris pallida. The sequence goes on along the minus strand of JANAVB010016192.1, from coordinate 1,315,618 downwards.
GTGACTAGACTAAGGTAGTGCTTGCTAGATAATAAGGACACTCTAGTAGCTTGGGGTGTAATGTTTGATTGTAGACATGGTAGAAATTATAGGTAATTAATGCTAGTGTGACTAGACTAAGGTAGTGCTTGCTAGATAATAAGGACACTCTAGTATCCTAACCAAGTTAATTTTAGACTAGATATTTAGGATATAGCTCCCATATCCTAGAAGTGGACTCTAGGTATCGGTAATTGATTCAGTTTGGTATCGGTATCGCACTATCGGTATCGGTATCGGTATCGCACTATCGGTCAAGGTTCACAATCGGTATCGGAATCGGTTTCGGACTATTCCTATGAGTATTGGTATCGACGATATCGGTAGTATCGACGGTATCGTATCGGAGTATCGGACTTTGGTATCGGAAAACAAATAATTATTAATAAATTATTTACATTTAAAAACATATATTTTATACATTTAGGCATAATTTTAAGTATTTCAGCGTTATTTCTTAGTAGTTTTGAAATTATATGAAATAGTAGTCACCCATACCGATTGCTTTTGCCGAATTGACCGGAACAAAGACCTCCATAGTCGGTATCGGGCAATATTTGGTATCGGTCGGTATCGGATCGGAACATGCCAAACCGTATCGGTATCGGCCGTATCGGATCGGTATCGACCGATACTTTAAACCATGCTATCGGTATCGAATTATCGGTATCGAACTATCGGTATCGGTATCGGTATCGCACTATCGGTATCGCACTATTAGTAACAACTGTATTTATATTTTTTCCTTCAAGAGCTAGAATACTAGCGGATCCACCAGTTACATGATTATATACTAATTCTGTTTAGTTTGTCTTACTATACAGATTTTTACATCTAATCTGTGATGGATCGTTATTTCGTTGATCGTACATGGATGTACAAACGACAACACGAGAGCAGAATAGGTGTGAGTGACAATTTTCAGGCAGGTGTGGAAGTGTTTCTTAAGTATGCCATGAGCAAAGCTCAGTTTATGGACGGTAACAAAATCAAGTGTCCATGTCGTAATTGTCGCAATAGACGTTACGAAGAAGTGGTGAGTGTAAGAGATCATTTGACCCGTAAGGGTTTCATACGTGATTACGGCCTGTGGTCATCGCAAGGTGAACTATATGCCGAAAGACAGGTTGCGAATGCTGCTACTTCTGCTTTTGATGATAATGCTGCAGCGGATTTTGTCGTCGATGACGACGAATGCTCCGTTGATTATGGAGACGTGCAGAACCTTGCACGAGATATGGTGTACGATGCGGCAGGGCCTAATTTTGATCCGGAGGATCCTAATCCCAAGGCGAAGGAGTTCTATGATATGTTTCAGGATGCTGAAACTTCTTTATATCCTGGTTGTGATCCACATTCCGTACTGTCAGTGACGATGCGGTTGTTGAACATAAAGTTCGATTTTAACTTGCCACAAACTTGCTATGATCGGATTACACAACTAATGAAGGAGGTGTTACCGAAGGAATCAAAAGAGCTTCCAAAAAACTTCTACAAGTCGAAGATGATGGTCCGACAACTGGGACTGGGGTACGACAAGATAGATTGTTGTCACAACGGATGCATGTTGTACTACAAGGAGAACGAGGATGTAGAAAGTTGCCGTTTCTGTAATGCGGATCGTTACAAGGAAGTCAGGGGAAAAGGAAAGTCAACTAGAAAACGACGTCCTTACAAGTATATGCATTACTTGTCGATCACGAAGCGCTTGCAGAGGATGTATATGTCTCAGAATACAGCAGAACACATGACGTGGCACAACGAAGAACGCACAAAGGACGATGGAGAATTGTCACATCCTTCGGATGGAGAGGCGTGGAAATATTTCGATTTTCGCCATCCAGATTTTGCTGCAGAGCCCAAAAATGTACGCATGGGGCTATGTTCTGATGGATTCGTCCCTTTTGGGCAGTCGGGATCTCAATACTCCTGCTGGCCGGTCATTCTGACCCCTTACAATCTGCCACCATGGATGTGTATGAAGACTCCTTATATGTTCTTGACAGCTATCATACCGGGTCCCAAAAATCCAACGAAGAATATCGATATATATTTACAGCCGTTGGTGGATGAGCTAAAACAGCTGTAGGAGATCGGCGTCACGACGTATGATATTTCCAGAAAACAGAACTTTCAGATGAGAGCTTCACTGATGTGGACAATCAATGATTTTCCCGCATACGGTATGCTGTCAGGATGGAGTACTCACGGCACCCTGTCTTGTCCGATATGCATGCAAAATAGTAAGGCGTTCCGTCTTAAGCATGGAGGAAAACTTCTTTCTTTGATTGTCATCGTCAATTTCTGTCCGCGAGTCATCCTTGGAGAAAGAACAAGGACGCATTCAGAGCTGGAAAACAAGAATTTTCTCATCCGCCTGCCAGGCAGTCGGGATACGATATTTGGGAAGATGTAAAGGATTTTCCCACTGTAATGGAAGATCCATCGAACAATCGTGTCGATGGGTTCGGACAAACCCATAACTGGACCAAACGGAGTATCTTCTGGGACTTGCCTTATTGGAAAGATAATCTTATAAGGCATAATCTTGATGTTATGCATATCGAAAAGAATGTGTTCGATAATGTCTTCAATACCGTCATGGACATTAAAGGAAAGACGAAGGACAATCCAAAAGCAAGACAAGACATTGCCGAGATATGCAAGCGTCCTTATCTGAACTTGATACAAAGGGGAGCTGCTGGACAATTAAGTAAGCCGATAGCACAATACACATTGAGCAAGGAAGATAGATTAATAATCTGCAAGTGGGTATCTACTTTAAGATTTCTCGACGGCTATGCGTCGAATTTGTCTAGATGCGTTGACCTCAATGAACGCAAGCTAACGGGAATGAAGAGTCATGACTGCCACGTGTTTATGGAAAGATTACTGCCCATTGCTTTGAAAGAGTTGTTGCCTTCTGCTGTATGGGTTCCGTTGGCCGAACTATCAATATTTTTTAGGAATATTTGTTCAACTAAGTTAACTGTGCAACACATGGTTGAACTTGAGGAGAAGATTACCTTAACAATTTGCAAGTTGGAGAAAATATTTTCTTCTGGCTTCTTCGACAGCATGGAACATCTACCGATTCATCTAGCATACGAAGCCCGTGTCGGTGCATCTGTTCATTATCGATGGATGTACCCATTTGAAAGGTACATAAATATCGATATAATTTAAGCTGAATTTCCATTTATTTTAAAATTCTTTCTTAATTCTCAAGATAATTTATCTCTCTAGATACCTACACCATCTAAAGAAGAAAGTTGGCAACAAAGCTCATATAGAGGCTTCGATATGCGAAGCATATCTTATCGAAGAGGTTTCAAACTTCTGTTCCATTTATTTCGATACTCATGTTAAGACAAATCGATATAGACCTCAAAGGAATGACGAGGACGTTGAGGATGGAGGAATATTCAATATAAGGGACAGGCCTGTTGGGGCTAGTAAAAGACGGTAGTTGACAGACGACGAGTATGATGCCGCTCACCGATATGTCTTGTTAAACTGTGACATAAAAGAAGTGAGAGATTTGGAGAAGTAAGTCAGTACACTTGCACTCGTTATAATCTCGAATTTGATGAAGTAAGTGACTACACTTATATATTCTTATTTTCTCTAATAGTGTATTTAAAGATGAAATCAAAATGAGAAGACCCGATATTACCGATGAGGGACTTCAAAGAGAGGTTGATTGTACATTTCCGTCATGATTTCGCAAATACGTAAGTAACTGTGATTATAATTGAGATTATTAATATATAATCTAAAATATTTAAATTATAAATATTTGTTTACAGGTTTTATTGTCTGAAACAACACTCACTCATGAGAGTGTTCGTTATCTGGCACTGGGACCGAAGAAGCAAATAAAGACTTGGCCAGGCTATGTCGTTAATGGCTTCAGGTTTAAGTCAACTCAGAATGCTATAAATGTCGAATTTATTAATGACGATATCAATACCAAGGATTCCGGTGTTTGCATAAGAGGCACCGTCTATGACGACGAGCCGGACTTTGACTATTATGGAGTACTTCGGGATATTGTAGATTTACAATATACTGGCCCATATGATATGCATATTATGATGTTCAAATGTGAGTGGTTCGATACGACACCAAATATCGGTTGGAGAATCGATAAACAATTTAGATTCGTCGATATAAATCATCGCAGGAGGTATAGAGGGTCCGATACATTTGCGATAGCAAATCAGGCTGTTCAAGTCTACTATACAAGATACCCAAGGCGTCGTAGAGATCGATTTGACTGGTGGGCAGTATGCAAGATTAAATCTAGAAATACATTCAACGTTGGAGACCCAGCATACCAAGAGGACCAGATCGAAAAGTCCCAATACTTGGGACAACACTCAGATACAATGGATGTTGAAGATATTGTTGAAGAAAATAGAGGGGAGGAAGAGGTTGATACACAAGACTTAGTTGTCAACCAGGGGAGAAAGAGGCGTCTTGTCCCAAATTTTGAGGCAGAAGAAGAAGAAGAAGAAGAAGAAGAAGAAGAAGAAGAAGAAGAATTTGATGGGGATGAGGATACAGATGAAATCGACGATGAAGATAAGGATGAGGAGGATGATGATGAAGACGAGGCCGAGGATGAGAACGAAGACGATGATTAGGTTAAATATTGTTGTATAGTAAAAACACTTTCAATTACGTGAATTAAGTTTGACCTCATAAAAGCAATTACGTGAATTCATATTTTTTTCATTCGATTATTTACTTATTGCAGATGGCACTCCTAGTCTTTTTCGTCGCGGCGGCACTCGTCTCCCTACTGGTGGTATGTATATTTTAGTTTAGTTTTTTATATCCATTTACACTTTCATATTGTTAATTATGTTTATGTGTTCTATTTACAGGTCATGATGGCTGGCCGTGGTCGTGGTGCTGGTTGTGGTGGTGGTGGTGGTGCGGGTCGTGGTCGTGGTCGTACTGGTGCTGGTGGTCGTGGTCGCATTCATAGTTCCCGAAATGTGACCCCATCGAGCGAGCCCGATCCGGAGAGTACCCCGGGCACAGACGCATCCTGCCCTCCATCGACCACTTCATCGAGGCATCAGTCCGGATCTGCTAGCGGATCCGATCCGCTATCGGAACCACCAGCAGCGGATCCACTAGGGGATGCCCCAGTTACTGCACAGTGGGCCCCGGAGTACCCTCATACTCAATTCCATCCGGTTACTGGGGAGTACATATGCGGACCCGCGGATCCTCCGACGGCACCAGAGAGGCCGAGAGGCGAGTTCCGACGAGAGCTATGGCCCGCGGGGACCTCGTAAGTAAATTTAAGTTAATTTATTAAATTTCTTTCGTTTATTCAAGTTAATAATCCAGTCGTTTCTTCTTTGTAGGTTTTTTCCGTTTAATGTTGGCAGGGCCCTTGGAGAAATTATCAGGGCTAACTTCCACGGTCCCTACCTCAACTTTACGTCGGTGCCCCCAAACGTGCAGTACGTCTGGCTCGACGAGTTTAGGGTATATATCTATATTTTTTTGGTTAAGTCTATGTGATTCTTTAATCAACCATTTTGTAAATTACGTGATAATTGATTTTCTGTGTTAGAGAACGTACTGGTGGCCCCTCCACCGCGAGGAGGGGATCCGCAGGACCTACAGAAGCGCATGCTCGAAGAAAATACGGGATATGATTCATGACCTAAAAATGGGGCATACGAGGCCGAATTGGATTCGACGGGATTATTATGAGGACCTCTTAGGCATGATGGATAACCTTGCGTACAAGGAGAAATCGGCGAAGGCGAAGGTGAACCGATCTGCCGCGGGCCTTCATACGGGGGGATCAAGGTCTCACGCAGCGACACTTGTAGATCTGGTGAGCAACCGTAAATTTATTGTGATTTTAAATTATGTATTATTAATTAAAGGAGTTAATTAGTTTCTACGCAAATTTCGTATGCAGGCCCAACGGGCGGTGAAGGAGGGAAGGGCACCAGAATCGGTCACCATGCACGACGTCTTCCAGCATACGCACAAAAGACGGAAGGACGGGAGCTTCGTCGACGAGAGGGCCAAGGAGACTGATGTAAGTACTTATGTTTATGAGATTAACGTTAGAATTAAAAGTATTCGGACTATAACTTAGGTAAACTTAGGATTCACACTTAACTTAGTGAAACATAGGATTTAGATTACAACTTAGGTAAATCTTATAATATAAACACATTCATTTGATAGGCTGCGTATCGTGAGGCCCTTAGTCGGACTCAGTTAACTGACACCGAGGATGTCGGTGAAACGACGCCCTTCCGGACGCCCTCTTCTTTGGCCGCTCGGAACGACTTGTTCGTAGATACCGTCGACGGCTTTAAGAAAGGGTTCCTGTACGGAGTCGGCTCCCTAGGGCCATTGCATTTGGCGACGCAGAGATTTCCACCGACACCGCCTCCTCCCGTGGCCCGGGCAGACGATGATGTTAGGTCGCAGCTTACGCAGCTGCACGAGGCGGTGTCGTCCTTGCGGAAGCAATTTGCCACGCACTTTCCGCCTGCGTCTGCTGCTGCCGGTCCGTCTGCTGTCGGTCCGTCTGCTGCTGCCGGTACGTCTGCTGATGGTGCTCGTCTGTCTTCTACTGGTCTGTCGACTGCAGGTGTCGGTCCGTCTTCCGTGGGCCATCTTTCTTTCAACCCTGAAGCCCCTGTGCTACCGCCTACGGCTGTGACGGCACTCATGGATCTCATGTCCCCAGAGCAGCTTCGCCGACTTCCGAGTGTTGTCTACGACTCCTTGCCTCCGTACCTTGTGGAGGAGTATATGCGTCGGTCGAATACGGCAACGGACAATCGACCTCCTTCTTCTTAAAATGTTGTATTAAGAAAATTTGGATTATTTGTGAGAGCTTTGAACTAATTGTGCTATAATCGGCTTATAGCACCGGATATTATGTTACTCTTTAGGATAATTGATATTTATTTTCTATTAATTTGGTTTGGTCTGTGATTCTTGGATAATTGGTCGTATGTGCATTACTTGGTCTATGTGATTCTTGGATAATTGGTGTGCATTATATATTTGGTCTGTGTGATTGTTGGATAATTGGTGTGCATTATATATTGGTTTGGTTTATGCATATATTTGTGAACAGGGAAAGTGCTGCAATTTTTTTCCCAAAAAACCCAGTTAGCGACGGACTAGTGACTGTCTAGCGACGGATATTCCCAATTGCCGACGGGTTTTCGACGGATAATCCGTCGCTATCTGGAGTTTTTAAACTGTTTCCAGGCAGCGACGGATTATCCGTCGGCAACGTTCTGGTGGTATAAGCTTCGACGGACTAGCGACAGAAAGGCCATCGCCAGGGCGACTGGTAGTCAGCCGCTAATCAGTCGCTCTAAATAGTGACGGCGTAGCGACGGAAAATCCGTCGACATGGTTCTGGAAATGCATGACATTTTCAGAACCATGGCGACGGATAATTAGTCAGCAATCCGTCGCTGTGGCGTCGCGGTAGCGACGGGTTAGCGACTACTATTCCGTCGCCATGGTGCTGGATATGCCAAGCTTTTCCAGAACCTGCTCGACGGATAGTCCGTCAGAACTCCGTCGCAAAGCCGTCGTTAATTACCGATGACTTGCGACGGATTAGCGACGGAATGATACGATCTAATACGCTGTTACGACGGGTTTTCGACGAAAATGTACGTCGCTATAGCATACACAGTTCAGTACTTAAAAGCTGAAGTGGACGACAGTCCGTTGGAAATCCGTCGCTAATGCTTCGTATTGTGACGTCGAATATCCGTCGCTAGTCCGTCATGTGACGACAACTTAGCGACGGAAGGTTATTAGCGACGAGCTGATTGCCGACGGATGTTTTTGGCCAATATCCGTCGGTAATCGGTCGCTAATTGTAATTACCGTCGTCTTAGCGACGCATGTGGCCGTCGCTAAAACGATAAATTTTGGTAGTGAGTGAGATGGATTCCATTTCATTATACATAGCTGGCTATGTCCGCCCCCGCCCTCCAGTATTCTGGTTCTGGGGCGTGACAGATAGAAAATCTTATACATGTTCAATATATTTGTGATCATCAATAATGGGTGTCCTTACATGTCCTATATGTTGCATGGAAGATATTTCATTTTGAATTAATGCAATGACATCACACTAATTGGATTATATTTTTAATTAGTGCAATTTTATCACTTAGATGTTGTTATTTTTCACATTAATTATACAACTTTATGAATCCAATAATTATACTTGCTTATGGCAAATATATTGCACCAGTTTGTACACCCTGAGTTCAATAGAAGACTGGGTCCAGTTGGATTCTTAGAACTTAGTTGGTTTATTTTGGTCAAATTATGAGTAGTCATGATTTTATCTAGGTTATGGTTTATAACTTTCAAGTTTGATTAATAGGATGTTTCATGTCTTTTGATATATGAATATGATGAATGTTTTAAGAATATTTATGCCTTGACAATAACTCAAGTTCTTTACTCCTTTAGTCCGTAGTGGTTTGAGTTATAACTAATCCCTAGTGAATTTTTGATTTCGTTCATAATATTTGTAAATAGATGTTGGAAATTATGTTCCACATCATCTAGAATAGTTCTTCATTTTGTTCATTATGTTAGCACAAAATATTCCAATCATCCTTATACTTGTTAGCACATAACTAATTTGTTGTTCTATTCCAATTAGAAATAATATACAACATGTATGGATGAATAAAATTCACTTTTAAATTCATTGCAATAACTTGAGCCAGTAGTAACATCTTGAGAATATTGTCAATTCCAACTCAGTAGCATTTAGCCTTTCCACTATTTCAAATTGATTGGTAACAATATGTAGCATGCATCAATGAATTATTTTTGATGATAAGCTACTTTGTTCAAAATTGCTATTTGCAATTACAACAAATAGAATTTTTTATCTCTATAAATAGTATATGCGTTTGCAAAGGCATTTGGCAGAACAAATATTTTTTTTTTGTAAAATCTAAATTCACATGCCTAACTTAGCTCTATAGAATATTTTAATAGTTCTCAAATAGATTAGAACTATTACCTATAATATATATATATATATATATATATATATATATATATATATATATATATATATATATATATATATATATATATATATATATATATTGTGTAGCATCTAATTTAATTATGTTGGTGTTTTTGCCTTTGGACTAGAAAAGATAGTCCCACATCGGCTACACCAAATGGTGAGTATCTCAATATAATGCATTGCTTGTGTTGAGGTGTGCACATGAGGTGTAGTGGGGCACAAGTTTGTGCCATGTGGAAGTATTTTCCTAGAAGGAAAAAGGATTAAATCCAACAAGGATGCAAGTTAATTTTTGTTGTGCGGACTCGGACGCGGACTCCAAGATGTCTCGTGCATGCACGGGAGGGTTCGGAGGGTAGGCGTGGACTGGCACACTTCTATGCTGATTGTGGGATGATCTAAAATATCAAACTCTATTTTTGAGTATTGGTATTTTAGTCCCACATCGGATAGGAGAAGAGGTGAAGTCTCAACTCCACTCTATAAATAGAGCCCCTTGGCCTCCTTTGAAAGATGCACCAAGAAGAGAGTTGAGGGAGTCTGTTAAGTCCAGGAAGCCCGTTCAAGTCTCAAATATTGACTTACGAGCGTTCCAGAAGTTCTCCTGAACTTGCTGGTTCCTGGGAGCTTATCCGTACTGCGGGTATAGCTTTGAGCGCCGGTGTTCTACACCCCAGCGAGATCCGTTCTTCTTCTTCCTCCCTCTTTCTGTTGCCTTCGAGAATCTGAGACTCAACTGTTGTTGATCATCTCTTGCCTTCGAGAAACCGCTATTGCAAACGCGATTCGATTTAATCGTTTAGGCTACGCAATCAGCATTATTTGCATATCTTTTTTAGGGATTGCAACTGCATTATTTGCATCTCTTTTTTAGGGATTGCAACTGCATTCTTTGCATCTCTTCTTAGGGATTGCAACTGAGTTTTTCCATCGATTGTTTGCAAATAGACTAACAAATTATGTATATTATTTAACAATTTTATTTAGATTATTATATGTACACAATTTTGGTTGCTAATAATTATGCTAACATATAGAGCAAATTATTGATTAGCACATGCTTTAACATATATAATTTTTAATTATGTAACATATAATAAGGCACGTGGAGTGATAAACTCATGTTGCTTTATTTTATTTTATTTTATTTTTGTCGCTTTTGCATATCATTGGTAAAGTGCAAGGTTCATAACACCTATTCTAATTCCATGTTTTCTATTCCTGATGCATCACGAGAAATCCTTTCATTTAATATTATTAATAACTATTTAGTAGCCCGATGTTATGGATGATAACATAAAATTTTGTCAGGCCATGTTAATTATGACTTTACATACAAAACTATGTATTGGTACGCATCAATAATAAAAATTTACATCATTCAGTATTAATTATGGAGTTTTGCATCTAGAATATAATTTTGCAAAGTCATCCAAGTATAAATATATTGTTATGTGGTTATTGTATATGTAATATTTAATTTATAGATTTTTTGATACATGCTGCTATATAGTATTATCAAATATTTTCTTTCACTGTATTATGTAACTAAAATATATGTCAGACTTGGGCATACTGATAGCATTTTTATAATTCTTGTTTTCATATTTACCATAAAAATATTGTTAAATTATTTTAATGGTAAACAATATACATTGATGTGTCAGAATGAAAAAGTTGTGCATTGGTTCAAATTATATTTTTGAAGACCGAAATGTTAGAGATGTTTATCTTTTTTTTTTCTTTTTCCGATATGATCTTTGTAATGTTATTTCTTCAAGTCAGAACCATTAGAAGTTATGGCATGTTAGAAAAGGATCAAACATGCTAAGATATAAGGTAAGTAGTACAAAGTTTTTGCTTTATTATTCTAACTTGATGGTTATAAATTTTTTCATTTCCAAATTCTTGGACAAAATTGGATGTGAGATTATAGAACTATCTCAAAATAATGTACTAAATGACATTTCTTCTGAAGTACTATTACTAAGCCGAATTCAAGAAGTACAAAATTGCTCCAATCACGTGGAAAGGTTTTTTTTTTTAAATTTACAATTCACATATTCTATTCATTTTGTCTACTAAATTTAGTTGGACAAATATATGAAGTATGTGAGGCATCATTCTAGGTTTCTGTATGTAGAATATGGTGATATTCTTTTCTTAGTCGGTTTACATGTTTGGACCTTAAATAACTATATTATCACAATATTAGACTTTCTAGTCGGGAAAAGAAAAATTATTACAATATTGTTCAGTCACAATATTGAGAAAAACTTTGTTTTGCTTATATTTCGTGACGTTACAATTCTTTGATTCATTCAGACAATTTAGTTACAAGAAAATAGTTAGTGAAATTGCAAATTCCTTTAAATCTAAGTTTTTAAAGTTGAGATTATTTTGGGTACAAGCCGAAAGGGTCCTTCTGTCAACCGGGCGTAAATAGCCCTAAGCGACACGGTACTTAATCGTCCCCCTGTGGACCTCCGCTAGCTGGAAACCGACCCTTACAGCTAACCCAAATTAATCAACACTTGATAAACTAAATTTTTTTTAAGGTTGATTAGCAAAATCTCTTAAACTATTATTCTAATACTTTATATTGTCATTTTTTTGCAAACATGGCTAGTAAATATAAATCTTTAGAGCCAAGACTGAAAGTTACTGTGTCTTACTTTAAGAGTTGATAGACTCAGATGCGTTTTGGCTCATTATCTTAGGGCTTATCTAGCAATTAATGGAATCATACACCTTGATTCTGATGACACATAATATGATTTAAGGGTAACACAAATATCCAGCTTAGTCAAACCAAAGATTCCTAAAGAAATGGATTATTGTTGGTTTCATAAAATTCTTAAGTGTTTTTCTAAGTCATTGTATGACATTTTCTTCGAATATAAAGACACTAAAGATCACTAAGATCCAATGTAAGATTTTATCTCTGGAACAACTTTGATACTCAGAACATGATAGGTCCATGTGACAAACTATCATAGCTAGGAGTATCAAAGAACTTGAAATTGTATATTTAACCATAGCTTGTACTAAAGCTGAATGGATCAGATATCTTACAGACCCAAGCCTAAATTTTACTCTTGCTATGACTTCATGAAGTATTGAATAGATTAAGCTTCTTATTATGCAAATACATGATATACATATTCTGTACCTGTCATTTTTATCAATTATGCTAAAGAACTGCTAAAGCATGATCTTGTGAATTCTAAGATGAATAGGTACTTGCAGCTGCATTTCAAGACATTAAAAGAGCCTAAAAGGCAAAATTGTGGTTCTTGACTATAAAAGTCATAAAGAACTTTACAGATCTCTTGACGAAGAGTCTGTTTACTCTTGACGAAGAGTTTTTCTAGGAAATTAATCCTAGAATCATCGAGGGGGATGGGGTTAAGCCCATAGTATAGTCACCAGCAGTGGCAACCCAACCGAGTCTGACTGGAGATCCCAAGAAGCCGGTTCAATGGGTAGGAACAAGCTGAACTAGGTGACTATTATGGAACACTGACCTGAGATTAAATTTTCATTAAAATAAAAGCCCATGAGGCTGTACATGTGTACATTCATACCCCATCCCTATGGTGACAGTGTTCCTTTTGTGATATGGATATGGTGAGTTTAAACTCTTAATAAGTCCAAGCATGATATGCATGGTTGATTCCTATCACCAACCTTTGAGGACTTACCTATGTGAGAGGTCGAGAAGGCCGCGACTATAGGACGGGACGATCCTAGACAACTCTCATGAATATGAAAAAGTGCGCATGGCCAATCAAACGCGCCACCCGATAGACCCAAGAACCTCTAGCGTACTATGTGTGTTATTTTCTGAATCTGGTTCAAGAAGTCTGATTCAAGGCGTAGTCCATCAAGCACTTCTTCAGATAAAGACAATAGTCACTAAGTGAGATTCAAGGTTGTAGTCCATCTCATCTATGCATAGTATATAATTGCCCAGAAATTCTTCTATCCTTACTCATTTTGAACATTGTTATCTTTGGTTTCAAAAATTGATTTTTTTGGGGGGATTGTTGTAATAATTGGTGAAAAAAAATCAATTTTTCTCTATATTATTATCCCCTTTATTCACATTAAAGTCCTATCATGAATCATTTCTTTAACCCCTAAAACGGTCACATTAGTACCCTTTATCACACCTTATTCCTATTGAATCCTATTGAAAGACCATTGATATATTGTTTTGTGACATGATTCCTATATATACATGTCTCCTTTATGTTGTTGAAAAAGAGAGAAAAAAAAAGGTTTCCACCCTCTAAAAATTATGTCTATAACTCCTACAAAATTCATTCCATTTTCAATCATCCACTTCCATTCTAATTCTTTCTATCTTCTGGGCAAAAGCTAAGTTCGGGTCAATCTCCCCTAGTCGTGTGCGATGACGGGATACCGGTAGAGCGGGGGTTTTACCACTAGGAGCATTCGGACAAGTCTGCACATAGACCCGAATCAAATCTTAGGACAGTGCTTCGTGCGCGACTTCCCCGGAGGCCGGTAACTTTAATTTTATTTATTTTTGTTTACAGAATTTTGAAGATAAACGCAAATATTTCCAACAGACACAAATACTTCAATGTAGTTGAGAAGAATACAAATGAGGATTCCATCACACGTACCAAAAATAAGATCGAACTATTGCAACATAAGAGATTTAAGGTGGAAATCACTAATGAAAAAAACCACCGATATAGCTAGCACAAATAATTCACTACTACGGATAAGAATAAGGACGAGAGTACCCTCTAGGTATCATATCGGAGTTATTTACAAGTCCCATGAATCCTAAACAGAGTTAAGATATATAATAACAAAATCTTCAAACTACCTTCAACTAATTTGGGTATACAAAACACAATATATTATCCAAAAATATCTAGCTCACCTGCTATGGCATATATAACCAATTTGGCAAGTAGATAATTAGAATTCAAGACGTCGGCTAAATGGTGGTTGTTATTTTTTATTTATTTATGTTTGTCACTATTGGTTGTGTTAAAGGAATGCAATGGATATATTATAGTACTCAAGAATAGAAATTGAGATTATTTTGAAACAGAGAATAGTTATAGACTATTTATTAAAATATTTTAATTCAATCTCTACATAATTGCCAGTAACCGTATAAATCAATCTTCGATATCCCACAAGCTATCAAACACAAGTCCGTTTTCACGAAAACAAGTTTTGTCCATAATCTACAATAGTATTATCATAGTCCATCTGACTAGTCTTTCTATTTCTCTAAACTACAATAACAAGAATAAAATTGCTCGCATTTTGCTCGATCCAAGTTCAATTCGAAGCTAGTTTGTAGGTTGGTCGGTATCGAACTCGATCAATTTTTTATGTACGAAAGGATGTGCAAACTGAGTTCGACTATATGTTGTTCGACTCAAATCTTGTTCGCAAACGGGCTCGTGTTCGGCTTTTCATACTAGGGCTTCCCCTAGTATATGTATGTTGCATTCTACTCTATCACTCATCTCTATTATCTCTCAAATATGAATAATTGCGTCCATACGACGTTTTGATGCCCTAGGGTTTTAAGCTTCTTATTTTTTTTTTTTTTTGTTTAAACAAAAAAAAAAAAAAAACCTTTAGGACTTAGAGAACAACATTGTGATGGTTTATACAACAGGTCTAATAGGACTTTGGCTCGGCCTTGGTTCGTATTCGTATGAGCTCACGAGTTCAATTGACTCGATTGATCATTTTGAATCTCTAATCGAACCAAGTTCAAACAACATTTTTTGGCTTTACCTTAAGCTTGGCACGAATCAAACTCGTTCAATAGTTTAGTCGAACCGAGTTTGAACACTATTTGTTCGAGCTCGTTCGTCTGATTTTCAGCCCTACATTCGGGTCTAACATTCTCTTCCCATAACATCCATGTTTTCAGGCACGAGTATTTAGTGGTGAGTCCATTTTTGTTTGTCTGCCAAAATTTGTGTGAATGTTTCACCATTTCACTCAAAATTGTCACGTGTGAAACTAAAACTATTGTGATTCTTATCTTGAATGAAACGGTGAACAACCATAAAATATTTGACCACTCTTTTTTTTATGTAACAATTTTTTGAATAGGATGATGAACGTTTACACAAAATTCGGTGGGTAAACAAAAAAAAAGGCTATTTATAAGGGCACATCAAAAGTTGATCAGGACTAGCCAAAAGCAACTTTGATTTATTTACAAGTTTGCCATTGAAAAAATTTCTCAGGGCTAACCAACATGTGAGTATATAAGTCAACTTTTTTTTTTCTCTCCTCTCTTTCCTCACAAGAAGAACAAGAAGAACAAGAACAAGAAGAACAATAACATCAATTTTTCCAAACCTAGTTTATTTTGATTTGTTTTCTCTCTTCTAATTTCTCAGATCTCTTTCTCCAAACCCTAGTTTATTTTTCTTCTTCTTGTTTGGACATTATGGATGAAATCCTAGTTGTAGAAGAAATTGGATTATCAAATCTATTAGTCTATTAACCAATTTTTCTTTATTAATAGAAGAATTATGCATAAAATCCTAGTTGTAGAAGAAAACTATGGAAGAAATCCTAGTTGTAGAAGAATTCGGTTCATATCAGGACTGCCACAATTTCTGACAGTCCTAGAAGTATTGAGGATTGCCAGAAATTGTGACAGTCTTGAAATAGACTCGATGTACAACAGGACTGCCATAATTGCTGGCAGTCCTAGAAGTACTGAGGACTGCCAAAAATTGTTGCAGTCCTAAAAGGAACATGCTTTACAGCAGGACTGTCACAATTTCTGGCAGTCCTAGACATATTGAGGACTGCCAGAAATTGAGGCAGTCCTGAAAGGGACTTGCTGTACAGCAAGTTCCTTTAAAGACTCACAATTTCTGGCAGTCCTAAAGTCGAAATTTTTGAATAAAAAAACATGTTAGGATTTATTTCAATCTTGATAGAGTGAAATATGCATTTTAGGGTTTATTTTCATGCATTTTTTGTGAGAAAAGAAGTATTTAAGCTTTATTTCTATGTATTTTAGGGTTTATTTTATTTTTTGGGTGCCATAGAAATTGAGAATGAGAAGGAAATTAGGATTTTGATGGAGATGATGATGATGGAAAAGAAAAAGAAGAAGATGAGAAGAAAACTAGAATTTTGATGGAGATGTGAGAATAGAAATGGTGGAAAAGAAGAATAAGAAGATGGATAGAAGAAGAAGAAGAAAGCTAGGGTTTTGGAAGAGGGAGAGTGAAATTTAGAAATGAGAGTAAAATTTGGGCTTTGGGGGGTGTGGGGGTTGGAGAGCCCCATGAGTAGAAAAATTGTATAGTCCCAGTAAATTCTCCTCAAACATTGGCTAGCTCCAATCTTGACTAGCCCTGATCAACTTTTGATATGCTCTTATAAATAGAAGAAAAAAAAAAAAAAAAAAAAAAAAAAAAAAAAGAGGGTCTTTGGTGGTGGTACCCACCAACAATTATACTTTAGTAGGTACCACGTCCCCACTCGGTGGCATTGTCCGTCCTTCCGCAGAGAAAAACTTCTTACACAACCCACGCTGCTCGCTTCGTTAGAACGCGTGGAGCACCAAATCCCCACTCAGTGGCACACTCGTAATTATTCTCTCTCATTATTCTACTTTTCTTTGTTTGACCTTTCCGAGGAGGAAGAAGAGTGGAGTGGAGGAGCTCCTTCGGAATCAGCAGAGGTATTAGGGTTTATACAGTATCTCCTCTTTTATTAGAGTTTCGAGATCAATAATGACATTTCGTTGCTCGATTTTGAGCAATGTAGGTTTAGATCTCGACTTCATGGCTCTATTTTGAACTCGAAATGATTTTTTTTTTTAAATTTGGTTTTACAATGTGTTTGTTGATCCGTTATTGTTCGTCCAATCTTATAAAGTTTCAATCTTTACAGTTTTTTCAAACAGTATTTTTGCTAAAAGATTCGGACTTGTCGACGAAATGTTGCAAATTGGGCATTTTTTGGTCCATTTCTTTGATTTTAATTTGGGAACTGAAATAACTCGAAATGATTGGTTTTTTTTTTTTTCTTTCGGTTTTATAATGCCTTCGTGATTGATTTATTCATCCCAGCTTATAATTTTTCGCTCTTTGCAATTTTTCGAACAGTATTTTTGTTAAAAAGACTCGAGCTTGTTGACGAAATGCTGCAAAGTGGGCATTTTTGGGTCCATTTCGTTGATTTCGATCTGGGAACTAAATGAACTTAGCTTTATTTCGTCACTTGGGAGTCGGGATCTGATGAATAGTCTTGCTTTTATTGTGGATCAGTGCAGAATTTGTAAGCTTTTTGGAGTATATTAACGTGAGTGCTGCTGTCATTTGGCTTAAGGAAAATAATGGAGGGTGAAATAGACGAAGATGCGGTGCTAGACTATGTCGTTTTCAACGTATCCACTGCCAAAAATAGGTAATTTGATGTAATTGTTGTCGTTGTTGCCTTCGAAGTAGTAAATTGACAGTTAAAAACACCTTTCTAATACATGTTTGTATCGTAGTTACAAGGCACACGCTTGTAGAGGCGGCAAAACGGAGATGATAGCGTCTGGTTCTCTTGATAGACTGGCATTGCATTTAACAGAAGCGAAAGGTTTTCACTCGGATCCGCCGTGTGCCAGTTTCGTACTTGGACTGGACGATGACCGGAAGGGTTCCTCGTGGTTCACTAAATTCACTTTAGCAAGGCATGTGTGTTGAATGGCATTTTCCATGCTTCGGTTTTCTTGCGTATTTAGGAAGTAAGTTGAATGGTACGTGTATTCTCAGGTTTTTGCATATTGTCAATGTGCCGGATTCGTTAGAAGTTGCCAATGCACTAGAGAAAGAGATGTCGCAATTAGAGGAAACCCGGAAGTTTCACCTTACTTTATATTCCAAGGTAGCATAATGTCTCTTCTAGATGATGCTTGTGAAATTTAATTGCCATGTACCTAAGCCATCCCTATGCTTTTCAGGGGGATCAATCAGGAGGTGGAAAGACAGGTACATTCTTCTTTGATCTTTCGTTATGTAAGCAAAGAAAATAACAAACCCTAAGCCACAATCTATTGGCAGATTGTTATGTTTGTCCACCAGCTTTTTTATTGAGTCATGCCCACTCTGTGGTTAGTGAGCTGATTCTCATCAAATGCCACATTGCCTTAGAGCATCTCCAACCCTATTGTGAGTTTGAAAAAAATGGTTGCCACATAGGAATGACAACCATTTTTTCCAAAAGTACTTCTCCAATGCAAATGTGAAATAAAGTGTGGAGTTGACATGGCAAAGACAATGTGAAGTTGGTTGTCTAGATCTAGACAATGCACTTCACAATGTCTTTATGTCCACATCATCATTTGTGAATAAAAATATTTATAAAAAAGAAGTAGAAGAGTAAAAGTTGTCTTGGAAGTTATAAAAAATTATTTGTATTGTCTTCTCAATACTTTTGCATTGGAGATGACTTTTTAAACCCATTGTCATTTGTGAATATAACATTGCCACCTATACAAGACATTGTCTTGTCCCTCATGCCACATAGGATTCACAACACAAAACAAGACAATAGGGTTGGAGATGCTCTTACATTCTTGATTTTGGACTCCGATGTCTCCATAATATCTTCTGCACTAGCTTTTGTAAAGGTTTTCATGGTACTGTATTTTGATAACCAAGTGTGTTGGCCTTCCTCTGTGATGATAAAGAAACCAGCCTTCCGCCCTGGTTCACCAAGTGGGATTGTAAGTGCCGTTGTTTCAGCCCTTTCAGCAGTTCTAGTTTTGGCAGCAGGAGTTTCAGAATCAGTTGAACAAGTCAATCGGTACTTTAAGTCTGAAGCCTGGTCAGATTGAGTGAATACCGAGCCCAGGCCCAGCCGTTCCCCTTGGTTTACTAAAGGATGTTATGTCTTTCATCTGATTGATGAAAATTGGATCATCCTGGTAAATTTTGGACTGTAGAAATGTATGCTCTTGTTGTATCCATTCTTGTCTAGACGTGTGTAGTAAGCGAGGAATAGAAATCACGTGTTGAGAAAGAGATGTGCTCAGCGGTTACATATTTGGCTCGGTTTAGTGTCCATAGAATTTGGATAGAGGCTTGTCTTGATTATTGCACTAGGAATTCTAGGTCTTGGATATAAATTTTATGAGAATCTAGATCCATCCTAGATTCTCATAAAATTAAGTCTAAATGAGTTCATTAGCATTTTGAACTTTGAAGCTTATGTAATTAGGTTAACGAGTTTATTAGTATTCCATACATTGTTTCAGTTTTATTGAATTTGTTTCAGACTTGGTTTTACGTTGGTAAGATATTTTTGTGCTTTGGAAGAATTTTTGAAAGTCTATTTAAAACAAGGAATTTATAAGGGAGATATACATAATTGAATTAATTATAGAGGAATTAAGCTTATGGGCTATACTATGAAACTGTGAAAGTGAGTAATTGATCAAGGATTAACGGGAAAAAACCATTATTTCATAGAATCAATTTGTTCTCGTGCCGGAAGATGTACTATGGAAGTCATTTACTTATTAAGAAGATTAATAGAATAATCAGAGAGAAAAAGAGGTACTTACGTATAGTATTTATTGACTTAGAGAAAGCTTCTGATAAAGTTCCTAGAGTTTCTAGTAAGATATGTGGTGAGCTTTGGAGAAGAAACAAGGTCATAGTAGCTATATTGAAACAATTTAGGATATGTACGATGGAATTATGATGACCATGCAAACCATTATAGGGGATTGTATACCGTTTTCTATTAGTGTTGGCTTATATCAAGGATCAACATTAAGTCCTTAGCTTTTTGCCCTAGTTATGGTTCAAATTACTAAGCATATCCAAGAAGAGGTTTCATGGTGTATGATGTTTGTTGACGATATTGTATTGGTCGATGAGAGTAGAGAAGGTCTAGATCTTAAAACAGAAGCGTGGAGAGAAACCTTGGAATTAGTTTTAAGATTAGTAGGATAAAAGTAGAATATATGAAATATAATTTTAACAAAAAGTGAAAAAAGAGAAGTAGATATAGGTGGGTAAGAGATACTTAGGAGTGAGAGCTTTCGGTATTTAGGATCAATCATTCATGATGATGGAGAGACTGAAAATGATGTCACGCATAGAATTAAAACAAGATGGTTGAAATGGAGGATTGCTTATAAAGTATTTTGTGATCGGAAGATACCTATGAAGTTGAAAGAAACATTCTATAAGATGGCTATAAGACCATGTTTATGGATCAAAGTGTAGGGCAATCAAGAAACAACATGTCTAAAAAATTAGTGTAACCGAAATGAGAACGGGGATGAATTGAGTGGCAAGACATTGAAAGATATGATAAGAAATGAGTGTTTTCATAGGAAGTTAGAGATGGAACCAATTGAGGGCAAGATGAGAGAAAATCATTGTAAGTGGTTCAACACATACCAATAAATGTTGCGACAAAGAAGAGCAATAAAATAGTAGTTAAAGGATCCTCTAGGACTAGAGGTAGGCCTAAACAAACATGGATTAAAGTTTTAAAGAAGGTTATGCAGAGAACATTAGCAGAGTTGCATGGAAGAAAGAGATTCAAACAGCTGGCCTCAAAATTTTGTGATGAATGGTTTATTGTTGTTGTATATTTATGTCGGAAATTTATCTGGATTAGGGTTCCTACCTGTTTGTACACATTCACAAAGTCTGAACTGTGATGTTTAACACGTCATTGATATTTCCATTGCTTTAGAATGCTGGTCTCTATTATATTGTTTCTCTTTTCTTTGTATATTCATTAGATTCGTAGCATTCAAGCTATTATTGTTGAGTTTTGGGAGCACTAAATGATTGCCAGTTTTCTCTAACTTGGCAGATTTTGGCTGCATGAAGGAGGTCGGTCTAAACCAGCATGTAATTTCTTCTTTCCCTAACCTGAAATTGCTAATTAGGTTATGAGCATTCATCATTTTAATTGCTGGTTATTCGAAATTTTGCAGATAAAAGTTGAGACAGCATCATCAGATGCTACAAAGTAAGCATTCCTTTCTGTACTTCATAGGTAAATGGTATCTGTGTATTCAACTACAATGCGTCCTTCCAGGAACGAATTACTGAGAGCACTGGACTTGAGACTCATGGCATTGAAAGATGAGTTAGCTGCTTCATTTAATCGAGCTGCTGGTGCAACTTGCTCCAGGTGTCAAATATCAAATATAGCAGCATTTGTGCAGTATTTTGGTGTAACAGATTTGAGGTAATGTATCTCAAAATATGAGATTATTTGATCCTGTTGAATGCTAAGGGTGTTGCATAGGCTGCATAACAACCAGGCTTCACAGCTCCTCTATTTCAACTTTCTTTTTCTTTGTCCATCTTCTTCTGGGCCCGATTCTTTTTCCTATCTTGACTGTTCACATTTCACAATGGCATCACAAGAGTAATTATGCTTAGAAAGTAGTGTTTAAAGTTGTTTTTATTTAATAATACACCAAGGCTTTATGCAGAAACACACTAACACAATGTTTCTGGAGGAAGCACCATGAATTTCACCTTGTTCTTTGGTAGATTGTGAACCCACCAAATGTTGTATTTAAAAATTAGTAGCAATTGTTACCAACTAATTGCAAATATCTAATTAAGTAGAATGCTGAAATTGTGTTTTATTATTTTTAGAAGGAACATATTGGGTTTAAAACAGATATTGATGCTTTCAATTCATTATGTTTTAATCTTATCCCAATAAAACAGATTATGGTCGAAGTTAAACCAATATTGGAAGAGATTACTTATTAATGAAAAAAATGGTGTTAGGTTAAACAATTCAGGTTAACATGTATAGTAATGTAGGGTTGTGAGTGGGGTCGGAGGGGAGTGGCTATAGGATAGCAATCAGAGCAAGATACAATAAGAACATGTGTCAGGGCTAAGATTGGTGGTGAAGGCAGCAGATGCATTTAGTTTTACAAATAGAGCATCTATAATTCTAGGGTGGAGGACGAGCACTTGTGGGGATTCAGTTTAAGATGCAGCACTTGCAGTGTTGAGTCCGGAGCAAAAGAGAGGAGGGGCGAATCTGCATTTGAAGCCCATGGGTTGCGGAGGAGGAAAATGATGGGGCTTAAGGGGTATAGACTATATATGTGGAGGACAAATATCGTTTGCCACGTGCACGTCACAACAGAACCCCAAACCCAAGTTTTAATACAAACACAAAACACTAGTAGCCCAGTTCAAATACCATCCCTAATGCCTAAACTTGAATAACCTAACTCTGCATGTGCGTTGCTCAATCTCTTATATTTTCACCGCAAGGTTCTAACTTCTAAGTCCCGATAAAGGAGGGTTGCGTTAAGCAGCCAACAACGAACGTAAAAATTGTAACATAAAAATTGTATCAGTGTCGGATCTATATACAAAATGAATCCTTTACCTAATCAATAGAGAAGTAGTATTGTAGTACCATACTATCATATTATAAAAGTAAGAGAAGTAATAGAGAGATACGGAGTTGTACTAACTATTGAGGAAGCTTGCGAGCCATACCATGAAACTGTCGAAGGAAGTAATTGAGCAAATATTAAGAAAAAAACTAGAATTTCAAATAATCAATTTGGTTTTTTATCGAGAAAAAGAATACTTCTAATAGATATTAGGCAAATTAGTTAGGTCTTGTAACCCCGTCAAACTTTTCAAATCGTCTTTACTCGCCTTAAAAACTTCTCATTGTTTACATTGCAATGTGCTTACAATAGTGTTCATGACACCACCACAATATTGCAGCAGCACGTGCAGTGCTATCGCGACCAAATCACCGTTTTGCTGCAACGCAAAAAAATGCGGTTATCAATAGTTGTTTCCCCCTCTGACCAAAATTCCCGTGTCACTCTTGCTCATATCAAACCTTCAGATATTGACTCATGGTTTCAAATAAACATGCAACTTACAAAGCCCAAGTAGTTCAGACTATTATCCTTGTTGAGATCATTCATCCTTTTTCAATATTTAGCTTTCTCCCTTCTTTCAAATTGGAGATCTTGGCCTTGTAAACCTATATTGTTGTTTGTTTGTTCTTACAGGAATCTTTTGTTGAAAATCTTAGCACGGAGCCCAAAGGACCTACCGGATGATCCTTCACATGAGCATTTGATATCCTCGCACAAGTCAAAAAATGATATTGGAACAACAACAGAAGCTATCTCTCAGCCGACTTCACGACTTAACAAAGTAAAACCTGTAATCAATCTCGTCTCCCCGGCAAAAATTGCACAGGCTGAACGAGAATGCTCTACAGAAAGTGAGGAGTCTTCTGACTCGGCCCGTGAAGATCAGTCACATGCTGAAAGAAGCCGACCTCTTCTAAGATCTGCATCACCTAGAAGGTCTGCTTCCCCAATGAGACGCATTCAAATAGGGAGATCCGGGTCTCGAAGATCTACTGCACTTACAATCAAGAGCCTCAATTATTTTCCTGGTAGGGAAAGAAATGTGTCTATCAGGGATGCTGATGAAAGAAGCAACAGTGGAGATGAGGAACCCGACCAGCCGCCGGAGAAGCCCGAGTGTCAAGCTAATCATGTTAGAAGTATGAGCGTTAAAGATGCAATAAATCTCTTTGAGTGCAAACAGAAAGATAAAAATACGGATAGCCAAAAGAAGGGCTTAGGAGAAGTATCAAATAGTACGACCGCCAAGTCTGTATTAAGAAGATGGAGTGCAGGTATGGGTGACTCTTTCAACCAACGTTCGCATGAAACTACCTCAGATGATGCCCCTCAGAACGGAGAAGAGAGTAAATCAGAAGAAGTAACTGCCGAGTCCTCGAACGCTGATAAGCGTCCTCAGGTTGCTGAATGTTTATCAGTGGAGAAGATTACACTGCCTCAAAGGGAACCTGCTGAACCTGAAAAACCGAAGGTTGAGGATCTCAATGATCGTGCAACAGCCTCTGCTGAATGGAGTCGGCAGACGGAAGCTGAGTTGAAGCAAATGCTGATGAAGCTGATGGAAACTAAGCCTGAGAAGCACCGAGGATGCACTAGTGTTGGTAGTGGAGTAAACCTGGATGTCTCTGATGAGCAGAGGGGAGGCTCCGACAAACAGTACAAGGAGAAAAGGGAAGAGAAGCTTCAAGTTGAGAATGTCGGGAAGAGAACATCTAGGGAAGCACAATCTAAGGTGATGATGAAGGGAACCCTTGAGGACAGAAAGGTAGAAATACCCTCAAAACCTGGGAGTGTTGCTAGAAAGCGAGGTTCACCCAATCATTCTCAGAAAGCACGGAGAAATTCAGATCCACCTGTGTTGCCCAAGAATGAAGTTTCGAAACCAGCTGTTACGAAAAAAGTTTTGCCGAAAACACCTTTGCCTGCCACACGGAACTCGTGGTCGTCAGGACCATTGCCAAGAGCGAGCGGAACACAAGGAACATTGCCAAGAGCAAGTGGACCACCGACGACAACAAAAATGCCATCAACCTCACGCAAGTCTCAGCCAGCACCATCTATACCAAGCCCAAGGACAGAGGGACCACTTCAGCAGACTAAAGTCAGGAAAGGAAAACCTGCTGATGTCAAACCTAGCTTGAGAGGAAAACCCACAACTGATGTGAAGTCAAGTCCGAAAGGCCAAGAAGAGAAGAAGCAGAGACCAGTAACCAAGAATAGCAGAAGTGTGCAAAGCAAAAGTTCAACAGATCCTGGAGATGTTCCTGGTGTCTTATTAGCCAAACCGAGTTTCTATAGCAAGGTTACAAAGAAAGGCAGTGTAGTTCCATTAGAGTCGAAGCCCTTCCTGAGGAAAGGTACAGGAATTGGTCCCGGTGTCGGCCCTGTTATAGCCAAAACTAAAGTTTCTCATTTCGATGAGTCTTCCAAAAGCAGTGGAAATATTATCCAAGGTGAAGAAATTGAGTCAGGTTCTGTGACTGCTGCTGAGCCAACCACTCGGGAACTAGAGATTGATCTTGACCAACCAAAAGATAATCTTGACGTAGATATGGAAGATATGCTAGAGAACGTTGTAATTCATGGTAGCAGCAATGGTTTGGAAGAAAGTAGTATAATTGAATCTGATAATGGATTCAAGCATGTAGTAGAACTTCCCGTTTCCGAGATCCAAGCAGATGAAGATTTGGGCATATCGTCAGCCGCATGGGTGGAAATAGAATGCCAGGATGGTTCTGTTTCATGTTACAATGGCCAACACGAACTCACAACCTCCCCTGGGCTTGCACCACCGACGGCATCGTCAAGCCCAAGAGCGCGCCATTCTCTATCACAAATGATGCAGGCTGACAGCAATGAGCCAGAGAGCATCGAGTGGGGAAATGCTGAGAATCCCCCTGCTTTAGTTTATCAAAAAGATGCCCCTAAGGGATTGAAGAGGCTCTTGAAGTTTGCTCGAAAGAGCAAAGGTGACGGAAATGTGACTGGCTGGGGTAGCCCATCAGTCTTCTCTGAAGGAGAGGACGAAATAGAAGAGTCTAAAGCTGTCAGTAAGAGGAGCTCAGATGCCTTGTTGAGGAAAGCGGCCCTTCAAGCCAAGAGCTATGAGCCACCAAAGACCGTACTCGCTGGAAGTTTTGATGGTGGGAATTCTAGCAAGGGATCCATGGACTACAGAGGGATGAATGATACCTTGTCAGGTATGCTGCATTTGACATTTGTCCATTCTAAATATAATGATGTTGCAAAAGATAAGGCTTTAAGTTACTCTGTTATACGTTTGATGGTTGACCAAAGACTTCCAAAATTTTCCTAGGAAATTAGTTCCTAGGAAAATATGGGTGTTTGATTGTCATTATTTTCCTAGGAAAAAAATCCATAGAATTTAAAAAATTTCTGTGGAAAACTTAATTTGGGTGTTTGATTGTCATTATTTTCCACGGAAAATAGTTATTTTCCAAGGAAAATGATATTTTCCTATGGGTTGGGCAAGTTTCATTTTCCACCATTTTAGAAGAAAATATGGAAAATGATAGTTTTTTTGAAAATAATTTCATGGAAAATATAAGCTATCAAACACTACAATTGGTGGAAAATTTGTGGTGGAAATATTTTCCATGGAAAAAAAGCCCAATCAAACACAGGCTTAGTGAAGTCATGATACAACCAAGACCCTGCGCATGGAGGCAGTTACTCTCGAGTAAATAGCGCTGCATACCATTTTCTTTCATCGCCATTTATGATTGAAGATATCCATTTGTCTACACAAATCATTTGTAAATATTTTTTCTATGATGCATTTGTTATATAAATGATTGTTTACATGAACCTAACAAACTATGCCAACTTGGTATTCGTTGGGTCAAGTTCACCGGAGGGGGTGGTCTGGTTGGGCTAGTGGGTCATTCTTCGGATATATAGGCTGGGTTTGGTACAGCAGCAAAAGCTGTTTGGTAAGACTAGATTCTGCTCGTCTTTTGATAAGCTACTTCATTTTTGGGGCACCTTTCAAAAGCAGCTTGTGCTTTTGCTTTTTGAAAAGCAGCAACAATAGCAAACCCAGCCATAAAGGTTGGGTTGGTTGGGTTAGCTCTCTACAAGATCCGTTGACGCGTCAGACCTAGGTTACTCTTGGGATATACAGAAGCTCCCTCCAAGTTGCAGCTGAAGGTGGATCAGCAAGTGGGCTCTTTTATAACCGAAGAAATATTTTGCCAACTGAATGCACTTTGTTTAATTTCTTGTGAATATCCTCTCTTAACTAAAAGTACCTTGACTACCTGTATGTGCAAAATGTGCCACTCATGATAAGCTTATGTTATTTAACTGATTTCTTTTCTCTACAGCTCCATCGAGCACGAGTATTTCTACAATTTCTGACAAGTTACGGGAATTGCAGAGTTCTGCATCATCCACCTCCAGTAAAGGTAAGCTCATCCTGCCAATAATGGAATGTCTTGATTTGTAGTTTTCTGGTCTATACATCTTCATTATTACAAATATGTTCAATTCCAGGTACAAGGTCATTCTTCTCTCTCTCAACATTTAGGAGCACCAAATCAAGTGAGTCAAAGTTCCGATAATGGCCAGAAACGACGCCAAGTCGTGGGGAGATGGTCAACCGTTCGGGAAAGGTGTGATCCAAGAATGTTTGTTCCTTTTCACGATTTTATTAGGACCTGTCTTGTAATCTTTGCATCTTCAGTGTGGTCTTTTTTTGTATATGAAATGGCACAGCTTGCTGCAGCAGGGGGGGTTCCCTTTGGGAGAATCAGCATAATTTTGCCCCAAGGGCACTACTAACATGTCTAGTAAAAAAAAGTTGGTGCTTTGGAGTGTAGTTACATGCTGCAGAGAAATAACTCTGGCTGTTAATTTGTTTGTTGTATAAGAAGATTTTAGCCTTTCTGGTAAGCTGTTGAAGAGCAAACCATCTGTAAGTTCTGAAACACCAGTTTCTCTGTGTACAGTATCATTTCTCTCGAAAGGAAAAACAGAAGATGTCGGTGCGGTCGATTGTTTTATTTGCGTAGGAATTGATCCAGTGAAACAAAATTTCCAAGTCCAAAGAGAGGACTTGGCAACTTACTCTACTGAATTGGCACACTATTAGAATGAGTGTACTTCTTTTTTTTGCAGTCTTTGTCATGGCACTCTGTTCTTGCCAGAACAGGAAGGTTAATGGTATGATATTTTGTATTTTCACATTGGTTCATCAACTGGCAATAAAAGGCTGCCAAAGTTCATGTATCAGACTCTTGACACCAAAAAAATTTCTTGACACAGCTTCCAGTGCTACACAGCCAAAGGAAGGCTGGACCCAAATTTAACAACAATAACTGTTTTTTTCCCTTCCAGATGTGATCAGAAGAACAGTAGCAATTATCAAGCAGCAGTAGTAAGCTCCTATTATACATACAAACGAGTAAGAAAGCAGTACCGATCAGCTCTTGATGAGAGAACCCTTGGAGCCGCACATCTGTTCGAGCAGAATGACGACGGCCATGGCGGTGGCGCGATCGAACCCTGGCTGCACGACGAGCTGGAAGACGTCCAGGCCGAAGGCGATGCCTCCCTTGGGCGGCTCCTTCCGCCTTATCTCGGCCAGCCTCCGCCGCTGTCCGTCGTAGAGCACGCAGCACCGCTGCGAGTAGGACCCCTCGACCTCGTAGGCGGTCGAGGGGGCCTTCGGGGACGATGCCGTGCCACCGCCTCTGGGGCTTCCGCCGCTGCTGCTGCTGGGGGAGAAGGGTGTTGCAACCGGAGAGGAGGACGGGGAGGCGCAAGCGCTGCCTCCGCCGGTGCACGGTGCGACGTGTGCCAGAGACTTGGGCTGGAGAAGATTGATGTGCTTCTTCGCCGAAAAAAGCGGGTTGGACGTCTCCTCGCCCTCGTAGATTAGCCAGTGCTCGCCAAGGCTCAGTTTCTGCAACCACTTAGTTAGAACTTGTGTTGTTGACTTACAACCAAAGTATCGGTCCACACCGATACGGATACCGATATGCATTCAATTCAAGATAGGGGTGAGCATTATTCAGTTTTGGACTGAAAATTGAACCGAATAAGAGATTCGGTTCAGTTTCGATTTTAAAAATACTGAATTTTCTTATTCAATTTTGAATTTCGGTTTCGATCCAAAACCGAATTAAAAAATTTAGTTTATATATATATATATATATATATATATATATATATATATATATATATATATATATATATAAACTAAATTTTTTAATATATATTTTGTATATACCTAAAGTATATATATATATATATATATATATATATATATAGGTATATACTTTAGGTATATACAAAATATATATTAAAAAATTTAGTTTATATATATATATATATATATATATATATATATATATATATATATATATATAGGTATATACTTTAGGTATATACAAATATATATATGTGTATACTATATATATCTAGGTATATTTAGTTACTATATATATTAACAAAAAAAAAAAACGCAAATAGAACGAAAAATCGAATAAAACAAGTAAACCAAACCGATTTAATTCGGTTCGGTTTGATTCGATTATGAGCCATTTCGATTCGGTTTTGGTTTTGCTTATTTGGTTTTCGGTCCAATTCGATTTTTTGTTATTCGGTTCGGTTTGAACCGAATTAACCGAATGCTCACACCTAATTCAAGATCACATGAATCGTTCGAAACTGTTGAAAGAATAATCATAAGAAGCTTCCGAAACCGAGTTTTTTTACTCGAATCGTTTCGGAACTGTTGAAAGAATAATCATAGGAAGGGTCCGAAACCGAGTTTTTTACTGGAACCATTCGAAACTGTTGAAAGAATAATCATAGGAAGGGTCCGCCGAGTTTTTGTTGCTATTTTCATGTATAGCTTGATCTGTCGCAAAAATCCTTCCACCTGGGGAGTGTGAAGGCTTCATGTTTTTTTTTTTTTTTTTTTTGGGGCATAGCAACTCGTGAAATCTTCAGGCTGTTAACTAGTTTTATAGTTTCAAAAGTTCAGTTTGGTTATTTTCAGATTGTTTCTTTCTGCTTTCATTAGGAATGGAAGAACCTTACTTTCAGATTGTTTCGTTCTGCTTTCAGTTTGGTTATTTTCAGATTCTTTGGCCATGGTTGGCATTGACATTTAGACCCATTGGGTTCACCATAATGTATTCGTAATTACAATATAATCAAATAATTTTTTTTTTTAATTTGATTACATTGGAACACGGTTATATTATAGTGTACCAAACGGTACCTTACTATTTTCAACTCGAGCAATCCGATGATTGGTATAAATGTATTACAAAAAGTGTTTAAACGGCACGGTACTTTTGGAAGTCCAAATTGGCAAATTCAATAGAGGATTGTTAAAATTTTGTCATTTTTTTAAACTATTTTAGGACGGCAAAAAATTGGACGGTTAGGGCTGCCAATCTTGGATATGTAGATGACAGTTAAGATTTTGACAGTCCTATTTTTTAGGCTAAATTTTAACTTGATATCGTCAACTATTCAAATTTTTCAACTTGATACCATAAACTTTAATATTAAACAACTTAATTCACAACTATAATCGTACAAATTAATATCCTAACAGTGTTAACAGAAAATCCAAAATAACAAAAATATTTCCCTAATTCTGTGATTATGTCAAATACCCCAGAATGAGGGTAGTTTGGTCAAAAAAATACTATTAATTTTTTGTTGAAACGAAAAAATTAATGACTTACGGCATCGGTCTGATAATATTCAATAGTTAAGTGTAATGATTGATATAATATTAAAGTTTATGGTATCAAATTTAAAAACTTAAATAGTTTTGGATATTAAATTAAAAATAATCTTTTTTTTACAAGGAAAACCGAAAACCGACAGAATTATATTTTTTTTTTTAGGACTGAAAATTTCTACCGCTTTATGTATGCATAAGATTGTCAGAATTTTGATCGCCTTAAGACTTGTGATGTCTCCTAACAAAATATGTAGTAACTTTATCGCCGGCCTTCTAGAATTTTGAACAGCTGAGGGTAACAAGTTGAAATTAAGTCTTTCCGAATATTTCTTCGTAAAATTTTGATGTCAGATTATATACACAAATACGAGGAGGGAGAGAGGAAGCAGAGATCACCTTTCTTCTGATGGTGAGCAGAGGCTTCCCGGCCGCGTCCATGAGGACGACCTCCCCTTTGTTGTCGGAGGCGTAGTTGTCCACTCGGAACACCAGATCCCCCTTCCCGTCGAACACTGTGAACCCCTTCCCATTCAGCAGCAGCGACCTCCGCCACACCGTCAGCACCTCCTCCTCCTCGTCCTCCTCCTCCCGCCGGCCACCGCCGTCGTCTCCGCACTCCACGACGCCGCCGCCGCCGGCCTTCGGGTACACTCTCGTCATCCGATCGATGCTGGAAGCAATCGGCGATTTCGAAGTGTTCTTCTCTTTCGATTTACTGATAGAGAAGATCTTCTCTCCCCCTCTTTCTAAATATATATATGTGGCGTTTACGTGTCTCTTGGATTGACGAAAACGCCTAAGGTTGAGACGGAAATGCCGGCCTGGCCCCACGTGCCGACCACCCGGGCTTTACATAATTAAGTAATACTCTGAGACCTCGTTTGGTTAGCAAACAAATAATCACTTTTTTACATTGAAGTAATAACTTTTCGTTACAATTTTTTTCTCATTTTCAAATATCGAAAAGAAAAATCATTAAAAATAAAATTTTTTAAAGGAAATGAAATGGCTAGGAATTGATTTTCTTTTCCTTCTATTCCGCGAACCAAACGAGGCCTCAGGCCTAGTTTGCTTGACGGAATAGTAGGTTTGGGAAAGAAAGTAATTATTTTTTCATGTTTGGATGTAAAAGTACGAGAGAAAAAAAAATGGTTCTCCCAATCCAACAAGATTCACTTTTCCGTTATAGATAAAGTACGAGGGAAGAAAAATAATTCGTGTAGAAAAAAAAAAGGAAACAAAATTTACTCCCCCAATTCAACCAAGGATTCACTTTTCCATAATAGAAAATTCACTTTTCTTTCTAAATTTTTTTGTCATCTCCAAACACCCGAAAAAAATAAAAAATTAAAAATTTAAGGAAAGAAAAAGAATAAGGAATTGATTTCCTTTCTAATCATTTCCATGAACCAAACGACGCATGAGGCTGCAATCAAGCAACGAGTCCATTCGAGCTGAGTCGGGCTTAACGTGTTCAAAAAAAATTGTCTCGAGACTTTGGCAATGCTATTTTTATCGATTTTAGAAAGTTTTTAAGCTGGTCACTTATCAAGTGTTTAGAAGAAAAAAAACATTGTGTTTGGTCTACTCGAAACTTCCGAAATTAGTGCAGCCTAATTTTGGATGACTTGAAATTTTTTATATTTTTTCCTATTTATATCGTTATAAAAAAATGTAACTATAACTATTAATACCCTACTATATTTTTTTTTTTTTACCTTTGTTTACCTTATGGTCCCATAGTTACTTATTTCAAAAGTTAGGAGGTGAGGTTTTTTTTTTCTCATCAATTTCGTTTGGTAGTGATTATTTTGCTTTCAATACTTTTTGATTTACTACTTGACAATCTGTTTTATACTTGCAATTTATATGAGTGTATAAACTATTGTTTGGAAGAACAATGATATAATTTTTTTCTGATTTTTTTTTATTTATTTATACTATACGGGCACGTGCATGCACATCAAAATTGTTTCTCATCTTAGCCACTTGAATTAGAAATATTTGACTATATCTAGATAATATTACATAGTAAAACAATTAATTGTAATTTATTTATTTAGTTAGTTTTAATTATGTGAGAATATATATACGACTTAAGCGTTTTCAAGGGTCTTTAAAGAATAGAGATATGAAGAAATAAATAATTTTAATTTTTAAAAAAATTCTAGATCGTTTGTTAGTAACTTATTAAATACGAATTATATTATTTAAAAGTCGTTATCTAAAACTTTTCAAATCCGGACTCCAAGCTACCGATCCGAGCAAGTGGTTCACTTGCATCATCATGGGCGGTCTTGATTGGTACTTAAGAAACGATCGCGACACCCTATGATTGTGATTACTAACTTAATTAATCACGATGATCTCTTCTCACTCTGCTTTTGTGGTGCCGAGGCTGTCCACGTGGCGTGCAGAGTCCGGTCAAGCGTCGTCCCCATCATTGTGACGATAACAACAATGGAAATGTCGTTTTAAACAGGGGCGGCTCTGGTCCAGGGCAGGTCGGACGACGGTCCAGGACCTCCTGACGAAAGAGGGCACCAACATGAAATTGTTTATAATAGAACTAGTATGTATCATATGCCTCTTTTTTAACAAAAAATTATTGTGGTGTAGTGGTTACAATCCTAGACTTGTATTTAAGAGGTCCTTGGTTCAAATCTTATCTACAACAAATTTTTATTTTATTTAGACTTTTTTTTACATTATGTATGAGGTCCATTTAGAAAATTTTGCCTCGGGCTCCCAATTGTTCAGGGCCGGCCCTAGTTTTAACTCTAAGAAATCGAATTCGAGTGACTCTTGAAATTACCGAAAAAGAGACATAAGATCATGTCACGGGTGACGAAAGATCAGTTTATCGAGACACAGAAACGTATTAATTTCTTTTATTTATAAAATTTCTGGAAGTTAAAAACGGTGGACCAAAAAGACATACAATGTAGCATGTATAAAGTCCTGTATATATCGTCGAATATCTAAAAAAAAATCTAAGGAAAGACAGGTTAAACACTTAGAAAAATTATTTTTTAATTTAGAAGATAATGATGATTAAGGAGGTAATTAGATGGCTTACGTATTAATTATTAGTTTGTTGTTGTTGTTGTTTGCCGACCACTTGGGAGTTTGAATGATTCTGCTGCCAAACCACAGCCACAGACCTATAGATCTTTCGCATTGAATGGGGAAAAAAAGTTAGTGATATCACAGGAAAAATCACAATCCAAAAGAATATATAAAAGTAGGAAGGACAATTCATCAATCTATGTTCTGAATTTTTTTTAGGGATAATTTAGCAAATGCCCCCATTCTAAATGTTGAAATTAGCATATACCCCTACTATTTTATTTATCTAACAAATACCCCCATTTTTGATATAAAATAATAAAAATTTAAGATATACCCCCACTCTTTTACATAGGAGTGGGGGTATTTGCTAAATAAAATAAATAGTGGGGGTATATGCTAGTTTTAACATTTGGAATGTGGGTATTTGCTAAATTATCCCTTTTTTTTATGGATTTATAGATCAAGGAGGGGTTGATTTAATTTTTAAATATAAATAATCAGTAAATGAAGAAGAAGAAAAAATATGTCGTCATAGACTACTTGTCCATATTGCCGACGGCCGACATGTATATGGTTCAGTGACGATAGAATTTTGTTGCAATTACACTTGTAGTTCGTCATCAATGGTATGTCGGTTGTATTCTCTTTTATTTATACCAGTAGTGGTATATATATGCATAATATTATTAGAAATCTTAAAAACAGATAATATAATTATTTTGATCTTTATTAACAATATTTAGGAAGACTAAAACAATTGTCTCAATTATCCTAAATTTATTATTATATTATTGTTATTATATTATTATATATAGGGGAAATTTATGAAATGTCCAAAAAACGAAAAAGTTTTATGAAAAATCCACCGCACAATAACATTTCATCGCGTGTCCAGAATTAGCAAAAAATATATAAAGAGGGTTCCGAATAACCTTTTTGTCATTCCTTCTAATTTATTGAAAACACCCACTAAACTACTCTTAAAAAAACGTTTCGATACTTCATCTTCTTCCATACGCTGCTCACTTTCGAATCTAGGTTTTCTCCTCAAAAATCTTCAAAAACTCGTCGAAAAATTTCGGAAAGACCGAGACAAACGGCAAAAGTGCTAAAACGAAGGCCCAAACATCATTTTTTGTGATTCTAAAATTTCAGAAGGTCGTCTAATGGAGAAGCGGTTACTTTCAGGCTCCTCGAAGATACGCTCGTTTTGGGACAAACCGGGCCTCGTTTCGACCTCCCAGTCAAAAGTTATGGCCCTTCAAAGTTTCAACTGATCATAAAATGCAGGAGAATGGTCATTCTCCGTGTTAGAACACGAAAAATGTTAATTTCGCATGAGGATGGCCATTCTCCGTGTTAGTAACACGGAGAATGTCATTCTTCGTCTTAATTTACACGGAGAATAGTCATTCTCTGTGTTAGTAACACGGAGAATGACATTCTCCGTCTTAATTTACACGCTAAATTACACGGAGAATGGACATTCTTCGTCTTAAATTACACGGAGAATGGACATTCTCCGTGTAATTTAGCACGGAAAATGGTCATTACAGTGTTAAAACGCAGGACAATGGCCATTCTCCGTATTAGAAAAACGGAGAATGTCATTCTCCGTGTTAAATAAAACGGAGAATGCCATTCTCCGTGTTAAATAAAACGGAGAATGGGCATTCTCCGTGTAATTTAGCACGGAGAATGGTCATTCCAGTGTTAAAACGCAGGAGAATGGCCATTCTCCGTGTTGCATTCTCAGTGTTAAATAAAACGGAGAATGACATTCTTCGTCTTAATTAAAACGGAGAATAACATTCTCCGTGTTAATTTACACGGAGAATGGTTATTCCCAGTGTTAAAACGTAGGAGAATGACCATTCTCCGTGTAATTTAGTACGGAGAATGGCATTCTCCGTTTCTAAATTACACGGAGAATGGTCATTCTCCGTGCTAAATAACACGGAGAATGACATTCTCCGTGCTAAATGACACGGAGAATGACATTCTCCGTGTTAAATGACACGGAGAATGGTCATTCAAATGTTAAAACACAGGAGTATGGCCATTCTCCGTGTTAGAAACACGGAGAATGGCCATTCTCCGTATTAGAAACACGGAGAATGCCATTCAACACGGAAAATGCCATTCTCCTTGTTAAAAATGCAGGAGAATGATTATTCTTCGTGTGATATCGACGGAGAACAGTTGACAGAAACCTAATTTTTTTGTTTTTTTTGTTTTGTGGAAAGAAATTTGACATGAATAAAGATTCAAGAGTTTTCGTTCTTCTTTCAAAACGATGCTAACTCTTATGGAAAAGAAGAAGAAGATCTTCTCTCCATAATTGATCTAATTGTCGGAGAAGAAGAAGAAGAAGATAAGCGATGATCGGAGTTCGACTGAAAAAAAAAGCATGGTGAACTACGAACGATCTTTGCGATCTCTGCTGAAGATGAGAGCAATGGAATTCAGATCTCTCGTGAAGAAGAAGAAGAAGAAGAAGAAGAAGAAGAAGAGAATCGCAATCCAGATCTGAGTTTGTGTGGAGGGGTAGTTATGGTATTAATTTTGTAAATACAGAGCATCTAAAGGAAATCTTTGAATATTTGACGTGGAATTATATAATTTTGGGCATTTCATAAAACCCATCCTGCGGGTGGGTTTTTCATACAACCCAACCCCGAAATTGGGTTTCTCAGCAATTTCCAGTTATATATATATGCTTGCAATCTATTTGGAAAGATTAAAGGACAATTTGTATAATTATCTAGTTATTCTTATTAATTTTAATGAATAATTTTAATTAGTAAACATAAGTAACAGTATATTTGTAAAGAAAATTTATAGCAAAGATGAAATTCGAAGAAGTTCATCCAGCCCGAAGACCTATATATACAATCCCTATGCCCGAAGGCTTCATCCGATCTGAAGGACTTACGCAGCCGCACCGCATCGCTCTCGACGAACTCAGCTCGAAGGCTTATAACCAATCTAGCCCGAAAGCCTATATTATATACAATCATTATGCCCGAAGGCATCATCCCAGCTCGAAGGCTTCACCGATCCAAAGGCCTGACGTTGTTGGAGTCCAGTCTGGATTTGGTAATAGCATATTTAAGGAGTCAAAATCTGATTAAATATTTGATTTAATTTGATTTGGATATCCATAATTGTAGTGCCCCGTCCCGCAAAGTCAATCGGAGGAATCGAAACGCCGACGGCGTTCGGCCTTAGCCTTGTAACGGCTTGCTCGGAGACATCGCTCAGGTGGGGTAGTTTCGGTGAACTCTCCTCATCTTTGCTTCACATAATAAATCGTGTTTTCAACTTGCACAAGTTAGGCTTGATAAATAAAAGCTACGCATCCACATAGCTAAGGGAATAATTCCGACGGGTCAAATTGAGTTAGAACATGGAAAATGTCCCACGGTCGGCGTAGAGTTGGTGCACGGCGTGCTTTGAAAATGACACTCGATCCTTCGTCCCGTGGCTTGGGAGAAGGAAAGTTGGTCTTCGGTACAAAAGCTGAGAGTTAGCTTAAGTCATAGGCGTCGCCCGCACAAATGCTTGCTAAAGCATGCACGATCCTGTCCCGCAAGGCTTGGCGTAGCCTTTGCTCGTCCCTTGGGTTAAGTTGTAGGCTTGAGTGAGTTAGGCAAAGTTATGCCGGTCGACCTAAGTTATTCTATGTGCTGTCCCGCTCATTCTGCGGTTGTCAAGATAAATAGTCCCACGACCCCAAGGCCCATCATATGAAGTATGACTTGGGCGACAGCGTTGCGTAGAACACGAGTCGGTTTAGAGGCACGAGCCACGGTTGGTTCAAGTTAAGTTGGAAGGCTATGCGGTAGCCGTTCCCTGAGTTCTAAGAATGTTAAGTCCAAGCGATGGTTAGTCGCCGAGAGAAAATATGTCGGGACTGTGGTTCAGTCGCCAAGGCAACCCTGGTTTGGGCCCTGCGAATGAAGTGTGAAAAGTGGAAAGAGTAAAGCAAAGGAACTGTGATAATAATGAGACCATGCATTACGTTAAGTCTAGAAGTTAGCGTAGGCGCGTGGTCATGGACAACTTGTCGACAAGGGCGATGGTTCTTCGGATCGGAAACCTTGGACCAGGGACCGATCCGGCCTAGGAAGAACAAAATTATAGCCGAGCTGGGTATGAAGCAACCGGTATGTCGGGGACTTGCATCGAGGATCGCAACCGGCGGTGCAAGGGTCCCGAGTACCAGGCTATGTCCACTATGGCTAGTCAATGCCAGTGACCTTTCATATAGATGTGTCGGCACGGGCGGCAATCCGCGTGCGTGCCTTTGGATTGAGTTGAGTTAAAAGTGTGTGAAATTAGTGAAAATAATGTCTGGGCCTAAGATTTGGCTACAGAGAAGGCGGCGTGCTTCGGCACTAGATGTGGCGTCGAGTGTTAAGTTGATGGCATAGAGTTGCATGAGTTAGGCTTGAGCTAATGCGAGTTAAGTCAAAAAGGGCCGTAGGGCAAGTTGTGTGAAGTTACTTGAGTTATTGGGCACGGCCTCGAAATATGAGGCACGGCCGCGTTGTCACAACACAAGTGTAGGCGAGACTAAGCAAGGAGGCACTGCCTCGGAGATATTGAAGCACGAATCGAGTTGTGGCACGACCGAGTCGTTACGTCCCAGAGTTTGGCACGAAAGATAAGTATAAGTCGGTGCGTCGATAATGCAAGCACAAGAAAGGTCTAGAGGCAAGAAAATGGAGTCCTTCGTGTAGTTGCGTCTCTGATTATGGCCGTAAGACAAATACGACTTGATAGGTTAACGTTGTTGGCACAAGGAGTGGTCTAGGCACAAAGTATGAGTTAACGTTGACATTGCTAGCACGGGATGGTTTTGATACACAAGTTACGCTAAGGCGCCGGTCCTAAAACTGATCCTAAGGCAAGACTAGAAAGACAATCGAAAGGATTTAAGCTGCATAAAGTAAATGAACGTGTTGGTTTTGTATGGGTGGGCGAGAAGCTCACTCCACCAGTACAGTGGTACTGACACCCACACAGTGTTTATGTGCAGGCACAGGTAGAAGCTCGTGGCGCGGAGCTCGCTTGGATGCGTCGAGGCACGGAGTTCCTTGGCGAGTCGAAGCGTGCGGTCGCGTGATCTGAAGACTTATACAGGACATAATGTATGGACATCGCCTTCCGAAGCTTCCGCTGGATTCAAGTATTGTATCGAGAGATGAGAGAGAGCAGAGTGACTTGTAAATGAGAGAAAAGTGAGCACGAGAGACATTGTAATTTGGCCTTGCGCCCACAGATGTAATCTTGTATTCAATATCAATAAAAGAGATTCTTTTGAATGACTTGTGTTCATGTATTCTTCTTAAATTCCGCTGCTATAAATCAATGTCTCTGCACGGGACTTCTCTGCGACGACCCAGTCGCAGCCGCTGTAATCGGCCGTTATGGAACCCGCCTTGCACGAGCGCAATCTAGGCTCGTGCGGCATCACGCCTTAGCGAGGACGATCGCTCCTACGGGAGCGGGGCGTGACATAGTGGTATCAGAGCACGACTTTACGTCCTTGGACTATCGATTGAATTCTTTAACTCGTTGTTTCCGCGAACTCTGAATTGTGCTTCCGCAAGTTGTTATCGTTGGTGCGCTCTCTCTCAAATGTCCCTCGGCATGTCCATACAATAAGTCTAAATATTTTCGAAAGCTCGTACAAGCGTTCAATCTAACGCATCGGTAGGCCATTGCCAAATGCGTCGATAAGGCCTTTGTGCCGAACGTTGCAAACTTGACTCGATAGAAAGTATGTGCTAATGTTAGCAAAGTTGCATGTGTGCCCGAATAGTCCTACGTTGACCTTAAGCAAGTCGCGTGCATGCCTAATTAGTCCAATGTCGACCCTAGCAAATGAGCATGCAAACTCGAATAAAAGCCCGCACGGAATGGCTATACACACGGCCTTTTGGCTAAGTTGTGTTTCGCGTCGCGCACCTCGACCCTTGGTGCAAATGAGTCGCGAGCGATATCAAGTATCGCTTGGTCGGGAAAGAAGATATACTTAGAGTGTCTATCGATAGGAACGCTATCGGACTAACGCTTAGGCGTACACGGAAGATTGATTTGGATTTTGAAGAAATAGTGCGAATGACTTAGCGCGTCGATACGACGCGAGCGACTATGCTAGTGATTCGTCGAACGAATCTGAAGGATGTCTTAGCGTACGATGCGAACGTGATTGAGGACTAGATCGCATGGCTTGAATCCGAGTGGTGTATGTGATAGGTTCGAAGAAAAATAAGAATGAGTGTCGACGACTAGTCGAGTGGCTAAATCCGAGTGGTGTATATGATAGGTTCAGAGAAGAATAAGAATGAGTGTCGACGATTAGTCGAGTGGCTCGAATCCGAGTGGTGTATGGGTTTTCTTGGAAATCGTTCTAGCAAGATTGAGGATTACGAGTATATCGACGAGGCGATGCGATCGCGCAAAGCCTTAGAACGCGTCACGCTTAGTTGATCGTGACTTCGAAGGTCCCGAACGAGTATCTCGTTCGGACAACTTGTGAATGAGTAACGCGAGTTAGAAAACGATTTGGAACGATGAATGAAAATGATTGGTCTTGATCGAGGAAACTTAGAGGATCGTGCGTGCGATATCGGATTGATGCAAATGAAATGTGACTTGAGTTTTGAACAACGATCTTGAAACGAACTTGAGGAATTGCGATCGAACTTGATCTTGAATATCGAGGAAATTATAGGATATCCAGTCCGAACAATAACATCCATCGCACGACTCGAAATTGGTTGTAAAGGAAGATCGTCAGGTTACGCATATCGTCGATGGTATTGAGGCGTATCAAAGATCGATATACGATAACTCGGGGGTACTCTGACTCGGCAAATGACGATCGTGCAAATGTCATTGTTTTGATGGATGTTATAATCGAGATGTTAAAATGTGTCGAAGAAAGGATAGGCTTGGCTCGAGGATTTTCTAAGTTGAACGAATGACGATCGAACTATCGAACTTGGCTTGGATGAAAACTGGAATGTTTAGATTTGCTTCGTCGACAACCACAACGTTGATGTTCTTGTCTTATGCGAGTGCTACTCCAGCCTCGCACATGCGTCACGCCGATTAGGGCGATCACTCTGCGTGAGCGCTGGTATGGTGATTCATACAGCAGGAGTGGTCGAACTTGCACGGTGCGACAATTTGTGCTTCGATTTGTGGTTTGACGCGAAGGTGACTCGAGAATGGATTTGTGTACTTGAAGAATCGAACTTGAGGATTGAGTAGGTCCAATCCGCATATCGAAAATGAGTTAGTCTAAACTCAAACAAGAGTTATGCCCCGATGAGAATGATTATTCTGCGGGTGCGTTGCATGGTGATCCATGAACCACCGTGGATAATCGGACTCGCGTGAGATTGGGGCACAACGTATTGTCGAGCGAAACGACCTCGTGATCGAATACATGAATTGGTTAGGATTGGTGAATTGAAGGGATTCGAATATACGCAACGCGTGCCGTGATACGAATTAGGTGATCGTGCTCGATGTTTAGAAATTTGAGTGACGCGAGCTTGGGTAGAAGACCCCGTATGATCGACTTTGGTTTGACCCTAGGATTGGGGTCAGTGTTGGCATTATTGTTTGGGAACTATGATTCCAATCCTGACATTGAATTAGCCTCGAAAAGAAATAGCCTAGCGGCTAGGCGAGACGCCCTGTTTCAAGTGTTAGCTAATCGAAAAGATTGATCTTGAGGATTGGAATGCATGGAAATCACGAATATAGGAAACCCTGCTCACGAGACTCGGCTGACATGCATATATTTCAGGGATGCCTGGGTATGTGCACGATGCGACTCGAGTGAGAATGACAAATTTTCTATCATGCGGCTTTGCTGAATGCATGTATTTTGGGGACGCTTGGAATGCATGCACGATCCAGCCAAGTGATACGACGAGTTCAAGCAAGGCTTGAAAGATGGGAGTGTGTCGAGATCTTGAAATCGTGTTAAAGGAGTGATTGATAATAGTGCGAGCGTGGCTCAGAATCGAAGGAACGCGTAGGCGAAATGTGTACGATTAAGTCTTGGCCATAGAAATGGTAGAATAGCTTGCCTTCAGGAAAGTCTCGAGGACGAGACTTGTTCTGAGTGGTGTATGATGTA
Source organism: Iris pallida (assembly GCA_029216955.1). Lineage (NCBI taxonomy): Eukaryota > Viridiplantae > Streptophyta > Magnoliopsida > Asparagales > Iridaceae > Iris > Iris pallida. The sequence goes on along the minus strand of JANAVB010016192.1, from coordinate 1,274,091 downwards.
GTGCCCCGTCCCGCAAAGTCAATCGGAGGAATCGAAACGCCGACGGCGTTCGGCCTTAGCCTTGTAACGGCTTGCTCGGAGACATCGCTCAGGTGGGGTAGTTTCGGTGAACTCTCCTCATCTTTGCCTTCACATAATAAATCGTGTTTTCAACTTGCACAAGTTAGGCTTGATAAATAAAAGCTACGCATCCACATAGCTAAGGGAATAATCCCGACGGGTCAAATTGAGTTAGAACATGGAAAACGTTCCACGGTCGGCGTAGAGTTGGTGCACGGCGTGCTTTGAAAATGACACTCGATCCTTCGTCCCGTGGCTTGGGAGAAGGAAAGTTGGTCTTCGGTACAAAAGCTGAGAGTTAGCCTAAGTCATAGGCGTCGCCCGCACAAATGCTTGCTAAAGCATGCACGATCCTGTCCCGCAAGGCTTGGCGTAGCCTTTGCTCGTCCCTTGGGTTAAGTTGTAGGCTTGAGTGAGTTAGGCAAAGTTATGCCGGTCGACCTAAGTTATTCTATGTGCTGTCCCGCTCATTCTGCGGTTGTCAAGATAAATAGTCCCACGACCCCAAGGCCCATCATATGAAGTATGACTTGGGCGACAGCGTTGCGTAGAACACGAGTCGGTTTAGAGGCACGAGCCACGGTTGGTTCAAGTTAAGTTGGAAGGCTATGCGATAGCCGTTCCCTGAGTTCTAAGAATGTTAAGTCCAAGCGATGGTTAGTCGCCGAGAGAAAATATGTCGGGACTGTGGTTCAGTCGCCAAGGCAACCCTGGTTTGGGCTCTGCGAATGAAGTGTGAAAAGTGGAAAGAGTAAAGCAAAGGAACTGTGATAATAATGAGACCATGCATTACGTTAAGTCTAGAAGTTAGCGTAGGCGCGTGGTCATGGACAACTTATCGACAAGGGCGATGGTTCTTCGGATCGGAAACCTTGGGCCAGGGACCGATCCGGCCTAGGAAGAACAAAATTATAGCCGAGCTGGGTATGAAGCAACCGGTATGTCGGGGACTTGCATCGAGGATCGCAACCGGCGGTGCAAGGGTCCCGAGTACCAGGCTATGTCCACTATGGCTAGTCAATGCCAGTGACCTTTCATATAGATGTGTCGGCACGGGCGGCAATCCGCGTGCGTGCCTTTGGATTGAGTTGAGTTAAAAGTGTGTGAAATTAGTGAAAACAATGTCTGGGCCTAAGATTTGGCTACAGAGAAGGCGGCGTGCTTCGGCACTAGATGTGGCGTCGAGTGTTAAGTTGATGGCATAGAGTTGCATGAGTTAGGCTTGAGCTAATGCGAGTTAAGTCAAAAAGGGCCGTAGGGCAAGTTGTGTGAAGTTACTTGAGTTATTGGGCACGGCCTCAAAATATGAGGCACGGCCGCGTTGTCACAACACAAGTGTAGGCGAGACTAAGCAAGGAGGCACTGCCTCGGATATATTGAAGCACGAATCGAGTTGTGGCACGACCGAGTCGTTACGTCCCAGAGTTTGGCACGAAAGATAAGTATAAGTCGGTGCGTCGACAATGCAAGCACAAGAAAGGTCTAGAGGCAAGGAAATGGAGTCCTTCGTGTAGTTGCGTCTCTGATTATGGCCATAAGGCAAACACGACTTGATAGGTTAACGTTGTTAGCACAAGGAGTGGTCTAAGCACAAAGTATGAGTTAACGTTGACATTGCTAGCACGGGATGGTTTTGATACACAAGTTACGCTAAGGCGCCGGTCCTAAAACTGATCCTAAGGCAAGACTAGAAAGACAATCGAAAGGATTTAAGCTGCACAAAGTAAATGAACGTGTTGGTTTTGTATGGGTGGGCGAGAAGCTCACTCCACCAGTACAGTGGTACTAACACCCACACAGTGTTTATGTGCAGGCACAGGTAGAAGCTCGTGGCGCGGAGCTCGCTTGGATGCGTCGAGGCACGGAGTTCCTTGGCGAGTCGAAGCGTGCGGTCGCGTGATCTGAAGACTTATACAGGACATAATGTATGGACATCGCCTTCCGAAGCTTCCGCTGGATTCAAGTATTGTATCGAGAGATGAGAGAGAGCAGAGTGACTTGTAAATGAGAGAAAAGTGAGCACGAGAGACATTGTAATTTGGCCTTGCGCCCACAGATGTAATCTTGTATTCAATATCAATAAAAGAGATTCTTTTGAATGACTTGTGTTCATGTGTTCTTCTTAAATTCCGCTGCTATAAATCAATGTCTCTGCACGGGACTTCTCTGCGACGACCCAGTTGCAGCCGCTGTAATCGGCCGTTATGGAACCCGCCTTGCACGAGCGCAATCTAGGCTCGTGCGGCATCACGCCTTAGCGAGGACGATCGCTCCTACGGGAGCGGGGCGTGACAATAATTAGTGATGGACTATTTTAGATATAATAGGATTCTTATTTGAGGGTTTCTTATTTAAGAGATCCTATTATAATCTAGAATAGGATGTTGATGGGCTATTTTAGGTGTAGTAGGATTCTTATTTGAGGGCTTCCTATTTTAAAAAAAATTCTATTATGACCTAAAATAGGTTTTTCTCGTCCTATATATATGGGGTGAGGGTGGAGGCACAAAGCACAGCACAAAGTGGAGATTCGAGGTGCTCGTCCATAGAAAATCTAAGAGAAAGTTCCGCACTTTGCTCTTAGGACTTCGTCATCCAAGACAAAAGGAAGAAGAGATCTAATCGAGGGGTCGTCAACTTCGGTTAGGGAGATTGCTACGGGCTGGTGAGCGATTTTAATTATAATCTTTCATTTCTTCTTGAGTGTGGTGAGGGGGTTGAACCTATTAGGACAAAGGATTCAACATTAGTTTTTGTCAATCTTGTAATTTTATCTGAGTTATAGAGATTGGAATTTGTCCAGGTGACGTAGTCACCGTCATATACTTATCTTTATCTGTGTTTCGTATCCGTTAGACGGGGGTTGGTTATTTCAGGTAGGTTAGCCTAAGTTTCTGCGACAACGTCTCAGACACGGTATCGGAGCACATGAAGGCGTATCCGATTCCCAACATCTGGTATCAGAGCTTTGGAGGTTATGGCAACCATGTCTACGGAGCATATGAACACTCGTATGATCACCCTCACAGGGAGAAACTGGACGATTTGGAAACCAATGATGGAGGATCTACTACGGTGCAAGGACTTGCATGATCCGTTGGAGGGCGACAACGCAAAGCTAATGGACAAAGCTGCTGAAGACTAGAAACCACTGGATCGGAAGGCCGTTGGATTCATCCGCCAATGGTTGGATGATTCGGTGTTTCACCACGTGTCCATGGAGAGTTCAGCAAAAGCATTGTAGGAGAAGCTGCATTCGATGTACGAAAGGAAGACGGCTAGCAACAAGGTGTTTCTTATTCGCCAACTCGTCAACTCGAAGTACACGGAGGGTGCCCCAGTGGCACAACATCTGAACGAGGTTCATGGCATCATCAATCAGCTGTCTGCGATGAAGATGGTGATTGATGATGAGCTTCAGGCCCTACTGCTCTTGAGTTCTCTGTCAGAAAGCTGGAAGATGTTGGTGGTGTCGGTGACCAACTCCGTGCCTGATGGAGTTGTCACGATGGAGGCAGTCAAAAGTAGCTTGTTGAATGAGAAGGTCCGGCGCAAGCAAGTGGAATCGTCGCAGGAGTCCGCTCTGGTGACTTCCTACGGAAAGGGAAGTCCCAATCCACAGACGAGAACATGGGGGAGTTCTCAGAATCTTGCGATTGTGGACCGCAAGGAGGGCTGCTATCACTGTGGCGGAATGAGTCATATCAAGAGGAATTGCATGAAGCTCAAAGCTGAGAAGGCAAAAGACAAGGACGATCAGGAGGATCTCACAGCAATGGGAGATATCATCATCGTAGCAACCGACACAGAGGAACCTTGTGGCATGTGTCATGACGGCGACTGGGTCATGGACACGGGGGCATCGTATCACGCCACTTCACATACGAGGATCTTCATGTCATACCGCGGCGACAGGTTTGGACGTGTGAAGATGGGCGACAAGGGAACGGCTGCAGTTGTAGGCATCGGTAATGTGCACTTGACAACGGAGCTCGATGAGAAGCTCATTCTCAAGGGTGTGCGATATGTACCGAGTTTGCGCTACAACTTGGTTTCAGTAGGGAGGCTGGCAGATGATGGCTGTCGCAGTCTGTTTGGGGACAATGATTGGATGCTTGCGATGGGTTCCCAACAGCTGGCTCAAGGAGATTTGTGTTGTGGCATATACAGACTCAAGCCGCTGAGCTGTACATGTAGGCCACATACATCGAATGGAGGCTCGAGGGGTGTTCGATAGGAGGTGGATCGTCGAGAACTTATTGAGGAGGGACTTCTAGGTGCTTTGAGGGATACGGAGGATCAGTTCGTCGAGACAAAGCGACGGATGGTGGTGAGTCAAAGATTGAGGGTCAGTCTGTCGGTCCCATGATAGCTGGTCAGTCTCCAGTGGGGGTTGCTCTACGGATCTGATTTTAGCGACGGGTGGTTTGCCAAAGCTTTTACGGAGCGAAATCAGTTTCAGCAGTTCGAAGCCAGGAAGGAGATCAAGGTTTGCAGCAAACTTAATCTGAGGCGGGAGCATCATCGTTCACACAGTTCATGGAGAGCTGTCGGTCATCGACGACATGCACAGTGTGTGATGTTTTGCTCGATGACGCATGTGTATGGGGGAGCTTCAAGTTCAGACACAAAGGTGGGCAGGTTCAGAAGTTCAAATATCAGGAGGACCGTACCGTCTGCTTGGTCGGGCCAGCCAAGGATGAAGAAGCTCGTCGGAACGTTAACACTTTCCGGTGGAAGACAGAAGTCGGGGATAGGCAGCCGAAACTTGCGACGAGACTGATCGTCAGGGACTTCGGTCTTGATCGTGTTATTGATATCGGCAGGATCCCAGTAGTGCAAGAGGTGCTACGCATGGCAGCTAGCGTCGACGTGACGGTCGAGGAGTTTGAGACGAAGGAAGATGCAAAGCAGCTCGGGGGATCGAAGATCAGTGGCATGGGGGAGCAGGAACCCTGTCGCATGACGACATGCATTGAGTCCAGCCGAGGAGCCATAGGGTCAACACCCTCTCATCAGACTGGAAGGGGAGATTGTTGGAGTCCAGTCTGGATTTGTTAATAGCATATTTATGGAGTCCAAATCTTATTAAATATTTAATTTAATTTGATTTGGATGTCCATAATTAGTGCTGAGCTATTTTAGATATAATATGATTCTTATTTGAGGGTTTCCTATTTAAGAGATCCTATTATAATCTTAAATAGGATGTTGATGGACTATTTTAGGTATAGTAGGATTCTTATTTGAGGGCTTCCTATTTAATAAATCATATTATGACCTAAAAGAGGTTTTTTCATCCTATATATATGGGGTGAGGGTGGAGGCACAAAGCACAAAAAGTGGAGATTCGAGGTGCTCGTCCACATAAAATCTAAGAGAAAGTTTCGCACTCTGCTCTTAGGACTTCACCATCCAAGACAGAAGGAAGAAGAGATCTAATCGAGGGGTCGTCAACTTCGGTTAGGGAGATTGCTACGGGTTGGTGAGCGATTTCAATTGTAATATTTTTTTTCTTCTTGAGTGTGGTGAGGGGGTTGAACCTATTAGGGCAAAGGGTTCAACATTAGTTTTTGTCAATCTTGTAATTTCATCTGAGTTATAGAGATTGTGATTTGTCCAGGTGACGTAGTCACCGTCATATACTTGTCTTTATCTGTGCTTGGTATCCGTTAGACGGGGGTTGGTTATTTCAGGTGGGTTAGCCTAAGTTTCCGCTGCGACAACGTCTCAGGCACGGTATCAGAGTGCAGGAGGGCGTATCCGATTTCCAACATCACGTAACTGCAACCATTACTGCACTGCAATGCTCCCGTCTCCTACAGACCGTATTTGCACTGCACCTACTACCACCCCACTTAATTATCCCAAAAAAATTTAAATAAAACCCCGTTGCTCAAACTAGCAACCTCATGGGTAGAATGCATCACTCTTAACCGCTAGGCTAGTGATCATTTGCAAGGTGATATATATATATATATATATATATATATATATATATATATATATATATATATATATATATATATAAACTTACTTAGTGTAGTTGGTTTTCACTTATACTTCTAGTGGAAGCTAATTTTTTTAAAAAAATAATTTAATTTTTTTTTTTTTAAATAATACCATTTTAAATTTTGTCCTGTGAGCTAAATGACAATTAACAATAGGGTAAGACGGGGGTTGTAGGTAGGGGTGAGTATTCGGTTTATTCGGTTCCAATCGAACCGAATAACCGAAAACCGAATTGGACCGAAATCGAATAAGCAAAACCGAAACCGAACCGAATTGGTCAATAACCGAACCGAACCGAACCGAATTAAATCGGTTCGGTTTTCGGTTTATTCGGTTTTTGGGTTTATTTGTTTTTTTTCTGTTAATATATATAATAACTAAATATACTTAGATATATTTATTATATACCTATAGTATATACCCCTCTCTCTCTCTCTCTCTCTATATATATATATATATATATATATATATATATATATATATATATATATATATTCTTATTCGGTTTTCGGTTTTGGACCGAAACCGAAACGAATAAGAAAATTTAGTATTTTCAAAACCGAAACCGAACCATTTTTTTTAAAAACCGAACCGAATCTCTTATTCGGTTCGGTTTTCGGTTCAAAACCGAATAATGCTCACCCCTAGTTGTAGGGTTGAATGTTTAAGTTTTGCTTTTTGTTGATTTATTGCATGAAATTATTATAATGCATCATTATGGTCTTTTTATATATATTCTTGTGTAGGTGTGGGTGGGATAAAGTTGCAAATTAACTATATAAAAATTATTTAACTGCAATTAAGTCTAGAAATAAAAGTCCGTAATATTTACATTTTTTTTTCTGTTCAACGTAAATTTAGAATTTAAGTTGTAACTTGTAATCAGAAATGTACAAGTTTTAAAATTTCAAAATTTGATTTAATAATCTCAAGTATTTTTGTTTGTCTCAATCAAATGACTAAATCCAAAAAAAGGAAATACTCAACCACCAAGGATATAACTTGCATAAAAATAAAAAAAAGCTTGAATGAGTCTAGATGCTAGATTTAGATGCTAGGTTGATACAAAATAATTAATCCAAATTGTTTTTCCTCTATATATTATTAGTACTTTATTATCTAGCGAGGATGAAGAAGAGTCTCCATAAACGAGACCATTCTGTTGTGCGAATAGAACTAAGAGCTTTGCGAGTAAAACTTTGATACAGATAGGGATATCAAAGTTTTGATACCCCATTATGTATGACAAGTGGGCCCCTCCCTCTTCGTAAAACGTATATTATATATATATATATATATATATATATATATATATATATATATATATATATATATATATATAATATACGTTTTACGAAGAGGGAGGGGCCCACTTGTCATACATAATGGGGTATCAAAACTTTGATACCTTCATCTGTATCAAAGTTTTTTTCGAGCTTTGCTATGCCTACAACCATATGCTTACAGTTCTCTTACAATCGTCATGTGTCGGACTTCGATTGGAGGAAGAAAAATGGTGGAATCGGGTGGAGTCCATGTAGCATGAAGATGAGAGAGGAGATGAGATCCGGTAGGATCCATGTGTAAAGAATAGAAGATAGAAGAGAGAGGTTGTAAGAAGGTTATAAACTTAGCATTTTCTTAGAACTAAAGTAGAGAAAAGAGACGACAACAAAAAAAATGTTTGAGCCAAAAACGAGGGGCAATTTTGGCAAACAAAAATAGGGCAAAGTTGGCGGGAAAAAACCTCTGTATACTCTCAAGGGCGTACACGAAGGGGGCAACTTTCCGTCATCAGTCCGCTCAGGAAGGAAAAAAAGAAAGAGAAAATCCCCAATGGAGAGCGTACTGAAGGTGAGTACTTCTCTCCCCAAAAGAAAAAAAAAGAGTTGAGAAATCGTAATTTATTCCATCATTTTTGGTCAAAATTAGGGTTAGGGTTTCTCAGAATTTTTCCTCGTCAATTTTTGGTTTAGTTTCTCTAACGACGAAGACTATAACAATAATTATTTTCGATTTTGATGCATGGTGTAGAGATATTTTGGGTTTTCGAATTTCCGGCCGTACCAGAAGGAGATCATAGATCAGGTGGTGAACGGGAAGGATTGCCTGGTCGTGATGGCCACCGGCAGCGGAAAATCCCTATGGTAACTTTAAATTTCCTCGTACCTAAATGTAAACCCTAGCTTGTCGTTTTTAATTAACAAGTTTCAAGGAAGAAACGTCTAAAAAATAGTACGAACGGGCATTTGCAACTTAATTATGGACTATTGGAGGCTTCAAGTGAATTATATTTGAACAAGTCATGTAGATGGAATATATGAAGTTATTAAAGGCCCGGTAGGGTGCATGTAATGTACTCATAGTTATTAAAGGCGTAAGTCAACACAAAATGATGTTCGGGGACCGAGGCCTCATGAAGGCGAGGCATAACTGTTATTCCCGAAGTCAGATCTTAGATGGAAGAACGGATTTTGGCAACACTTCGAAGAAGGTTCACAACTGAGATCCCGGAGGATTCAGAGAGACGAAATCAATGTAACTATTCGAAGAAGGCACAAATGAATTTCGTAGCAGTAGCGACGAAAGTCCACAAAATATTTCTGATTAGATCAGAGAAGATCTCGTTCTTCCTCTTAAATGTGTTAAGATTGGGATAAAACGAGTTACATGTGAAGAAGAGAAGGAAAGAAGAATGAGAAAGACAGCTTTGCTGGGGTGATGAAGATCATCGTTATTCAAAGCAAGATTCGCCTTTTTACGATCCGCTTCCAGAAACCATCAAGTTCTCAAAGAACTTCTGGAACGGTCGTTAGTCAACTTTTTGTGACTTGAACGGGCTCCCTGGACTTTACGGACTCCCTTAACTCTCTTCTTTTGGTGCATCTTACAAAGGAGGCCAGGGGGCTCTATTTATAGAGTGGAGTGAGACTTCACCATTTCTCCTATCCGATGTGGGACTAAAATACCAATACTCAAAATTAGAGTTTGATATTTTAGATTATCCTACATTCAGCATAGTCGAGTGCCAGTCCACGCCTATCCCCCGAACACATGCCCGTGCATGCACGAGCCATCCTGGAGTCCGTGTCCGAGTCCGAGTCCGAACGACAAAAATCAACTTGCTTTCTTGTTGGAATTAAAATTTTTTTTTCTAGGAAAATACTCCCACATGACACCCACTTGTGTCCCACCACACCTCATGTGCATACCTCAACACAAGCAAAGTATTATATTGAGATACTTACCATTTGGTGTAGCCGACGTGAGACTATCTTTCCTAGTTTAAAGGCAAACACCAACAATAACTTTATTCGGATTGTGCGAAAATTATTTATGTTTCGTTCACCGAACTATGTGTAATAGCGTACTAATACTCTAGTAGCAGCGGTAAGAATCTTAATTAATTAAAAAAAAAGGATTTAAGTACTTAGCTTTCAAGGGAAAATCAATTCCCAAACCAAAAATTGACCAAGGAGAATGGCGAGATTAAAGAAGAAAGAGGGAAAATCATATATTTGATTGAGTTGCTTCAGAACTTGTGGTTAGAAGATGAGAGCCGTAAAAGATAGAATGAAAAGGATGGACCTTAGGATCTTTTTCTTATTCTTTTGGTCAAATTTAATATCTTTTTATTTGTTCTCATCATTTTCTTGTGAAAGGATATTAAAAGATAGATCCAATTGTGATTTTTAATATTTTATACAAAACAACTCTAATGATAAGCAAAATAATAATAATAAAATAACATATAAAGTAAAATATGTAGGCGACATGCTTTAGTTGTGCTTGACCCTCGCTAAGAGGCTTTGTGAAGCATGTGCGTCGTGAAGGGAGCATCGGTTCACCTACATTGAGGCATTAAGGGATGGAGCCTTATGTTGCCCAAGGCACTCCTCAGGTGCACTTTTCACAACTATGAATTATGGACTTCAGAAGAAACCTTATATATATATATATATATATATATATATATATATATATATATATATATAGTGCCGACTTTTGGTAGGCAGTGTATTACATAATAAACACAGTGCATATATTAGTCTTTGGCAATGAAAAAAGTAATCACAGGTTCTTCTTATTACTTTAATGTCATGCCTAAAGGCATATACATAATATTCCTTTGTTTTCTTCTCATGCTGTGTCGCCTGAACCTCCAATCATTTATCTTGATTAAGGTAGAGTACAAAAGTTAAGGATAGCCTTATATGTGTATATGTGTATCATGCAATACGGAATGCAGATGTAGATGTATATGCATATATAGAGAGAATAAAGGTTGTGACATGACCTCGCATCTAAGCTATTCCAAAAGTTCCTTCTGCCAACTACTAATAATTGCTATAATATCTTTTATCTTATGATATTTTTAGAACATTTAGAATACAATTCAACCTTATAATATTATTAGACTATGAAGAGTATGTATGAAGAGGTAGGATGATGGGAATGTAATTCCTTTTGCACTCTTTTGCTTGATGTGTTGTAGAAACGAACACGTTTCTTTATAGCAATCCAAAAGGCAAGCAAGGAGGGTTAGCAAGGAGGTTGTTCCTTGCTTGCACGAGCTTAAACTGCATAACCGACAGGCTACCTACCCACCAATTGGTTGAGTCTTGTGCTCATAGCTACATTTGCTAGGAATTTTGCACCAACACGGATGGTTGACGTAAATTTGAGTGCTGGTCAAAAAAACTATCAATTCTCACCTTTCTTATTCTCCGTGATCAACCACATTCCGATAGGAGAAGTCTTAGAGGATGATGATATAAATTCAGTACTTATTAGTCGTTTTGTGTATATATTGTCTATTCTTTTAGTTATTCGTCATTAAATATCCACAACTTATAAGGATGTTATTGCTACATTCAAGGATATAAGTTATAACAGCTGCATTCAAACCACTTCACACACTTGGGTGGGCATCTTGTCTCTGTCATCCAGTTAATCACATTATTGTAGGTTTCAGAAAGATAACGTAATTGTACTTTATAGTAGTACAGAATGAAGATCCTTTCTTGAATCTGACTGGGATACTTAAAAAGGAGCTTAACCTTCATATAGGTCATCACCCATGATCTTGTGCTCTTTCTAGTCATACTATCTTCAGATCTTGATGAAGTCCTTTAACTTTATAGAATCATGACAAATTTAAATGTTTGATTCTTACCATTTTGATCCTTTTGATGTTTTTATTGCCTGAGAGGACCTCAGTCCTATTGTTAATTTGTTACAATTTGCAGTTATCAGATACCTCCACTGGTTAAAGGAAAGAGTGCTATTGTCATAAGCCCTCTTCTATCCCTGATGCAAGATCAGGTATGAAATTTTGCCTCTATATCATTCTCCTTCTCAAGTTATGTCATACATGTAACTTGATACTATTAATCTATACCTAGGTTATGAGTCTAAAACAGCGGGGTATCAGTGCCGAGTATCTTGGAAGTACTCAAACTGATAAAACAGTCTACTCTGAAGCTGAGAATGGTAAATTTGATTTATTGTACATGACTCCAGAGAAAGCTTGTTCATTGCCTCCAAGGTGAAAAGTTCATTGTTTTGTACTGTTTGGTTAGTGAATTCTGTGTTTTAAAATCTCTATGAGATAGTTGTGTTTTTTATATTCTGGAATAGCAGTGTTCTAAAAATCGGCCTAGTCGGCGCCTAGGCGCTAGGCGTCCGCCCGCCGCACCGAAAACCCCCTAGGCGGCGGTCCTAGGCGGTTTCGGTCCTAGGCGGCCCTTAGGCGGCCAATTATTTTTAAAAAAATTCAAAAAAAACAAAAAATATTTGAAACAAAATTATATACTTATCTGCCGCCGCCGCCGCCGCCGTCGTAGCCGCCGCCGCTGCCGTCGTAGTCGCCGGTGGTGGCGGCGGCAGCGGCGGCTGCTTATGGTGGTGGTGGTGGTGGTGGGAGGAGGGGAGGAGGAGAGGAGGGGAGGGGAGGGGAGGGGAGGGGAGGAGGAGAGGAGAGGAGGGGAGAGGAGGAGTGGGGCTGCTGTCTCTCTCCTCTCCTCCCCCTTTTAATAATTGGGATATTTTGTAAAACCTCCCCTAAATAATGGGCTAATTTGCGAAATACCCCCTAAAGATCTCGAATTGGTAAAACCCCCTTTCCGTCAAGACGCTGTTTGATTTTGGGTGACGTGGCAATCCGTGTGTGTTATTAAGTAAAAAAATAAAAGTTAGACGAAAATACCCCTGCAAATTAGTCCATTATTTAGGGGAGGTTTTGCAAAATATCCCAAAAATATACGTTAGAAAATTCTTCTCCTTCTGTGGTTCAGGAGGAGGAAGTTGTCGAGGAAGTACCAATCGAAGACCTGGCTGCCCTTCTCCGTTACCGGAGCCACCACTCACAGTGTGGGGAGCGGAGGTTCCAACGGCACTGCCGGCGCCTCCGGGCAGAACGGGACCTTCGGGTACCGCTTCTCTTTCGCGGCGGTCAACGAGGCTACCAACAGCTTCGACGAGAGCTGGGTGATCGGAGTCGGCGGCTTCGGGAAGGTCTACAAGGGGGTGATGGCGGACGAGACCCAGGTGGCGGTGAAGCGGGGCAATCCGAAGTCCCAGCAGGGGCTCAACGAGTTCCGGACCGAGATCGAGCTGCTCTCCCGGCTGCGGCACCGCCACCTGGTCTCCCTGATCGGGTTCTGCGACGAGGGGAACGAGATGATCCTCGTGTACGAGTACATGGAGAAGGGGACCCTGAAGAGCCACCTCTACGGCTCGGACTTCCCCAACCTCTCCTGGAGGCAGAGGCTCGAGGCCTGCATTGGCGCGGCGAGGGGGCTGCACTACCTCCACACGGGCTCCGCGAAGGCCATCATCCACCGTGACGTCAAGTCCGCCAACATCCTGCTGGACGGGAACCTCCTGGCTAAGGTGGCGGACTTCGGGCTGTCCAAGACCGGGCCCGAGCTGGACCAGACGCACGTCAGCACGGCGGTGAAGGGGAGCTTCGGGTACCTCGACCCGGAGTACTTCCGGAGGCAGCAGCTGACGGAGAAGTCGGACGTGTACTCATTCGGCGTGGTGCTGCTGGAGGTGCTCTGCGCGAGGCCGGTGATAGACCCGACGCTCCCGAGGGAGATGGTGAACCTGGCGGAGTGGGGCATGAAGTGGCAGGCGAGGGGGGAGCTGGACCAGATCGTGGACGCCCGCTGCGGTGGTGCAACCAGCTCTCCCCGCAGGTGGAGCACCGCCCCTTCACCGCCGAGGAGGACGACACCATCGTGCGGGCCCACCGCCGCTTCGGCAACAAGTGGGCCACCATCGCCCGCCTCCTCTCCGGCCGCACCGACAACGCCATCAAGAACCACTGGAACTCCACCCTCAAGAGGAAGTTCGCCCCCGGGTCCGACGACGGGTCCGCCGCCTTCCCGGATCCGGAGGACTCGAGACCCGTTAAGAGATCCAACAGCGCCGGGCCGCTCGTCTCTTTCGCTCGTCTCTTTCGCTCCGGGGAGATCCAACGCGGTGGCGGCGGAGGAGGAGAGGAGTTCGCCGGAGATCTCGGAGGAGAGGTCGGGTTCCCTTTCAGCGCGGAGTTCCTGTCGGTGATGCAGGAGATGATCAGGAAGGAGTAATTTTCTAACGTATATTTTTGGGATATTTTGCAAAACCTCCCCTAAATAATGGACTAATTTGCAGGGGTATTTTCGTCTAACTTTTATTTTTTACTTAATAACACACACAGATTGCCACGTCACCCAAAATCAAACAGCGTCTTGACGGAAAGGGGGTTTTACCAATTCGAGATCTTTAGGGGGTATTTTGCAAATTAGCCCATTATTTAGGGGAGGTTTTACAAAATATCCCTTAATAATTTGTTTCCAAAGAAAAAAAAAACTGAAAAAACAACATTTTGAACGTTTCTAGGATTTGAACCCGAAACCTCACCAACATTATTTGAACTTAGGCATTGCTATGCTAGCCATAACAACTCATAAGACTTTGTGTCTTTATGTTACATATATGTTATATATAGACATATATATACATGAACAAAAAAAAAAAAAAAAAAATCGGCGCCTAGGCGCTAGTCGGCCCTCCGGCGCACCGACTCCGCCTAGCGATTTTTAGAACATTGTGGAATAGTGTCTTGTGTTAGATCTATACCGAACGTAAACAATAGTTTCTAGACTACAAGCAAAAACACTGGAACTAGTGCCTACAATCTCTAAACCTCAACATAGAAGAAATAAAAGAAACTTATTCATATGTACTTTTACCCCCCTCTCTCTCAATTCTCTTTTTAATTGTAGCCAGCCACTGTATTCTTTGCATGGTAGGCCTTCAAGTAAGGATGCAGCAGTCAATATAATTTGTGAACTTTTTGTGCTATTTAATTGGATAATTGTAGGAGTTCCATATTTCTATAGAAAATTTCTTCCTTTAATAAACAAACTACTATAAGGTTGTAATCCAATGCCGAAAACTGAAAGACAATCAGGATTGACACATTTTGTCCAACAATCTCTTTAATTTAAAATATATTCCTAAGAACATTGAATCGATGGCCATAGATGTTTAAGGCGAATTGACAGTCAGCGTCACAAACTCGAACAAAATGTGAAGCAACTGCACCTTGAGAAGCAATCTCCTCTGATAGATTTGTTGCGAGAATTGAGGTATATATGTTTATATTATTCCAGCACACACCCACAGGGTGAACACTTGTTGCTATAGAAGCATGTTCAAGTCGCTTCCAGTACTGCAGAGTTTTGGTTATGGTTGAGGGATATATATTATACTATTTCAATGTCTTCCATGCTAAAAACCTAAGCAACAGCATCTGAAGTTGGTTAACTATTCATCATCCTTTGTACTTCATCTACATACAAGTTTATGCTTTTCTTCTCTTTGATGACCACACTATTCCTTTGTTCAAAGCTTCATTGCTCCATCTTCAATAATAATGCTACAACCGTGAATCTAAGTTCCCAAGTGATAGAAAGATTTCTATTCAAATTTGTCGTGTCACCACTCTTTTTTCCTCCTTCTCTTTCCTTTTATCTCTCTTTTGTTCCTTCTTCCCTATTTGTAAGGAAGATGACGACCCTTAGTTGTTGGTTAGGGTGGTAGCAGGACCCGCCACCATCTCCTCTCCTTTCGTCTTTTCAATTTCTAAGATTTTCCTTGGTCCTCATAAACTCTCTTTCTTATTATGTAAGAATAGATTATATAAATACATAAACCTCCTTTCTATCTCGTCTTTTTCTCTACCAGGAAATTATTGTCGTTAACCTTTCCTTTCCCAATTTCTTATTATATATTGTCGTTATCCTTTCTTTTCTTTCTGAAGTTCTTATTATAAATTTGTAAACCTAACGTCCCCCGCCCCTGTATAAGCGGAAGCTTCGTGGCATCGAGACACCTTCTATTTAGATTTTTATATATGTAAACATACCCTATGTAGAACTCTGTTCACTATATTTAATACACGTATTCTCCACTATATCCTTTATTATTGCATTCTTCCTTTTCTAGAATGTTCTCCCTTTCAAGTAACTTTTAGAATCTTCTGTTTATATTGTATATCCATAGTGGGTTAGCATTCATCCTTTTATTCTCTATGATTCTTCTTTTCTTTCTATTGATTCTTCTATATATGTAATTATATATTTATAACTATTACTTAATAGCTAAGTTGTGTGTAATGGGAAAACGGGATAGGAGCTAATAACTGTAGAACGAACCATTGCCATGTTGGACAAATATGAGAAAATTTAAAAAAAATGGAAAACAACATTGCCATGTTGGACCATGTCTAAACTTCTCTCATATTGGTCCAACATGACAATGGTTCATTCTACAATATGAGCCATTGGCTCATATCCCGTATTACCTATATGTATGTATGTGTGTGTGTGTGTTAATGCATACACATTGATACCCATAGTAATTTACCCTTTAATTCTCCTTGCTGTATGAGATGCACACACGCACAAACCTTTTCTTTTTACACACACAAACTTTATATATATATATATATATATATATATATATATATATATAAATTTTGGAAAAATGGTAAATTTTATTCCAAAAGTAAAGCAATAATCTTACAACATACAATCAAAGTGGGACTCCCACTCATCAATTCCCCATAGCATTTATATCAAAATCTATGTTATGGAGAATGCCTACCGGAGGGGTGACCAGCCCCTCAAATATCCGACGATTTCGTTCCCGTCATACATGCCAGACTGAAGCAGCCAGACGAACTCTGGCGGTCCGGAACCAGTCCTGCCCTCGACCCCTGCTATCCCGGAGCACCGTGATGATGTCCCCAATTTTCTTTCCGGAGACGCATACTCCCAACCCTCTACTCTGCTTCGACCAGATCTGCCATGCCAGTGCGCACTCGAAGAAAATATGCTTAATAGATTCCTGCTCCATACAAACATAGCACACACTTGGGATCCGGAACCGGTACTCCAAACGAACTCAGGTGATTCCTAGTCAAAAGACGGCCCAGTAGAAGCTTGTAGACACAGAGCTGCATCTTCCTGGCCAGATCCTTGCACCAAACGAACTCGTAGTCAGGACTCTGAGGAAAGGTGCGCCGAATGAGGTTGTAGCAGCTCCGGAATTGGAACTCTCCAGTTCCCGGAGTTGCTCCTGACGGCTCCCAAATCCACCGATCAGCAGGCAAAGCTGGATCAATGACAATAGTATAATGATCCCACCCAGCTCCTCAGTAAACCGATACGACTCCGACCTCCACTCCCCATCGCGAATGATGTGACTACACGTCATACCACGCCTGTCCTTCTGATGTGTCGGGGCTCTCCTGATGTCCAGAAGCGAACGTCGATCTATCCAAGGATCCCGCCATAGGTCTGTTCAAGACCCATCCTTCATGACCTTCAGGATTGCAGATTTGAGCACCCCCCTGTGTCGCAGGACAGTCTTGAACGTGACTGAGTGATTGTTGTCAGTAGCACACGTCCAAAAGTTGTCCTGCTTTACGTATCTGCTGTGCATCCAGTCCGTCCAGAGAGACCCCCTGTTGACGAATCTCCAAGCCAGCTTAAGCGCGGAGGCCTACCTAATCTCCAACAACGGCTTGAGTCCCACTCCTCCCTCCTTCCTGGGTCGACATAGCTGCTCCCAGGAGATCGCATGCATATCCCCCCTCCAAATGAAATCTGCACATAGCCTCTCCACTTTCCGAATAGTGACAACAGGGAGGAGGATGGACTGTAGCCAGAAATAGGCCACAGTTGAAATTACCGATCTGACCAGCTCGATGCGTCCGCCAAATGACAAACCAGCGGCTTGCCAACCTTCCACTCTCCTCTGGACATACTCCACCAGACTATGGCAGTCCTGATCCCGCGCATAGTTGACTGTGAGAGGCACTCCTAAGTAGCATCGGAAGATCACTCATCGCGATACCCAGCACAGCGGCCCGCTCCTCCTTCTGGGGACGTAAGGAGCTGAAGTAAACCCGACTCTTATCCCTGTTCATCTGGAGGCCCGAGAGAATTCAATTCTTCCATAATCGTCGCCAGTGTCTGCAAACCCTCCGTCGATGGCTGGATGAACACCGAGAGATCATCTGCATATATAAGGTGGGTAACTGGGGGATCCACCCTTCGAAACAAAGGGACCATCCTCCCACGGTGCACTGCCAGGTCCATCAGGCATGTGAAGTATTCTATATATATATATATGATCCGGATCAAAGACCCCGCCCGCGGAGCCCCTCCGAAGCCCCAACCCCCCTACACCATCGGATCGTGCGGGGCCCACACGATGCCGTGCGATCCAACGGCCAAGGATTGTAGGGCTCCGGATTCCGGAAACGGGGCTCCCGATCCGGACCCATATATATATATATATATATATATATATGAACATGGTAATTCTATATGGTACTGCCTGGCTTGAGCTCAATTTTTTATTACATCAATCTCGCGAGAGGGTATGGTTCTCAGCAAACTGATCCTCAAATGGTAATTCTGTATCCAATCTTTATCGCATGCTCCACTTGTGCTGACCCAGTTTCATGTTCCTCTCTGAGTAGATTGCCCTTTAAGTCCGACTCTCACTCACTCGCTACCTGAATGTTGTGGTTCACCCCCTTTAAATTAAGCGTAAAATGGGTGCAAGGGAATTCGATCCACCGACCAGTTCCCAGTCTCTTATATCTTCAAGTGCTGACCACGTAGGCCAGTTCTTGTTGATGTGTATGTGTGTGTTACAATGAATTTGACATACATAGTGGTTACCATCAACATCAATTTAGGTAGAACAATGTCGATCGACACGATGGTAAGGCTTTGCATCCTGAAGTATAGAGGTTCGTGTCGAGGAAACGTACATTTTTTATCATCATCAATTTAGGAACCATGCATCCTTCATACATTGTTTCATTATGCAGTATATTGTAAATAGTTTGATAGCCATTGCACTGTGGATGCCTCCTTGCATTTTCTATCGTGTTAGATGTCAGTGAAATTTCTACATTTGATCACTATAAGCAGATTTAGGTAGTAAGAAAAAAGAGGCCATGTGAAGGCAAAAACAGTTCTTTGGCCCCTCTATTTCTTGACGTTTTCTGGCTAACAGTATTGATATCTTTCTTTAGATAATTGATCCTCTCTCTGTTAGGTTTTGGGCTAACTTGCTCACTAAGGGGATTTGTTTGCTGGCTGTTGATGAAGCACATTGCATATCAGAATGGGGTCATGATTTCAGGTTGTTATTCCTTTTTTACCATAGCGTGCAAATGAATTTTGACAGTATTTTCAATGATATTCCCTTATATTATATTGCTGCTTTATCCGTTTTAATTTCTATTGATCACACTAGAAGTAACTTCAGGAAGATTTTTTTTCTTTTCTTAAAGACTCTTAGTTCGTTGAGATCTTGTTACATGAGTATCAGATCAGAGTTATGATAATTCTCATTTGATTCCAGAATGGTTAGGCCTCTTGTTGATTACAAACTAACATTAGGCCCTGTTAAAATCTTGATATTAATCATGAGGGCTAAGACTTGTAGGATACTTTAGTATATTTGCTAAAGTAGTTAGAAATCTTTACACGTCATATGTATCTTGCCTTATTTGTAGAAACATCAGAATATTAACTCTTACCAAAGCCCAGATTATTATATCTAGATCTTAGAATTAGTCAAATTTATATGATAGATGAAGTAAAGTATCCATATAATTCATTTCTTAACACTTAGATGTTATCAGCCAAATTCATTGTTAGTGTAAAAATTCAATAAATGAGGAAACATGTCAGACATATTTCATCAGAAATCTTTTAGAGAAGCATGTGAGCATGGTTTGTAGTATCGGCCGATATCGATCCGATACGACCAATACTGATACGGTTTGACATGTCACGATCCGATCCTGACTGATACCGATACTGATCGATACCGACATTGAGAGTCGTGTTTTCAGTCAATTCGGCAAATAAAATGAATGAAATACCAATCAACAATGGTGTAAAAGCATAGTAAGGTTGTAAAAACATGTAAAAGGAGAAAATTTATTTATCGCAAGTAATCCAATCGACAAAGGTGACTACTATTTCATTCAATTCCAAAACTAGTTAGAAACAACGCGTGAAATACTTAAAATTATGTCTAAAAGTATATATTTTCTTCTAAAAGTTTAAGAATTTATTAATAATTATTTGATTTCCGATACCCTAGAATCCGTTGCTCTGATCTGAAACCACCGATACTGCCTATACCGATACTCATAGGAAGGGTCCGATACCGGTACTGCGAACCTTGCATGTGAGTTCACCAACTCAAACTTAAGCTTTAACTGTCAGGCACCACGTTGTATATCTCATACTGATGGAACTCGTATTCAAAATCACCAATGCTTTAGCAATAACACGGATGTTACTCTGACTTAGTTATATAGCCATGAGAATGTTAACTCTTACGAAAGCCTAAAGCTTATCTATAAAGAATATTATATGTAGATGGGAAGTTTGTGATAGTAGAAGACACTAAACTATCCATACAATTCATTTCTTACGACTTGAACAGTACCAGTCAAAATCATCGTTTTGATTGCCAACAATGTTTAATTGAGGAAACATGTCAAAGATATACTTCATCTCTTGTAGGGAAGCATGTGATTTACCAAATCCATAGGTGCACTTTAACTGTTAGGCATCATCTCGTGTGTCTCATACCAATGGATCTTGTTACAAAAGCCCGTTGCTTGAGAAAAATATATTTTAAGCGATAAAACATGGGTGCCTAATTGACACAGGGATCCACAAGTATGAAGTATGCGAGAATCCAGATCTAATGACCTAGCTGGCTTTCCCTTAGACTCAAAAAAGGCTTCCTTGTGGAAATCACAAACAACTTTCTCCTGATATAGGTCGTGACCTTCATTTGATGCATAGAGCGGGTATGGTGTCCCTCCCTCACACAGTGACAGACATGACATTCTTTTGTAACTGAGGATTGAGGTATGTTACAAGAAAGTTTGTTAATCCTCAACCAATTCCAAATCCTTGTAGCATATCGCCTCGTTGTATCGATATGCTACTTTTCAGTTTTAACATATTACTTCTTTTGTGGTAGAAAATTTCATTTGTGTAATCTAACGAGTTACCCATGCAAACACTTACTGATGATATTTTCTTAAGCATGTTTTGGTGGTCTTAACTTAATTACTTTTTGTCCGCAGAAAGGAATACAAGCAACTAAACATGTTACGTGGCGTTCTCTCTGATGTCCCTTTTATTGCTTTGACTGCCACTGCCACTAAGAAGTAGGTACCGCCATATTACATAAAATGCGGAATGTTTTACATGCGTTACCAATGTTGAAGCTGAAGTCATCTTGCCCTTCTAGTTATATAATTTACTTTATTTGTTTAAGGTCTTTATATTTGTTTCTCTGCTGCATCTTTTGCTGCTCTTTTCATTTTCCAGGAAAGTCACAATCTTAATAAATTCTAATACAATAATAATAGATGTGTGTGCCTATATAAATAATGTTATATATACATAAGAGAATCTAGACAAAAGAAGATGAAAGGGATGCAAAAGGGACCCACACCTGCATATATATACTTTATAATATATTTTGAAGCTGAAAGTACTCGGTCATATTTGCATGGATGCTACATTTATTGCTTGACTCTTGTTATGTACTCTATTTACAGAAATATGACATCATATTGGATGTAACCAATGTGTGTGCTTGTATCACCTACCACACCTGCATATACTATCTATACTACTATATAATGCAAAAAGTTAGGCTTCACCGTGAAAGTTTTCTTTCCAAAAATACCCTTACTTATATTTACTAATTAAAAAGATTAGTTAAAGTTGATAGGGGTAACTAGGTAATTATGAGAGGTGTCTTTTGGTCTTTCTAAATAGTCTTATATGCATGTATAAAAAAATATAATAATAGTAATATAATAATAAGTTTAGAATAATTAATATGGATGGCTTTTAGTCTTCCTAATAATAATATACTACTATTATTTGCTCTTTCCAAGTAGCATAAATACGTGCAACGCACGTGCACATATACTAGTATAATATAATTTGAAGATGAAAGTACTTTGGTCTGCATGGATGCTACATTTATTGCTTGATTTTTGTTATGTACTCTATTTCTAGAAATAGGACATCATATTGGATGTAACCAATGTGTGTGTTTGTATCACCAAGATACCAACCCACACCTGCATATACTATATAATATAATTTAAAGATGGAAGTACACTCGGTCATGTTTGCATGAATGCTACATTTATTGCTTGATTCTTGTTATACTCTATTTCTAGAAATATGACATCATATTGGATGTAACCCATGTGTGTGCGAGTATCACCAAGTATCAGTATCCCTTATGGATAAACAAGCCTGAGGGAGAGGATGGGTTGGGGTGGAAGTTTTTATGCTACTACATAACTGAGATGTTACATGTATCAATAGGTTTTTGGTTGCAACATATAAATCTCTTTTATACTTACTAAAGGATACAACCTTCCTCTTATTAAATATCGACTTGTTTGCTATTTTTCAATTGAAACTTGTTTGTAGGTTTTTATTCAGCTTGTGTGCATCTATCAAAGTGTTCAGCAGCTCTAAGCAATGATTGCCATTTCCAATTTGTGTTTATTGAAACTGATTACTCATTTAGTTTGAATTTTCATAGATAATTACTTAATACGTTCTTTTAAATGTAACATCTGTTTCTGTAGAGTGCAAAAGGACATTGTTGGATCCTTGGAAATGAGTGACCCTTATATTGCTATCGGTTCTTATGATCGTAAGAATCTTTTTTATGGTGTCAAGCCTTTGAACCGGTCGTCGTGGTTCGTGAATGAGCTTGTAATGGAAGTCTCAAAATACAATGCTAATGCTGGTTCGACTATTATATATTGTACGACAGTTAAAGACTGTGAACAGGTTATTTCCCTTTCAATCAAGATCGTCTTTTCTTATAATTTTGTCCTATTTATTATTGTTCCGCTTCTTTTTTAGTACCTTTTATATATTATTTTCTTTTGTCAAATTTTCTTCATTTATCCGAATAAGATATATCTGACTAATTCTGCAAAATTTTCTTCTTCTGCTGCTGCTGCTTAGTGAAACACACCTTTCCTTATCCCGGTATAAGCTGATTTGTTTCTGTGGAGATTATCATATTACCATTATGCATACATAAGATTTTTGGGATGCATCTAAATGAGCATGTTAATACTTAAAATGATTTTTTTGAAATGTCTATTTGTAATTCTAAAGAACCTTTTTTCTTGAGCTTACTAGTTTTTCTTTATTGAACGTTTTGCGTTTCTATTTTAGATAGTTCATTGTTTTAGTTCACCATATGGAAGTAATTTTATGTTATTGGATGTTTGATATGGTATTTTTTTTTCGTATAAAGGCTAGCCGCGATTATTCCTTTCGGTGAGCTAGATTCAGTTATCTAATTAGAACCCTATGACAAGAGCTGGCCATAATTTTTCCTTTCAGTGATGAGAAAAAGCAGTGGTTCTTTCTTATGAGTTAGGGGTGAGCAGTATGCCGTTAAAAACTACAATCCAAACCCAATCAGACAATTTGCTTCAGTTTTTTGAGGAGGTGGTGCTTTGCAGTTTTATATTTGTAATATTGCGGTTTTGCAGTTCGATTTGCGGTTTTAGGAAGATGGTTCATTTCGAACAAGTCATTAACGATTGAAATCCAGTATGAGATATATGTTCAGAGTCGCAAAATCAAGAACCCTAGTAGAATGAGATGGGCAACTGATACTTGAGGTAGTAAACAAGGAGGTAGTAGATAAGTTGGTAGAGGAATAGGTGGAGAGGATACACTGCAGTCGCTTGATGTGCTCAGATGATATTAGTTGAGCACTGAGCGACATCGTGGAAGTGGATGAAGTGCTACTGCCATCATAAGCAGGTGCAATAGCTTGATAAGCTGTAGGAACAGTCACGAAACTTCTATCTTCACGAGCGGTGGACTTCGATAAGGTTGGGATGTCTGCATAGTCTGCTGTCACGTCAGCTACGAGTAGCCAGCAAGGTGGGTGAATGTTTTCTGCCGCCTTCTAGAGCTGACCCCTTCCTTGAAGGACAAGTGAGGTGGATGAAGTAATACTAGAGTTCCCTGGTGGAGGTAGTGGAGTGACTCAGGAGATAGCAATGAAGAGATCGAAAATGAGTTGAAGCTGCCAACATGAGATTAGAAGGTGGCGAGAAGCGTTGGAAGAAAATAGACCAAGACATCAGGAAGTAGGCGCTGTTTGGAAAGAACAATGCATGTAGAGAAGGATCAAATAATTATCTGGAGGGTTACTGTCGTGATGGGGGTGGGTTTGGGGAGGCGAGGTAGAGGGGGTTGTGTGCAATGTTCTAAAATGTGTTAAGTGCTATTCGGCTACCCAACGCCAAATTTTTTATTTATATTGTGTGTTTTAGGTGGTAGGCGGCAATTATACGGGGAAGAGCGACATTATGCGGAAAAACAACAACATAATACGGCAAAGGAAGAAAATCGTTGTCTAGATTTTGATCTAGTTATTTTTTGTCAATTTTTTTGTTAAAAAATGTTTTTTTTTGGCCTGATTCATTTTATTTTCTTGGTCAGTTTTTTGCCTGGCCAATTTTGTTTATATTGACCTTCTATTTTCATATTATATTATTTTTGGTGAGTTATAAATTATAATTCTATTTGTTGAATACTTATTCTTTTGTCAATTTGGGTGTTTGCTAAAGTTCTTTATATTATAATCCTTGTTTTATATATACATATAAATATAAAGTTTTTGTATTACTTTCAATGAACTAGAAAATTATAAGTTTTTTTTTTTTTAATAATAATACTTTTTTCCGAATAAGTCCACCTAGGCAGGTGCCTAGCCGCCTGGGCACTAAGCATTCCCTTACCGCATAACGACCGCCTAGCACTTTCTATAACATTGGTGGGGTGTGGGTGGAGGAGGTGGAGTAAGGGTAGGATTGGAGTAGGGGATGGTTCACGAGAGGGAAGAGTTGATAGAGCAATGAGTTAGGATAGGGTTGGTAGAGGACAGAGGATTGGGGGAGAGAGGAAGGGGTGTTTTGGTAGGAGTGAGTGGAGGGGAGAGTGGACGGTTATTATGGTAACCGATGTGGCACAAAACTACTACCTAATAAAAAAATAAAAAGAACAAAATTTAAAGAGAATACATAATATTCTCTTGTGCATCAAACATTGTCTTGGATTCTTGGAACTGGCAAATTTGTAGGATTTACGACTATCAAGAGCAGGGGCGAGCCTTGGACACTTGATGTTTGCTGACGAATTTAACACATCAAAATTCTATACTGCATGGATGCCAGGCTATCAACTTGGGAAAAAAAGTACTCCGTATTTTGCCTGAGACTGATTTGTGATGAAGTTGTGGGCTACTCAACATGGACGTAGAGGTACACCAGTGCCAAGGAACGTTTTGATTAAGATGGAGGCAAAGCTGATGGATTTTCTTTGGCCTAAAGATTGAAGGGGACACCTCATCCGTTGGATGGTGGCTAAGTTCATATCAATTGGGTTGGCTAGGAATCAAACAATAAGACCCTTCCTCAGAGCACTCTGCGCTCATGGGAAAACAAACATCTAACATATTGGCGGAACACGACTAGTGGATTCGAAGTTCAATCATCACATGTTCGTTGCAAACAGAGTCCCGCTATCGGTAATCATTCTCAGGGTAAGCCTGGACCTGGATACTATGATATTGAGTAAGCTGAGCTACGGCAAGCCCAGCCTCCACTCACGTTCTCAAGTATTTGGTCGCGTTGATTATCAACAGGTGACTACTTAAAGGCTGATGTATTGTCCTGATTTGATCCAATCACCAAACTTGTCATTTCCAATAATCTTGGGGGCTATGGTGCTTCACTTTTGTTGAATGCCATTATGCCAATCAGTACATTTCTTGGAAGTACAATTTAAAAAGGACCCTTGTTGAGGTACAAACAACTGGGGACCCTTGTGACATGTCTCAGCTATCTAAAGAGTTCAAAGTTGATTAATTTTTGGACAATGAAGGTAATTTGATAATTGATAACTATGTAATACTACCAGCAGAGATTTTGTGGTAGCTCATAGCCGATTATCTTACTCATGCATGTGGAGAGGATCAATGACAATTACCAAACTCTAAATATTACATACTCATCCGATCAGGTTAGCATACTCTTATTACGATTACAAAGGATGTAATAACTTTTGAGTATGATACACCTCAACGAACAATATGGACCGAGAACCCATATAATCCCACCAAGAGTTCACTTCATTTGGAAGTGGTCAATGAATAGGTTACCATACCAAGAAGTCTTTTGCGCTCTCCACACACGCGGTTTCTTTCCTTTCCTTGCAGAACTTCAACCATATATTCTTTAATTGCCATAAAGTCAGGTACTTGTGGGAGCAGCTCAGAGATTAAACAGGCTCAGATGTGAGTATTGATGTCGATACTAACAATAATATTTTTGCCCTTGGAAACACAAGGGAAACAAAATCAGAATTCATGGCTAGTTTTTGTACTAGCAGTGGGGTCCGTTTCTCTCCACTTAATATGGAATTTAAGGAGCACTACCGTGTTTAATGTGGAAGATAGAAGAAAATTGCAAAGAGAGTTGAAGCACCTACCTAAGGTATGTTTACAACTAAATTGGAGAAAGATTACACAAGTATCTTGTCACCACCTAAATGGAATGCGAGATTGGAGCATCTGGCACTCGTCGTAGACATGGTACACCATGTTACATAAGAGTCTTATTCCATTTGTTGACCACAGAAACATAGATGAACTTCACTACCGAAGCATGGACTGAGTTCCACATACAGGAAACTGGCGTTGGGCAGATTACAGGCGATCAATACGAAGGTCTACTACTGGTACAAGCTTTACACTTCTTGCACGAAAAGCATGACAACCAAATAAAGTTCATGCTAACAGGGTTCAAGTGGAGATGGAACATACTTTTACAAAGGAATGACGTTAGAGCAGATAGAAATTTGAGAATGAAATTTAAATCTCAGGTAGATTGTGGAAGAACTAGTGTATTACTCTAGAACAAGCGTAGGGTTAACATAGTGGACATTGCATATATTGCAAAGTCGACGTAATAGTCTAATATCATCATCAATAGCAAAAAGGAAGAAGAACATTAACGGAGAGGAAGTGGGGAAAGGAGAGAATAGGACGGAGTAGTCAGAATGGAAAGCAAATTGAAGAGGACAATAGAGAAGACAAAGGGAGAGGGGATGGAGAAAACTTCACCTTAGTGACAAATTAATTCATTGACAAGCAAATGACCTAAAATATCCTAAACTAGAACTCCTAATATACTTGCAGTTCAGCCCTAATTAAAACAAAAGTACCAAAAAGAACGAATAAAGTCAGGTAAATATTGGCTAAATTGGATTCAATTGAAGCCCGATCAAGTACAACATGCTCATGAATTTGGAAGTATCCATCCTGAATTTTTTCATCTTGTATACAATCTGTCTTACATTTTATCAATCATTGTTGGTGAGGTTAATGTTAAGAAAATGTGTTTTGGTTCACAGATTTATGAATCATTGAGGGATGCTAGACTGAAGGCAGGAGTTTATCATGGCCAAATGGGTAAAAAAGCGCGTGAAGAATCCCATAGGTACCCTTCTTCTCATGATCTTCTGGTTCTGATTATTTTCTAGTTACCTTCAAGCAAATATTGTTTAGAGAAGAGAGCACCACAAGGCTCCCGTTAATCCAGGGTCTGGGTAGATCAAGGTCTACCTAGCCTTAACCACATTTCAATAGGGAGAGTTATTCCTTGATTCGTACCTGCATCATCCAGGATGCAAACATAAGCCGTTAATGTCGTGCCAAGTTACACCGGAAAAAAGATGTTAATATGAATAATTATATCATATTATATATTTAATAACTAATTGTATAGTGTGCTGTTATGTTTTCAGAACTTTGTCATTTAAATGCATATGCTTATGATTGATGCATTTCATGTTAATCAATCTTGTTTTATATGGTCTGCAATGTTACATACATTTATCACTCTGAGTTGTTTCCTTGTTGCTTGCAGATCCTTCATCAGAGATGAGCTTCAGGTCATGGTTGCAACTATTGCTTTTGGTATGGGTATTGATAAGCCCGACATACGATGTGTAATACACTATGGCTGCCCAAAGAGTCTAGAGTCATATTATCAGGAAAGTGGGCGATGCGGTAGAGATGGTGTAGATTCTGTCTGTTGGATGTATTATTCTAGAAGTGATTTTGCGAAGGCTGAGATGTACTGTTCAGAAGTGCACTCTGTATGCACCTATCTCTGCTCAACGTATAAGGCTCATTATTTAGTTCTCTATTTTGATGCTAATAG
This sequence comes from Iris pallida, assembly GCA_029216955.1. NCBI lineage: Eukaryota > Viridiplantae > Streptophyta > Magnoliopsida > Asparagales > Iridaceae > Iris > Iris pallida. The sequence continues at coordinate 1,246,112 of JANAVB010016192.1, read as the reverse complement.
CTCAAATTTCCTTTCCCTGTTTGCAATTTGGCTTCTGTTATTGCGATCAAATCTTCCTGTGGTCTGTCTTTCGTTCCTTTGTGGTACCTTCTCTTAATAAATAATCGCTTACTTGGTCATTACTAGGAAAGCCAAAGAAAAGCTATTATTGATTCCTTTCGGGCAGCAGAAAGATATTGCATGCTGGGAACTTGTCGCAGGAAGTTCTTGTTAGGATATTTTGGTCAAGAGATGACCAGTGATTGCGGTACGTGCTCTTCTTCTCCATTTTGTTATTGAAACCTGCACTTTTTAAGTGGTAGGATCCCACTAATTGGCAGTAATACAGGTTAAGAGTACACGTGTTAGTCGTACATTCTACTGCTATTCCAATGTTACTTTGATAGTTCATATTAATATGTTTATTTGCTTCAAATCTTTAAGTTGGCTTTGTCATAACTTCTTATTTGCATGTATTTGAGCTGCAGGTAAATGTGATAACTGTACCAGGTCTAAAAGTGAAAGAGACTTGTCAAGGGAATCCTTTTTGTTGTTGTCCTGCATACAATCTTGTGGCGGTCGTTGGGGCCTCAATATGCCTATTGACATTCTTCGAGGATCACGTGTAATTATTTTCCAATAACCCACTTTTTTGCTGGAAAATTTATACTAGTGCTGCTTTTCCATTGTCATGGCATTCATCTGCACTTGTTCAGTTTAGCTGTTACGTGGACTCATATATTTGCTAAGAATTTAATTTTGAAATTTAAGCTACCGCTAATTGAGTTTCTGTTGATTATGTATCCATTTTTAGTGGATCATTATCCTTGAACAACCTCTTGAGTGACATCATTATCCTCTAGGTCATTGTTAGTCAGTTCTTAATTATACTTTTAGTTGATCATTCTCTCTTAATGAATAATGACATTATACTAACATGAATATCCTTAATACTATTCATTATACCTTAATGGTGTTGTTAGTGAGCATGCTTACCTCTTAATGATCATCATATTAGCAGCTACTAACTACCTATTTATACTAATTCTTCTATTCTAATTAATTAGAGTATAGTTACTTTGGTTAATCCTTGTAATAAATTTCCAAGGACCTTTTCTTCAGGATGTATTTCTGCGAGCTAGTCCTTTCTTTCCGCTTGAAACAGGACAAGACCTAGAGAGCTCCTAGAGGGACAATTCACACTAAAAAAATCTGAGTTTTAGGAAGCCTAATTATAAAACAAAGATTATTGCCGATCTAACAGTAGGTAACCCTAACCGACTTGCAAATTGATAATTGAATTCATGTCACGCCCCAGAACCAGAATACTGGAGAGCGGGGGCAGACATAGCCAGCTACGTATATTGAAATGGAAACCACCTCGATATACGGTCACGGCTGTCTAGATATGTGAGGGTTTTCTACAAGCCAACAGTCTCTTATGGTCATGAATAAGCCTAGTGTCTCAATCACCACAAGTAAGTCACAAGATGTATGATCATTAAATATACAATAATAAGGCGTCCCAAATATTACATATTCAGCTGATCATGAAGCTAGTCGTTACAAAATGTTAGGACTAGCAAGAGTTTAGTCATACATGATCAATCCTAGGATTTGTTAATCATGTTTACAGCCCGTAGGCAGACAGTAAGTAAAAGTGCAGCGAGCTAACAGGTGCTCGGCGGCTAAACGCCTCAAAAGAATAATTTTACAATAAAGTGGGCAAAACAAAAAGGAAAACCCACTCTTGGCCCGGGTTCCGTCTAGTTGTCACCATTGGGCTGGAAGCTTGGTAGATCCTCGGGAGCTGCTCCGAAATCTGGCCACACAAAACCAGCTGGGTCAACCCCAGAAAGAGCAAGTGCCACAAGGGGGCCACGAAATAAGAACAAAAGCCAGCAATCAGCACAGAAAATCTAATATTAAAATTAAAACTTACGAAATCATGGCAGGGTGATATACGACGAGATAACCGTGGAACTATTCCGATAGCCAGGTTACAACCCGTAAACCAAACAAGGACCGGGGTTGTAACCCTTCGTCTGAACAGAACTTGGTTTCCCACCATTTATCGGCAAGATAATAATGTAAGCAATCAAGACAGGAAACAATCTTGTACTGGATCAAGACATGTCCGGACTGGTTATACTTCATTCAATCAATCACGGCCAAGCAGATACTACGGCTTACTACTTTAACTAACTAGGGTTATCACAGGCCTAATTACTAACAAGATGCAGTGAGATTGTTCCACAGCCACAAGCCCTGCAGACCATCCAGGCTACCCAGGACGAAAGATTAGGGTTGAATTCAGGTGGGTACATCGCCCGGGAGACAAATGTACCCTTAGGTGACTTAGAGGGTGCAACACTCGACGGTGCGCTGGAAATGTGCCCTACTCGACGGCAGGCTACAGATCCCAAGAGCGCCCAGGTAACGGGATTGTCTGTAGCTGTGTCATCTCTTCATGACTACTGTGTTATTCTAGTTATTAACCTTAATCCATTTTAGTAGGTACTCCTGACCGTGGTACTCAGGAGTTCCATCCTAGACATGATGCAAGACTGGACAAGTGGATTAACAAGCAAGCAAGAAAGAACCACCCACGGTGTCAAGACAGGTCAAGCTAAGTTATCAGGTCATGTCAAGTCAGGAGTGCGCCGCCACGGGCCACTATCAAGTCATGTTGGTCATGTCAAGAGTGCACCACTACGGGTCACTATCGTGTTATGCTAGTTCCTTGCCATACCAAGTCATGTACAATGGTCATTCTAAACATAACAAGTAAAATCAAGTTCATGACAAAAAGGCGTAAGCATATAAAATGGGCATAAAATATCTAATAAAATATCAATATACAGGACTATAGAAAGCCAAGCTTAAAGAAATAAAACCAAAACTCCAAGAGCCTGCGGGTTAAGCAAGGGGTCAGGGGAGCAGCGTACGAAAAGTCACGCACGCTGAGAGAGCAGCGTATGTGAAAGTCACGCACGCTACAGGGAGCAGCTGCGTGAAAGTCACGCACGCTGAGAGAGCAGCGTATGTGAAAGTCACGCACGCTACAGGGAGCAGCAGCGTGAAAGTCATGCACGCTCAAGGGAGCGGCTGCGTGAAAAGTCACGCACGCTCAAGGAGGGCAGCATACGTGAAAGTCACGCACGCTACAGGGAGCAGCTGCGTGAAAAGTCACGCACGCTCAAGGGAGGCAGTGTACGTGAAAGTCACGCACGCTACAGAGAACAGCGTAGGTGAAAGTCACGCACGCTGAAGGAGGGCAGCATACGTGAAAAGTCACGCACACTCAAAGGAGCAGTGTGTGAAAGTCACGCACACTCAAGGAGACACGCTTCCAACAGGAAGCGTACTCAAGCCTGTGTACGCAGCGCTAAAGAGCGTGCGTAGCTCAGTGTGCGTAGCTAAACAGCTCTGCACACTGCTCACTGTCTTCTCCAAACAGCAAGAACACCATGGCTGAAACCAAAACTTCAAAAGTTCATAACTTGGCCATCCGAACTCCAAATCCGGATTTCCAAGGCTCCAACTGGAGTGAAACTGAAAGCTCTTCCACATGGAAACATCAGAACTCAAAGAAAACCAACCAAAATAGATCAAAACATGTAAAATCCGAAAATAGCAATAACTTAGATCTACATCAACAGAGACTCCAAATCATAAAAATCCAAGAACTAATGTTGATCTCCATGTCCTAAACTAGCAAATGGACAAAGAAAAGAGGGTCCTCATGTAGTGGCAAGATGCACTTGCCTAGGGGTTGGGGAGTTGTGTTGAGGAAGGAGATGAAGAAGAAGAAGAAAATTAATGGTGTTTATGAGGAGAGAGAGTGGTAGGTGGGGATATAAAGAGGGGGAGTTGTGGTGGGTTGAGGGTGTAGCATAGGGCTAGGGTGTTCCAACTCACAAAACCGAACCAAACCGAACCATCCCCAATAAAACCGAGCCAAGCCAAAACCCAAAATACGAGAAATACCGAAATCCAAATACGAGTAAAAAAATACGAAATACATGAAAATACGGAAAATGCGGGAAATACTGGAAATACGGAAAATGAGGGTGACAATTCAGAAAGCAGATCGGGTTTACCAGAGGATCAAGAAAGTTGAACTATGCAATACGAACGAGTCGTGTCTCGTTCCAAGGATGAAGACGTGCGGCTATGAAGCTTAACTCGTAGATCTGTGGATCAACCGCGCTTCAGTGTTTTAGTTCTTGGATGCCCAAAGATGGATGCCACGAGGACGATGATGGATGAGTTGTTGAAGATGGATTGGTGGAGACCTGGATCGCAAGCAACAATGGCGAACTCTAGGGAACAAGTCTAGAACCGACAAGAAGAAGATTCAGGCCTGGTCAATCTACATGGGAGCTTGTGATTCAGATGGTCAGGAACCTAATAGTAGTTCGACTTCAGGCAGTTGGCTCTCTGGTGTCTGGCCTAAGGGTGGAGGGGAATCCTGAGTGGGTTTAGTTGCAGAAAAATAGGATGCTGGTGGGTTTAGTCAGTAATCAGACCTGCCCTGCTGGGAAGCGGGTTCTGGTTGTTGTCCTGGTTGTTGTCCTGCTTGTAGGGAGGTGAGATCTTGATGGGAGGAGTAGATCTCCAAGGGTGGCAAAAACAAAAATATGGAGAGGCAATACAGGAAAACAAGGGGAAATATGTGATCAGGGTTTAGGAAATTTAGGGGTTTTATGAATAACATGAGAAAGAAGAATTTTATATAGTAGTAGGCATCACACTACAAGCTTCAATAAAAAATCTTCATTTATATAAATAAATGCTTACATGTGTTTATAGAGCCTCATAATTCTTGGCCCATCAAGAAACAAGGTCATGGTCCAATTACCAAATATAACCAATCCTAATCCTAATAAATAACCCAAACCAAGCTAAAAGTAAACCATATCAAATGTCTAACAAAGCCTAACGTCTAAATCATTCCCAAGTAGACTCGAATTCAAATATGACTAATGTGTCTAAACTAGTCCTCCATCAGTTTTCACAGCTTAGAAGTTAACCTCCTAGGGAATAAAGATGATACTACTATATCAAGCCTTAGACAAACTGTTTAGTCGCTCAATCTTTTCGACATCCAAGGCACTATGATCTGGACCTCCGTGCCAAGGATCTATATAGTTAATGATCTAGTCGTCACTAGCATTAACAAGCTCATTACCAGAATGATACTCAACTTCTTATCAGCAATGCCTTTAGGATGGTGTCGATGAATAAGAAAAACATTTCCTGGTCGACAGTGTCATGTTCCGATTCCGTAGAATCGATAGTCGTCCCCCGGACGTGATGTCGTGCGAACCTAAATTGCGCTCGCACAAGGCATAGTCATAAGGTTATCCGAAACACAACAACAAGAGAATGCGCAGAATAAATTGAACACACACTATAAAGAAGGAAACTTAAGCTTTATTGATAATGAACATCATTTTACAGACTTGATACAAGGGCGCCGCGTGGGCTTTTTACAAACTGACTCCATTACAAAATGCACGTCGATGAGATAGCCATTTCATACATTTCATCCATTTATTATACAACCAGCATTACAAAACCACCTGGGATGGTGGGAAGTCGCTCCATCTGTCTTCTGATCTTCAACAACAGAGTCTTCAAAAGGGATTGGATCTAAGCTTCGACTGCACGGACGAAGCTTCAAAACACACGAGCGTTGCCTCCCTTCACGCGGCACGCTCCTCCCGATTTATCGTACATGTAGAGAGAGCGAGGATCAGTACAATCAACATGTACTGGCGAGTGGCTAATTAATTTCCAGGCTCTCATTTGGTTCAAGAATTTAGATGAAAACTATACGACTTGCTTTTAGTGATCTTTCTAGCCATCCTAGATATTTTCATACGAAGCATTTTGACGAAACATAAACCAAGTAAGTTACACCAGAATTTCTCTCGGCAGAGCGCGCCGTGCAACATAAAACTTACCATCACCTTTCCTGTTAGTTGATAACAATTTATATCAAGTATTTGATGTGGAGGTCACTGGCATTAACTAGCCATCCTGGACATAGCCTGGTAAACGGGACCCTTGCAACGCAAGTAGCGAGCTCCGATGCAAGTCCTCGTACTACCGATTGCCTATTACCCAGCTCGGCTATAACTTGTTTCTTCCTAGGCCGAGTCGGTCCCGTGGTCCTGGGTTGCCGCTCGAAGAAACCACCGTCCTTGTCGACAAGTTGTCCATGACCGTGATAAGTTAACAAGGTACATTTTAGGGTATCGTTGGGACTTGTTATGTAATCGATCCATTTACTTGGTTGTTTTGCAGGCCTGAAATAATTTTCTCTTTTCTACACATCTCATCTTTTCTCTTCTAGAACATAAGACTTGTATTGTTCAAGCGAATCATTCAAATTCGATATCATTACCCGAGTTCTCATTTTGAAATAGAGGGTCGAGACGAAGGAGGTCAGCCACTCACCTTAGTATTTACTTGGGACGAGAAACTGGTTGGCCGCGCTCGACGTTGCCTACGCGATCGCCTGAAATCGTACAAGCAACTGATTAGAACACTGTGTTATTGAAGAAAATTCGATACGAATGCGAAGTTCGAAACGCAAGCCATGAAAACCATCGAAAACATTCACGAAAACGCATTCAGAAAATCAAAGCCAAATAAGCAATTGCGGCATGAAAAGCAGAGCAACGGGAGGTCTCTCCCGACTCAGCCGCAGAGTCTATCCTCGAGGCGCAACCCGCTGAATATGAGACTTGGTTCCGAAGAAGCCATTCCATAACGGGGAATGGATCTTAATTCAACCGTTCCCGTTTGATCGACTCGATCGATTCCGACCTATCGGTCCCGACCGAATCGATAGCGACAGTGGTCCTTTCTCGCGCACCCCGTGGATGGAGAACGGGACACGATGTAGGGACGGGGCACTACAGACAGTCATGGTGGAGCAGCACTCCTGAATCAACTACATGTGTCTCCTTGAAGAGACAAATGACATGTTGATGCAGCCCCTGTGGTGATGGTGGACAATGAAAACTTCGATAAAAATTTCCTGGTAGACAGTCGTGGTGGAGCAGTACTCGTGAATCAACTACAAGTGATCTCCTTGAAGAAGACGATGAAATGTTGATGAAGCTCCTGTGGTGACGGTGGACAGTGAAAACTTCTCTAGTCACACCCTCATCAATACCGTCTCCAATTGACAACTTTTGCAATCCGCTATGATATCCTGTTGTAGATTTATAATTATTTTGTTAACAACTGTCCTTCTGTGAATCTCAGAATGCAATTAATGAGTAGGCTGTACAGAAGACTCAACATACTCGTGTCTACCATCAGATGGACTTGCGGGACTCTACTCCTCGGGGTATCTCTAACATCTATCTCACGGTCTCACCAAGCCTACTGTATTCCTCACCTAATATGAGTATGTATTTGTATCTAGCATAGTGTTGAAGTCATGAAACTAGGCGTTCAGCGAAGAACCTAGTATCCATCATTTCAAATCTACCAAGAATATGTTTCATCATTTCTTGATCCATATCTGTCTTATAGATCTTGCCATTACAGAAATATACAAATATATGAATTTCTTACAAGGCAAGACCTAGACTTGTCCTAGATGGACAAGACTAGTGCATGGCTTCCTTGCCTGAAGATGCAAAGCATACAATAGATATCTGCGAGAAGTAAGCAACAGATCAATAATCTTCACAAATCACAGTTAAACAATCCAAAAGATGTCCCAAGTATTGCACTTGAATAGCAATATGTGCTTAGGGTTTATATCTCAGAAGTAAGAATTGTGAACAAGGGCCACATAATTGAAACAAGTCCGAATCAGTTCTGGGAAGTCAATTTTCTGATTCGAGCCTTTGTCAACATAATTGAAGGACCAACCTTGACTCATGTGTCAGGTCTGATTTTGTTGGATTTTTCTTGTTATCTTGAGACGGAAACTATAGTGTGAAGGGCCACTTTTATGGTGCAACAGATGAAAAAGAAAAGGGGGGATATTGGGCTTTCCATTCTCCAAGTGGAGTGAAGTGGTTGATGGTTAGGTAGGGAGGAAGGCTTTTGGATGATTGGTGTCAGCACAACAGCAAAGAGACTGCAGTTCAGGTGGCAATGAGACTGCAGAACTGCGAGACCAAGAAGGGTGGCAGGGGATTTTCCCGTTTATGCAATGCAGCAACATTTAGTTCTGCAGTGCAGCAGCGAGTTAGGTGGCCTGAAATTTGTGGAGACGACTGCCTGCAGCAAAAAAATTGGTTTCAGGTCTGTTCTGGACAGCAGTAATAGGAAGAAGTGGGGGATTCAGGAACTAGGGATTTGTGGTGGAGATATAGAAGAAGAATAGATGAAGAAGAACAATTTAAGGGGTAGCACCATGACACAAAAATAAATTCTTCAGCCCTCTGTTTATAAAAATAGATTAATATAAATGTTTATATAGCCTTACAAATGTTGGCCGTAAAGAAACCAACATAACTGGAATTACCAAATTAACCAATTGTAATTATAACAAATAAACCATGCCAAACCATAAACAAAGATAATCAATTGTCTAATAGAACCGAATGTCTAAATCAGTCCTCTCTAGACTCGGAACTCGAACTGGACCCAATGTGTCTGAAGACTCTGAACTGGTTGTCCATCATCCCTTCTTTCCTACTGTTTTCATTCACTCCTCTTTCTTCCATACCTTTTCTTGTTCTCTTACCACCTATTTATGCAGGAGAGCACCAGTGGTGGTCAATTGTTTTTGGGATAATTTGGTGGTCCATTTTGAAATAGTCCAGATAGATTATTGGGTATTTTCGTAGTTTCAAATGAGTTCATTATCAATTATGTCCTAAGTAGTTTAAAAGGTTAAATTATAGTAGCATGCAAGTATGTATCCCTACCACCACCAGAAGCAAAAAAACCTTAATCCCAAGCCTTTGGTTCACTATGAAAGTTTTCTTTCTTTGCACATTATAATAAACCTCCTCTTCATAGTTTAGCATGCATCATATATTCTTTTAACTGCCTCGATTCGGTTTGGTTTGTCTTTACCTCGAACCTAGTGGCTTCTTGAGATTGGTTTCCATCATTGACTATTGCACCTAAGTACTTTTTAGAAATCATTTAACCTCACACAGAACCTTGACAAAAGCTTACAAGGGATGCAGAATGCTTTTGTTTCTACATCAGCCCTCATGCAAGTATTACTCAGTTATGTCTGAAGTTGTATTGTTATAAGTACACGTTTTTTAATTCTTTAAACTCACCACAACACCTTTTCATCACCCCTACTTTTATGTCTTGTGCCAGCCCGTGAGCATCTCTGATGCATATGGCTAAATTTCTATTATCCGGGAAATACAACTGTGAAGGTGAGTGCATAATTGGGACTCTGCTTAATCAGTGTCTTTCCTGTGCTGACTGTAGTTGGCTTCCTCTGTTTTTCTGCATGTTTAGGAATGTTCTTGTTGTTGAATTATTTTCAATTTAAGATCTTTACCATAAACTTTATCTTGGTAAGTTTGTTATGGATTTTGTTGAAGCATGTATATGAAATCTACATGAGTAGTGTGATACTGACAAATTAATCTCTATATAATTGAAGGACAAAATGCATGAAGTTCAATTGTTCTGATACATGAGAGACTTATACCTTAGGGTCGATTTGTCGCTGTGTGGTTCATGGTCAAGTATGGTATTGGAAGCTTTAAAAGGGTTTTCCTTATAATTTTACTGTTTTTTATTTTCAGTAAACAACAGTCTTTATCCCAAATTTTTGGGGTAGGCCCTTTGGATCCTTTTTTCCATTCAGCTCTCTTAAAGATTGTCTGTTGTAACAACATTAAGAAAAACAATATCCTTTGTTACAGCCTCAATCCAGCTTCCTTTAGGCCTCCCCATTTTTTATTTCATTATTTCTAACTTTGACTCTTTTATTGAACATCTTATGGGAATGAAGGTTATCTATTAATACTAGTGCCTTTACTCTTTCTTTTGCAGTCGAGGAAGATACTTGACATCAATTTTGACAAGCTCCCTCTACACGGTCTTGGGAAAGACTACTCAGCTAATTGGTGGAAAGCACTGGCTGGTTTACTGATTGCTCATGGTACACATTGATAATGCATATAAAATGTTCTCTCAGTGGAGATGATTATCTATTTTGCTATTGGCTTCTAAAATCTGTATTTGCAATTTTGCACCATTTATGATTTTCTTTCACTGTTTGATTTGTTATTTCTATATAGATATTAATGTTGTCATCTTTGAAGAAATAAGTATTCATCTTGATCTACATGTCACACCAAAGATTTTTGTCCACCGAGACGGATTTGCATAACCCTCTACGGACCGGAATTTTGCTGGAAAGTTTTCAGAATTCTCTAGAAGATGGTGTAATTTTCATGAAGACTCATGATCTTTCTAAATGTTCCAAAAGCTTCCTTGAAATTATATAAGCCCGAGAATATTCTCTAGAATAATCCCTGGAATATGCTGGTTTCAGAAGGTTCATGTAAGCCCTTTGAAGCCTTATAAATAAGCAGGAGGCTCATTTGCCCTCACCACTTAAAAAGTTATAAACTCCCTAGTATAGTGAAGTTTTCAATCTTCCAATCTCTCTTTTGCTCCACAAGTTTCTCATTATCGTCTTAGCGATCATGCTAAGCGTTTGGGGAAGGCTGACACACTGGTCTTCGAGTAGGAAGCTTGTGTGCCGTACGGGTCGAAGTGCACGAAGAAACACCAAGTCCGTGACAAGTGGTATCTGAAAGAAGGTCGGTTGGTGCCATGTCGACATCCGAGAATGTCCAAAAGAGGTCCGCGTCACCTAAGGAGGGGCATGCCAAGACTCATAAGGACAAGAGGAAGGAGCCTACGATGGAGCATAGCCTTGTCGATCTTGCCGAGCGCGTTGAGGTCTTGGAGACGGATTTGAGGGACATGGAGATGCGCATGGGCTTCGTGGAGTAAAGCAATACGAGGCTAGAGGTGTTCTACGATGGGCTGGAGAGTGACGTCGCTTCGTACATAACAATCTTTTGGGGGCAATTACAAAAGGTTCGATCCACACTTGAGGATGAGCTCAAGGCATATTGTGCAGAGATTGAAGTTTTGTGTGGAAGGTCCGAGGCTAGTTGAGAGTTGCGGAGAACTCAAGACCAAAGTTGCCATTCTGGAGAAGGCTGTTGCGAACGGTAGACCTTCGAATAGGGAGGTTCCAAGACGGAAGCTCCCCGAGCCGAAATGCTTCAACAGGGAGTGAGATGCCTAAGAAATTAAGAACTTCTTGTGGAACATGGAGCAATACTTTAATGCGTTGTACATCAACGATGTCGCCGAGAAGGTAGATATTGTTTTACTCTACTTTACCGAGGATACTATGCTATGGTGGCACCGAAGGTGCATGGAAGCAGAGAAGGATTTGTGCTCGATAGAGACTTGGGAGGATCTCAAAAATGAGATCGAGTCTCAGTTATGTTCGGAGAATGTAGAGTTTGCAGCGTGACGGAGTTTGCGGCAACTCAAGCACACCGGGGTGATCAAGGAGTACATTGCGGAGTTCACATGCTTGATGCTCGCGATATCTAGTATGGATGATGATGATCACTTGTTCTTCTTCCTCAATTGACTTCAACCGTAAGCGACTGAAGAATTGCAGCGATAGAGGGTACAAGGCTTGAACGCTGACGTGACAGCAGTCGAGAGGCTCATTGAGTACATGTGGGACAAAAAAGAATGCCAAGGCCAAGCCAAAGACCACCAAGGTCCATCGCTTAGGTCTAGCCTTGGAGAAAGATTCAAGCTAGATAAAGACGGTAAATGCGGAGGCACGCCTCGTGTAGGGGGATAGCTAAAGGAGTTCGCATAGCGGTGAGATATTGGTCGGGTGTTGTCAATTTCACTGCTATGTCATTGGACGACTTTAAGATGATACTAGGCATGAATTTTCTTATCGCGGCAAAGGTAGTTCAGATGCTACATTTGGGAGTCGTCAGCTTCATAGAGGATGGCTCATCGTGCATGGTAAAAGTTGCACGAGGCGAGCCATCGAAGGTGAAAGCTATCTCCGATATTTAGTTCAAGAAGGATAGCCAAAAGGAGACGACATAACTAACGGTGCTCGAGATGGAGGGCTTCGAGGAGGAAGGCCTTCCGTGCGAGACCAAAGGTATTGTAAAGGGCCGTCTTGATGAGTGACTTCCGCGGAGGGAAGTGGATCGTGCTACCAAACTGGACACGAGTGCAGAGAAGCGTGTCGTGGGCTGCGGAGGCAGATGCGACAAAGTAGATCGGCTCGTGCAAGAAGTTGCTCAAAACTCGTGGTGGACATTCAGATCGATAGAGTTGCAATGAGACATGCATGTGCGGAGGTGTGGAGAACTATATGCAGCCACGAGATAAGATAGATTGATGACCTGACAGCCCGCATAAGCCTTTCTGTGCCGAGGAGGGCACGTACCAAAGCTGATGCGACGGACTAGTTGGCTTCCGATCTTGAGGAGAAGATAGACAAGTCTGAAAAGCGCCGCGTGAGACGCACGAAGAAGAGACGACGCGCAACAACTATGCCTACGAGAGTGGAAGTCGTTCCGTGACTTGGTGCACCCGTCGACGAGGGCATCGACGAAATATGTGGGGGAGAGTGTCACGCCCAAGGTTTTTTGTCCCACTGAAACGGATCTGCATAACCCTCTAAGTACCGGAGTTTTGCTGGAAGCTTTCAGAATTCTTTAGAAGATGGTGGGATCTTCATGAAGACTCGTGATCTTTCTAGATGTTCTAGAAGCTTCCTTGAAAATATTTATGCCTGAGAATATTTTCTAGAATAATTCCTTGAATATGCTGGTTCCAGAAGGTTCATGTAAGCCCTTTGAGGCCTTATAAATAAGTGAGAGGTTCATTTGTTCCTCACCCCGCAAAATGTTGTTTACTCTCTCTAGTATGGTGACGTTTTTAGTCTTCCAATCTCTCTTTTGTTCCACAAGTTTCTCATTATCGCCTTATCGATCTAGCTAAGCGTTTGGAAAAGGCTCGCACGGATATTCCCATAGGAAGCTTAAAACTTTATAAAAAGCTAACATTTTCACCTATTTCTTATGAATGTGCGATATTCCCTCATTTTTTTCATGTATTTTTCCAAACAATTGATACTATGGACTACCCTTCTCATTGTTTGTGAAAATTCTCTTTTCATTTCTATTCAAAACATTAGCCCTCTCTAGTCTAAACAATTAACTCAATATTTTTTTTTCAAACAATATACACCGTGGAATTTTATCCCATATGTGCCTTGTAAGTTCATTGGTAACTAATGCAAAGCATGGTCATGAATTTGTTATTTGTTCAAATTTTTTCTGGATTATTCATAGTTTTTCCAATAACTTGTTAGTTTTTCGTATGCTTATTTACAAGTACTCTGTCAGAGTCCACTTTTCCATATATTTGAATGTGAGGATTTTTTTTTTTTTTTTTAGTGTGGACTGGAGTAAATTATTGTATTATGTTTACACTTCTCTGATCTATCCATTTCGAAGTGCCATGTTTTATCATTCCTCGACAGCGTTTAATGTTTTAATTGTAAAAGACCAAATAAATTTTGATTTTTAAAATTCTTATTGTGCTGATCCTTAGATAGGAAAAGAAATTCAGGATGCTCACAGTAAAAAAATGTAATGCAGATTATCTGAAGGAGAATACCCAGGATGTCTATAGAATTGTAAGGTACCTTAAGTTCTTTTAGTTCAATAATAGTCATGGCATCATGATTTTCTTTGATAGGTTTTCAACTATGTCATAACCATACTTATCAATATATTGTTTGATTTGAGGATGTACTAATTATCGGAACTGATGCTTAACTTACTTGCTTTTAGTGTTAGCCCAAGTGGAATGAAATTTCTCTCTTGCTCAAATGCTGAGCAGCAACCGCCGTTGGTTTTGACAATAACAAGTGAGATGACCGATGAGGAAGAACATGGAGGTCAGATGAAGAAGGTCGGGGACCTGAAAAAGTTGGCTACTCCAGAGTGTGAAAGACTCTCTGAGGTAAACTGCTTCTCAAGCTGATAGCAACTTTTTGAGTAGATGGTTTCTGACCAGTGGCTGTGCTATTCTTGGAAGCATTGAATATGATCTCATTACTAACAAATTCTAGTTCAGTACTTGTCACACTTGTTCTTTTCATAGGAAATGGATGCAACATGAGAAATTTAAGATGATGTTCACTCCTTTATATAGGCATAAGTGTCAAGTAATCCTAAACCTAACAAGATTTAAGATAAAGAAAACAAGAGATTCACAGTTTGGTAACTAAAATAAAAGCCTACTTCTAATTGACCTAGGACTTGCCGCAAAAGATGAACCCAAATCCTATTACTATCTCATAGCAAAATAACCAAAATATCAAACTGCTAGATTCAAGTCAACCCAATGCAACTCGGACTCAAGATATGGATCGTAAAGTCATATTATGCGTCTAATGCAGCCATATGAGAGGATGTCACTATTGCATTTTCTTTGTCAACTCTAAATTTACTGTACGAAGAGAAATTAGGCTATTTACTCTTTTCTCTACAGCTGTCTTTGAAGATGAGAGTTATGACCATATGAAATTGCCTACTTGCTGACATAACTAAACCAACACATTACCATTTTTCTCATCTTTTAACATTAATTGTGTATACCTAATTAACCTTACATATTGGTATCTGTTACTTTCTGTTTTCAGGCCGAGGCAAAACTTTACAATGTCCTTTTGGATGTCAGAATGAAACTTGCAAAAGATAATGGGACTGCTCCGTAAGTTGCCTGTTCTCCATCCTTGCAGTTACTGATTTCTGTTTTCAGCATGTACTATGACTACTTTTAAACTCTAATCAATTTTTTTTGTTATAGATATGCTATATGTGGTGATCAAACTATTGTAAAGATGACAAAGATTAGACCTTCTACCAGAGCTAGGCTGGCGAACATTGATGGTGTTAACCAGGTACAGTGACTTTATGACATGATAATTGATTACATTTGTTAAATATAAAAGTAATGAAGGTGTGAAAGGTTAGGTGTTTGTTATATCTGTTGATTGTTACATCTATTGGTATCTTAGATGGTGTCTGTATTGCAAGCTATATTAGCAGGGGGTGATGCCAGCTTAAAGTAATTTTAGATTTGTGATAGTAAATGCTTTTTATTTTCTAAACTCCTAAAAAGTATATCATAATAATTACCTGTGGCTTTTGATGATGCTACCTCCACGTCTAATGTGAAGTTATCTTGAATGCTATACAATGGTGAGCCTGGAGCAACAGGCTCACAACTAATACATTTAAGATATAGTAGGACATCTGAGCTGGGATAATGATCTGATTACCTAAATTATATCCCAGCCAGCACTTTCAGGAACCGTTCCTCAGTCATGGACTGCAATGGATGGAATATCTGAACCAAGTACATATCGGGTTTGGTGTGGACGTAATGAACCAAACCCAATACTGACCTGATTTAGACCGTAGCACATGTTGGATAGGTGTCAGAACACATCAAACTATTCATAACACCCTGTTACAGTAATTATCTACAACACATTGTATTTAGTATGTCATTTTCTTAAAGCGGTAAACGAGTGCAGGTGGTTGGCTGTGTCGGCCTCTTTAGCACGCCTCTAGTAGGTTGCTGGACCTTCTCCTCCTTTGTCTCCTGCTTATGTCTGTTAGGCGTTAATAGGCCCATGACATCAGCTGTTTCCAGCAGTAGTGCATCCCATGATAACAATTGCTGCCAGCAGCCCATGACAATAGTCACTGGCAAAACAACACGCGTAGCGAACAAATCCAATTACTCCGAACAAAAAAGCATGCAGACTCCCTCTCAGTTGATAACATAGGCAACCATGAGCAACTCAGAAAATCATAAGTGAACTTAAACGAATAGATGATGGTGTGCTTCATCCAATTTTCTATTTTTAGGACTAGCGCTATGCCATCATAGATTATACACATCATCATATATCTAAAGGGCATCCCCATGCCATGAGGCTCCTGCCATAGTAGGGCTGTGGAAGGTTGAGATGTATGAAGCTTACCCCATATATCATGGTGAAACTACTTATTAGACTTGGACCCACATTATCCAAGAATCCAAAGGGGCATCCTTGAATCAAACTCATACCCTAGTGCTCGGAGAAGAAAAAAAAAATAGAGGACTCTAGAATGAAAGGTATCAACAAAGAGAAAGAGATAGCAAGATAAGTGAGCTTTAAACATAATTGAGGAATTTTGTTGCGCACTGTTCTAAATAATCAAAATCTAGATTTTGTAAATGTCATTATCATTATGTTCTATTGAGATTGAACTCTGAAATTCCAAAAGAGGTAAAAGTTGGTATAAATATGCATCTTCTAGTGCAGGTTTGACAATTCTAGGTTCATGATATTTTTGGAAACTATGCTGCACCTTTGACAACAAATCTTGAACTTTCTCATATGTTCTGTTCCTTGCAATCTTTCCATTTTAGGAGTATTACCGTATGATTCTTCTCTTCCATCCATGCTCATGTGGGTTTGGCAAACAATACACCTGGTGGGGTAGTTCTGAGGAGAAAGCTTTCCCCCTGTTCTCTGTTGTTTCCTTTTCTATTTATGGAGAACTATTAATTTCTCAGCCTTAATATTTAGCGTAACGGAGTGTTCTAAGAATAGTGTAGCATGTTCCTCCAACAGTTTATTTTTGTAAGTTAAACATTTTATATAGTTTTCTTATGTTTATTAAATCTCTGATAGATCATTATATGTTTTACTCTTGGTTTTTGGATCTCTGATAAATCATAATATCAGTCTTCCAAGAAAAAGGAAGATTTTCTGATATTCTGATGCTATGAGGCAAAGGATTTTGTTATGTTGAGCTTTTTAAATTAGTCTGTAGGCATGTTTCAAGGAATTGAAAATCTGATATTATCCCGATTTCATGATGTGACCTAGATCATGTCCTTTGTTATTAGGGATTAGTGATTGCAATTTGATGTAGGAGGTCATTGGGTTTTGAACTGATTTGGTGTTTAGGTGAATGTGATGGCAGCGTCAGGGTGAGAGGACGAGGAGGCTCAGTCGTGGTTCGGGAAGAGGGGGGGGGGGGGCAACGATTGGAGATGGACTATCAGCATGTAGACTGGTTGGCAAAGGAGTTTAGGTTGGGCGACCGGTTGGCTAGTGCTGCCCGTGGGTGGCGAATTTGCGGTCGACTATACATGGTCGTGAGGCAGCTGGCTTGAGGCGGTCTGGTCGTCGACTAGACTTTAATGAGGATGTTGGTCGTGCTATCGAGGCGCTCGTGTCGTTGATTCTGGGCGCACTTGGTGAGTGCGGAGCTCGACGACAACGAGGCCTGGTATGGTGGAAATAACAAAGCTCAGGCGAGTGCTTGATAGCACTGAGATGGCAACAATGGTGGAGTGTCGAAGACGCGGGGTTCACTCGCGATTTGTGGTCAGGAAGATTGGATGGTCATGGGGTGGTGGTGAGTGTGGATATTTTGATGGCAGTGTGGGCGAAGATGATCGTGGTGATGGATGCCGATGGTTGTAAGCGTGGATGCCGATGGTGGTAAGCGTGGATGACGATGACGAACACGAAGGATAAGCAAACCTAGCTTTGATACCAACTGAAGTAGGAAGCTGATAGTATCAGATAGAGATCTGATTGTGGCTAGATCTAGGACCCCACTACGAATGTCACGATTTGTCGTTGTTCCGATGGTAGTGATGTTGAGAACGCTACTACGGATATTGAAAACTTAATCACCAACTTGGACTTCCATGCTAATGATACATAAACTTTTAACTTGATTCTTAATAACTTTAATAACTTCATTACAAGAGGACTTAAGGGGCCATATTTATAGGGTAGAGAAGATACAAAATTAAAAAGTCTTAAACGATCTAGAAACTACTTAATATTAAAATAAATAAACCTAGAAACTTCCATTGTCCATGCCAAAGGTAGTGCTGATAGGATTAAATCCTTATCATTGCTTTTGGAAGATGACGACTCTTCAAGAAATGCGGAAGACAAATTTAGCTCGTCGACCATGGTTGTAGCTAACATTCATGCAACTTCGATTGTCGATGACAATGTTACAAACTCTTTCTTGCTTAGTGCACTTGGCGTGGAATATGTTGTATAGCAAATCCTCATCTTTTGATGTTACATTGATATTTAGACTACGTAGCACAATCAAGGTCTCATCTTGGTCAACATGGATGATCTCTTCTCCTTCGTCATCCCACTTTGTAGGTTCGTCAAAATGTTTGATTCTTCTTTGTTAATCATCAATTCAATCGCAGTCAGTGCAACTGTATCAAAAAATAAATTTGACTTTTCTTCGGTCGATGCATCTGTATCAAAAAAATAGAATGGACTTTCTTCAAATTTAGAAAGTTCGGATAGGTCCAACTTAGTCGACGTTAAGAATGAAATGTCATCATGATGGTAAGAATGAAGTGTCATCATGCTTCACTGTCCTTGAAGTAGTTAACTTAGGAGATCCTAACCGATAAATTGGAGTTTTGATGTTGTTTCTCTCCTTTGATCTAACTAACTTCCGTTCGGCCTTTTCCGCAAGGCGCATTGCTTGTGGTAAATTTGTTACCGTATATAGAGATACTTTATGATAAAGATCTTCATCAAGACCTTCCACAAAGTAATTTACCTTTTGCTAAGAATTATGATAAAGGTTCTATATCCTTTGCTTGGCCGTCCAATGTGGTGTTTTGGCCCGTCGGTATCTGTAGTCGGGTTCTCAACCTCACCAACATCGGATCAACGGCAAATCGTAACGTTTAGTGTCCTAGACCTCACCACATTCAGATGTCCGGTACCCTGAACGACTTCTTCCTACGTTGCAATTCCACTGAGAATCCATGCTTTCCAATTCTTTCATGTGTGAACGAATACCTCAAATCTAATGCATATAATGTGCTGTTTTCATGTATTTCATATAATATCCAGGAACCAAACAACATAAAATTTGAATTGTAATGGCTTATTCTCAAATATACGAATACCACAAATCTCAACTCCACATGGAATTTCAATTCCATGCAACCAAATAGGCCCCTAGGAAACATTATGCTCACAAGATATTATAAAACTCTTGCCAGAGATCTTTAGTTGTGTTTCTTACCGTGATCATCAGAGATTAAAAATAGCACTACTAATATGGAGGCACTTTCAGGCCTTACTCCAGTTTAGAATTTGGGCTGTGCTGAAAGCCACCCAAGGATTTTTTTTTTTTCCATGACCCCGGCCTTCTAGAGATTCTTCAAACTGTGTTCTTGAGACAGATAACAATGTCAATATTGAAGAAAACATGCCCAGATATGATTTGACTGTTCTAAACAGCTCCATCGGAAATGCTCTTGAATATGTTCAAACTGAAAAGGAGTGAATAGTAGACTTATATCATGTAATTTCAATTGTAAAGTATATTACCATAGGTACTTTCTTATGTTTATGCCAGGTCCCTTGTAATCTTTTATCTATCAATGCAGCACCTTTTGACAAACTATGGTGATA
Source organism: Iris pallida (assembly GCA_029216955.1). Classification (NCBI taxonomy): domain Eukaryota; kingdom Viridiplantae; phylum Streptophyta; class Magnoliopsida; order Asparagales; family Iridaceae; genus Iris; species Iris pallida. Next base: position 1,226,557 of record JANAVB010016192.1, on the reverse strand, counting down.
GTTTTCTTCAAAATATTGGTCATGTATCACGAGAACTGAATCTTCCCTTGGATGGAGAGGCAATTGTAGAGCAGAGTCAGCAGACTGTGTGTACAAGAAAGGTGAACTTAGTCTCTGAGAAGAAACTTGCTCCAGCCAGGTTTAAAGCATGGACACTGTGGCAAAATTGTGAACTATCACTTCAGAAAATCGCTGTAAGTCAAGAATGAAATTTATCAATTTCTCATATTTGAATGTTGTATGTCTGAATTTTATGTTGACCCTATTTCAGAGTTCGGCTGGTGCAGCTCCTATCAAAGAACAGACTGTCATTTCATACATCCTTGATGCTGCCAAAGAAGGTTGTGAAGTTAATTGGGCCAGATTTTTCAAAGAGATAGGACTAACAGATGAAATAGCCTCACAAATTCGTCTTGCAGTTGCAAAAGTTGGGTCAACAGATCGTTTGAAGCCAATCAAAGAGGAATTACCAGAAAGTGTAAGTATTGAATTAAATTTAAACTTCGCAATTCTATCATGTTATTCATGCTTGCACATGCCTCTAATACTAAATAACTTTGTATGTCTGTGTGTGACTCTGAATCTCCTACCGTGTGATACAAAATTACAATAAACTCTATCACCTACTTCTCAAATAATATTTGGTAATTGTAAATTACAATTAAACAATGGGATAAGAAATGAATTTATACCATCGTAAAATATGATAAATCAGGGCTTTTTGTATATCATACTATATATAATACATACATTTTGAAGGATATTAAACTTCATATCTATTTTAATAGTTTTACAATTAAAACTTCATTATAGCCAATATTCTTGATATTGTATTTTTTTTTACTTTATTATTTTACAAAATTTACACTATAATTTATTTGTTTTATTATTCTTGCACTTCGTATATTAGTTATTATTCATTTATTATGATATTCATCTTTTTTCAGGCTTATTACGGGCAAGTGATTTTGTTGCTCTTTGGCTTGTGCCATAGAAATGAATAGAAGAATTCCCATATCATACCCGATCATTGTACCTTTTCATCTAGTGTCTTTCCAGTCTAGAGAATTTTGACATTCCTTGCTTGCATTTGTTTAGATTGTATGGCCAGAGAGAGATGTCTACCAACTCGCCAACAAGGCTTCTAGGTTTTATAGCAAGGCCCTTATGTTCATTATTACCTTGATTAGGAGGTTGGCATCAACATTAAGAGTTGAGATCAACTTGACCGCTGGTCATGATAACTTTTTCTCAATTCTTTGGTGGACTTTTCTCTTTCTCCATAGCTGTGACCCATTCTAGTGGGAGACGGCTTAGGTGATGATTTTTCTTAGTTTTCTTATATCTTATATATCTAGTTACTAATTAGTTAGACGGACACAACGGAAAATTATCAGTTTGTTATGATTATCACTAGTGGCAATGTTACATTCACAATATCGTCCTAGGAATCATATTACCCAAGTTGTGGGAACGCGATGCCCGCTGGCATTCATTCCAGTGTGGAACTTATGCCATGTGTGGGAAATACTTATGGAAACCTTCGATTTCCATGTAATCCATCATTGCAGGCACCCATTGGGATATTTTTAGAAAATCATATATATTAAAGTACTAATGTATATCTCAACTTATTGATCTACACAAACATATAATGGTGGATTTTGGTCATTGATCAACAAAGGACTTCATATTATTTTATAAGAGTCTTAGACAATGCGTTGCTTGAGCAAAGAGTGACATCTGGAGGTCTCCAAAAAACATATGATGGTTTCTATGCATCATTATTTATGGAAGCCATAAGAGCTATCTCTTAAGAAAATAGAAAACAAATTACTAAAGCCCACTGCATTTGGGCCCAACTTCCACTATTGGCATTCTAGGTCATGTACACAATCATTTACAATTATGTTTTGGAATTATTTTCCATAAAATTAAAATCTTTTCTCAATTGTGATAAAATTAGGAGCGGGTGGCGTGTTCAATTCCTCTGACAACAAATACTGATTTTCTTATATTTAATCATAATTCTACTAGGAAATATAGTTATTAAAGGCGCAAGGCGCACCGCACGTAAAGGATGTAAAAGACCAAGGCAGAAGGCGAAGACGCGAGCCTCATGAAGGGGAGGCACATATTTATTTAAATTATTTTTAAATAATATTTATAAATCATATGTGACCATTTAATAGATCTTGAAAGTGAACGTGCCAGAGTGGTTATCTGACATGACCAAACCATGTTTTTTTTCATTTTTATCTACCTAGCAGGGAAGCTTCTGAGAGAGTAGAGTTTTTCCCCCTTTTGATCTTCAGATGCTTTTCAATTACCAGGAGATAAACTATCAGATCCAACAGTGGTCCCTACTCACATGGAAAAAAATTGGTTAGTAAAAAAAACATAGAAAAGGAAACATAAAGCATTATATGCATGAGTTGTGCCTAAACTGGGCATGAGGCTCACTGAGGTGCGCGGTTCACATGTTCTGAGGCGCAGAGGCTGGATCTTCGGGCGCGTCTTTGATAACTATACTGGGAAATGGAAAAGAAATCATCATTAACAACTAAAAACATTACAATGCTATTGTAGTTGGTGCCAACTTTAAACTGTTCTCTTCTCCTCTATCCTTTCTGCATTAACCGACCAGCACCACTTGACCCATAGCAGGAATCAAACCCATCCAAGACCGGACTCCCGCTTCCCCTCCCCACCTCTATGATCTTGTGACAGCACTGCCCCTTGATATTGAGCTTCATATCCCTGTGCATGGGCTGACAAGGGTCTCATATGCGCACATGCGTACAACCACACAATTTTATAAATATCTCATTCATGTGTAGACAAGTACTTGAATAAATTCCCAAAGAAATGGAAAGAAACAACATTTTTTACCTCACAAAAAGGATATATATATATATATATATATATATATATATATATATATATATATATATATATATATATATATGGAACAAGGGTAAATTTTATTCCACGCAAATCTCAGTACATGTATTACAATACACTATACTCACATCACTCCTACTCCGGTTAAGGGGCCATTACAGATATATCGAATTCTAAATTATTTAGAATTCCTACAAGAGGTGTAATCAGCCCCTCAAATATACGCCTGTTACGCTCCCTCCAGACATGCCAAACTGATGCTGCAAGTCGAACTCTGGCCCTCCTAGCCCATCCCAGCTCCATACCTCAGCAATCCCTAATCCAAGTGAGGATCTCCCGTATATCTCTAGTCCTGCCAACTCCTCCCAGCGACCTCGTGCATTGCTCTGACCAGATATGTCAAGTCACCGGATACTCAAAGAATAGGTGGGCAATAGATTCAGCCTCCGCTGAACAAAGTACACACTTCGGGTCTGGGATCTGCACCCCAAACCTGATGAGCCTGTCCCTCGTCATCAACCTGCCAAGCAGCAGCTTGTAAGCACAAAGCTGCATTTTTCGGATAATACCCTTTTCCCAGATAAAATCGTACTCCGCAATCCTGTCATGATGGGTCCTAACCAGATTGTAACAACATTTGAAGCGGAAAGGACCTGTCCCCCCATCCGCAACAGGAGTAGCCCAACTCCAGGAATCTGCATGCTGGCTAGTATCAATGGTGATCTGGCGAATCTCTTCTCCAAACTGAGCAGTGTACTGATAGATCTCAGGCCTCCAGATTCCATCCCTGATAATCAGATTACACTTCAGCCCTCTACTCGCCTCTCTGTCCATCTGTGCACCCAAGGTCTCCAGGAGGGAACTATTACCCATCCACGGGTCGAGCCAAAGATCAGTGTTAGCCCCATCTTTCATGATCCTGCGTATAGTGGACTGGAGAACTGATCTGCATATAAGAATAGCCTTAAAAGGAACATAGAAATTATTATCAATCCTACAGGACCAGAAATTAGTCTGCCTCAAGTATCTCCTAGCCATCCACTCTGCCCAAAGAGCCGCCTTTGAGGAACTGCCAAGCCATCTTCACCCCAGAGGCCTCCCTTACCGCAAGAAGTGGTCTCAACCCCACTCCTTCCTCCTGAGGCCGGCAGAGTTGCTCCCAGGCTATCGCATGCACACCTCCTCGCCAGATGAAATTGGCGCATATGCTCTCCACCTTCCGGATAGTGGCCACCGGAATCTTTATCGACTGCAACCAAAACATAGCAATGCTAGAAATGACCGACCTCACTAGCTCAATGCGACTCCCAAAAGATAGTCCAGTTGCCTGCCAGCCAGCCTTCCACTCTCCTTTGGGCAAACTCCACCAAGCTGTGGCAGTCTTGATCCCTTGCATAATTGACCGTCAAAGGAACCCCCAGATACTTAACCGGTAGCACACCTTTCTCCACCCCCAGAGCAAAGGCCCTTTCCTCCTTGAGGGAACAACTCGAGCTGAAATAAACCCTACTCTTCTTCCTATTCAGCTGAAGCCCAGACAGCCGCCCAAACTCCTCTATAATATCCGATAGCGCACGCATCCCCTGCATAGAAGGATGAAGCAGCACCAAGAGGTCGTCAGCATAAATCAAGTGGGACACTACCGGATTGACCAGCCTGAAGAGAGGAACAATCTTCCTACTATGCACCGCCAGGTCCATCAGGCAAGTGAAGTACTCCATCACCAGAGTGAACAGGTACGGGGAGAGGGGATCCCCCTGCCGAAGTCCCCTGTTGCTCCTGAAGAAACCATATGGAGTATCCTGGATGAGAACAAAAAATGTGGGATAGCAGATGCATTCCCTCACCCTCTTAACCCACAACTCGTCAAACCCCATGGCTAGCATAAGATGGCAGGGGAAGTCTCTGTTGACAGTGTCATAAGCTTTCCTCAAATCTAGCTTCACACAGGCCTTCATCCCCCCTGGCTTGTTGAATTCTCTGACCATCTCATGAGCAAGCAAACTGTGCTCAACAATCGAGCGACCCTTGATGAAAGCCGCATGATTCCGAGACACCAGACGCTGTATGATCCCTTCCATGCGCCGGCACATAAGGTGAGTAATTATCTTATACAGATAATTACAACACGCAATAGGCCTGAAGTCGGCGAGGGATGTCGCACCTTCCTTTTTAGGGACCAAGGTCAGGAAAGTGTGGTTCAACTCCTTTAGCAACTTTCCTTCCAAGAAAAACTCCTGCACCGCCTCCAGAACTGAATATTTAAGCACACCCCAGTGTCGCCTAAAGAACCCACAAGAGAAGTCGTCCGGTCCCGGGGACTTATTAGGATCCGCCTTCATCACAATAGCCTCCACCTCCTCCAAACTCACAGGGGCCAACAACAAGCTATTCCCATAAGGCGTCACCAGCCGCTTCAAGACAAGACCAGGGAACATGGTGGGATAGTCAGTCTGTTGATACAAGTCTGAATAAAACCTGACTGCCTCCTCCTGAATTCCCACCGGGTCTCCGACAAGCCTGCCCTCGCCATTGAGGAGCTTGGGGATGCTGTTATGGTGCTGTCTGGTTCGGATCACATCGTAGAAGAACCTTGTGCACCGGTCCCCATCCTTGAGCCAGGAACACTTGGCACTCTGAGCCGCACTGATCTCCTGCTGGAGCCTCAGGATGTTGACCTCCGAAATCAGGTCCTTCTTCCTAGCCGTCAACTCCTCGCTCAACATATCTGCTTGTAAAGCTCCCTGTACCTCCCGAAGCTCGGCCTCCTTATCCTCCAGGGAAGACCGCAGCATCGTCTTAACCCAGTTCCGAATAGCTCTCTTAGCCTGTTTGGGTTTGTGAACCATGCGAAACTGAGCCGTGCCCTCCTGAGAATGCTGCAACCCCCCATAACCACCTCCTCATAACCAACAGATAGGTACCAACTATTGTTGTACCGAAACGGCCGAGCCTTCCAAGTGGGCCTCTCCGAGAAGCCGACCCGGATAGGGGAGTGGTCACTGGTCCCTGCCGCAAGCCCTTCCGCCACAGAATTAGGGAAGCAGCGAAACCATTCACTGTTCCCTAGAGTCCTATCAAGCTGACAGACAATCCTGTTGTGGACCGCCTTATTGTGCCAGGTCCATATGTGCCCAGCCCCATCCAGCCCCCTCAGCTCCGACATGAGGAGACATCTCTGGAAGTCGTATAAGATCTGATCAGGCACCGGACGGCCCCCCATCTTCTCTTGCCGGTGCAGTATGGCATTGAAGTCCCCCATAAGTAGCAGAGGAAGATGCAGATGTTTCGCCATTCGTCCTACACGCACAATGTCCTCCCACAGGGTCTCACGGAGCCGCCTATCATTGTGTCCATAGACCACACCCAGAATGAAGCGGAAACCTCCTTTATTCACAAATGAGATGCCAATAAGTTGCTCTGTCTTCAGAACCTGTTCCCCCTCCCAACTATCCCTTTCCACCGAATCCAGTTTCTAGCCATATCGCAAAGATCTAAGTTATGAATATGTGCCCAATTTGCAGGAGTCCTGTGAGCAAGCATCATCGCCCCTCTAATCTTCGTCTCAAGCAAAATAGATATATCACACTTCTCGCGTTTCAGCACTCCACCAATCTTCTTCCATCTCCCAATGGAACACCCTCCACGAATGTTCCAGCGAGGACCGACATTAATTAATTAATGTGGTGTCCCCCTGGACTCCATCTGGACTGTCACCTGAGGGAAGTGGCGCGTCCGTCAAATCTAGATCCTCCCCCCTCCTCGATGTGAGGGCAAGGTGGGCCTGAATCTGGAAATGTGTCAAGGTCCAATCCGGGTTGGCCTCGGTCTGATCATCAGCGCCCCCTGACAGGGGCTCATCTTGTCGCGGAGATGGGGCATGCCTCTTCCTGCTATACACCTTCCCCACCACAGAGACCTCCATCCCATCCTGACTGCCACAAAGGGTAGTCATACCCCTAGTCGCCATAGTCCTTTGGAGCCTGAACGGAACAATCACTCCCTGCGGACTCTCCTGACTCGACTGGGTGTCTTTCTCCGGTCGCACGGCTACCTCCATCAGGGTGTCCTCATCCGCCTGTCTGCATAGCGTCGTCGCTCCGGAGTTGGGACTGGGCGCCAACTCCGGCTCTACCACCTCCATCTGTGCTACCGTGGGTCTAGCAGACTCCTTTCCTTTAGTCATGCAAGCACTAGACACGTGACCAAAACACTTACAGAGGGGACACATAGGGGGGACCCAATCATACTCCACAGCCTGAGTAAGAACCTCCCCAGACGCCACCTCGTACTCCAGAAGGCTTGGGAGCTCCGTCTCAGCTTTTATCTCCACAAATATCCTGGTATACATCAGTCTCGTGCGGAAAGCCGTAGCGTCATCCGCCTTGATCGACTTATCAACCAAGCTAGCTAATCTCATGAGAAGGGAGATACTCCAATATTTCACTGGAAACTCAGGAAAGCGAATCCAGACAGGAATCGCGTTGAGCACCTCCTTCTCACATCTCAACTCCGGTGTCCACTCCTTCAGGATAATGAGCCTCCCGTCAAAGGACCAGGGCCCTCCTTGTATAATCCTGGTCATATCCTCCGCCATACTGAATTTCACAAAGAAGAACCCATTCTCCCTAGAGAAGATCTCCATGCTTCCCTTTGGTCTCCATATCCGCTCTGCATATTCCCGTATCTGGCAATAGAATGGTTTACTCCCCAGCACATACATCACCAGAGTGTTCTTCCAGAAGTTTGTTACCTCGGCAATCTCCTCTGCTGAAAAATAAGCCCGGAGGCCTCCACCCACTTTCTTCGGTGGCACATACTCCATCGACGTCGGGCTCTTGGTCTCTGTCGTCATACAAACTTCCTTCCAAGATTTAGATCTCGGCGCACTAGAGATCATGCGGGAAGAGACCACATGGGGCTCCGGGCCCTGACTCTCGGCTACCTCCGCAATACCTTTCGCTTTCTCAGCCGCCGTCACCTCGGGATACAGACGGCCTATTTTCGTTCCTACCATGCTCCGTCCGGTCCATAGCTTGCGGTTGGACCCCTCTTCTCCCTCCTGGACGACGCCGTGTCACCGTCGTCCAACCTCCATCCTCGCCCTGTCCCTCTCGAGAACCAGAGCCAGATCCAAATTCGAACATCGTGGCATTGGCGACACCTGAGGGGATGGTCTTCGACCCACCCTGTTTCGCACCCGATCCTACCGCCTTGCCTCCCGCCGTCGTGGCAGCGGACGCCACTGCCGTAGGGGCTGCCCGGCCCTCCGCCTCCACGTGGGAGGGGTCTCCCGTCCCTCCCGACAGTATCCCCGGCCCCCGCCCGCCTGGGGGGGCCGTCGGGTCCGCCCGACCCCGCAGAGCTCTCGCCCGTCCCCCTCCCGCCAGGGGAGCTGCCGCCGCCGCCCAAGGGGGTTCGCCCGCACCCCCCCTTCCTTCCTGACTTCCTCCTCCCCCCGCCGAGCGGGTCCGGAGGACGCGGGGGAGGCGTAAGCATGGAGTCGTCCGAAGCCCTAGCAGAGGAGGGGCTCCCGATCGACATTCTTATTATAGTCGAGACTTAGTATCTCAAGTGGTTAGAGTGTGGAGACATAAGATCCGAGTGGGCCGTGTTTGAATCTCGGTGGAAGAATTCATGAATTACCAAATTTCTCTCTCTCTCTCTATATATATATATATTTTTGGGAACCAGTCCTGACCAAATTTCTCTCTCTCTCTCTCTATATATATATATATATATATATATATATATATATATATATATATATATTTGGAAAAAGGGTAAATTTTATTTCAAAATCAGACAATACTCATACAACATACTCATGCAACATACAGACTGCATATGAGGAGGGATCCGCGTCCCCTCACTTTTGCATCTCCCAAGCATCCCCTCTTTCACATCCGTTGGAACTTGTTTAAGTCATCTAATCTTAACCGTTGATTTTTCAATAGTTAAGATTTGATGACTTAAATGAAATCCAACGGGTGTTATCATGGGGATGCAAAAATGGGGGGATGTGGATCCCTCCTATATATATGGTTCATTTGAGTTGTGAACTTATCATTCATCGTTAGTGATGAGCACAATAGTAGATCTTAGTGGAGACCTGCATCAAACCCTCCACACACCACCCACGAAGATTTTAAAAAACCGGTGTCTTTGGCATGCCAAAACATTGGTCTGCGTCAAAAACAATATATATATTTACATGGAGAAATATTATCCGAAGAATGCTTATAATACATTTAGGATTAGGGAGAATTCTACTATTATTAAGAAATACTATTCGAATTATTTCAATGAGCAATAGAAATTAAATCTGAAATTTCAGTTGTAGCATTTTGCTTGCCATGTTCCTAAACAACCAGACTTGAAAAATATGTCAATGATATATGATAAGACTATTTCTTCTCATTTTAACTCTTCTAGTTGCCGACACAACTTCCAGGTGAAAATAATCCTCTCACCCACCCCCCAACACCACCACCACCCAAGCACCCACACATAACCACCAACATTTACACACCAAGATTTTAAAGGTGGACTACTTCAATAGAAAGTTCTATGTAGATTTGTGTCTGTCATGTCCTTCCTAGGATTTTAAAAACCTAGAAACATTGGTCCGCTTTAAAAATATTATATATTTTTTTCTTGGGAGAAATATTTCCAAAGATAGCTTATGAAGCATTAAGATTGGACTACTATTATTTAGAAATATTATTCTAATGATTTCAACGAGCAATAAAAATTCAATTTGAAGTTTCAATTGCAGCATTTTGTTTGCAATTTTCCCAATTCACCATACTTGAAAAGTATGACAATGATATAACAGGACTTTCTTTTCATTTCAACTCTTCCAGTTAGTCTGACACAACTTTAAATTGAAATATTCTGTCAATTTTGTCTAGTTTGTTCTTTAGTTAGTTTTGCGTATAATATTCCACATGGATATTCTGGCATATAAAAGTTATATTACGAAAGTACTTTTTATATTATATATATATGCCCTAGTTACTCATAGTTTGGCTCATAAAACTCGTCTCAAGATCTGCCAAGAGATGATCGATAGATGGTTAAAAACTGGAAACCAAATTTAACAAAACCAAAATTGACTATTCGGTTTGGGAAGGCTTTTGGGTCTGCGGTTTTATATGTAAAAAAGTTCGTTTTGTGGTTCTAGGGAGATGGTTTGATTCGAACCACACAATAATACAACTAGGTCACCGCCCATATACCTACTATCTAACCATAACGCAACTCCGACACTTAAATCTGTCATACCCACAACACCCTCTCCAATCCCCACTCTCATGAGTCTTCCTCAAGTAAGCATGGCTCTTTATTAGCATTCATTACTCAACTTTTTGTACTTTTTTGTTCTTTTTGAATGCTAAGTGGTTGGCAGTTAAGTCCGATCTAATTGAATATTAATGCGGTTTTGAGATTATGCTGTACGGTTTAGTTTTGCAAAACTATGGTTAGGTAAAATCGAATAGACCTAATGTACACCCCTACTAATCATTAGGAAATTGACCTCAAACTGTCAACCATAGTTGGAAAATTTCCAAGCAAGCAAACAACCTTCTCTTGAGTTGGAATCATCTCAGTTTAGGTTGGCCCTGGGGTGTGAGCAGGTACTTCAATTTGGAGTAAATGCTATAGGAAGTTTCATACAATTTATGGATTTTAAATCTACAAAACTATATTATGCACATTTAGTCTTATTTGTATGGTTCCATTTGGACTTGCTCATTATTACTCGTCCTGCTCTATAATTGCATGGTGTTTATGTACCTATCACTGACATGTGTGTACCTTACAGGTTAGTTATGAACACATCAAGACTTTCTTATGTACGGAAGAACTTAACCTATCAGCAGAAGACATATGTCGCATGGACTCATCTGATGGTGCGCAGGTCGAGATAGTAGAATCGCCTGCACGCACTAAAGTAGACCAAACCGGAAAAGTGTCTGGTATGTGGGGATCATTCATCAAAAATAGAGCCGTCTCTCATCCCGTAGAAAGTGCTGACGATCTATCAACCATGCCAGTCTCGCCATCCAGCTGTGAAGCTGTTACAAGAAAGCAGCGCTGCAGTGATGAACCATTGCCTTACGAGAGTTCTCCAAAGAAACTTAACAAAACCAGTGAAGAAGAGGAAAATCGCAGCAATGTATTATTAGAAGCAACTGAAAGTTCTCTCATGGATTGGATTGCGAACCACGATGGGGTAAGCCTAGTTTTCCTCTCCCTTCTAAGGCTAGTTTGGTTCCATTTCTAATGGCAAACATCAAAATGGTGACGGTGCTCTCACGAGCTTTTTGACCAATTTTGTGTGGTGAAGATGGTAAATGTGGGAACGAAACGAGTTCCCTTTTGCCGTTTTGGCCAAATTGCCTGCAGAAACGGTAAATGCCCAAATTCCAAATGGGAATCAAACTAGCCCCAATCATATTTGGAAAAAAGAAAAGTATACATTTGTTTGATTGGTTCGACATGTATTCTAACAGGTGTCGTTATTACAAATCCTTGACCACTTCAAAGGATCGCAAAGGGAATTTATCCTCGACTTGTTGGGCAGCCTCGAAGGTGCTTTTTCTGTATTTAAAAAGAATGATCTGTACAGAGTTCTGTAGGTGTAAGAATATCCGTAGTATCGAAAATGCTGAGTAGGGACATTTTCTGCAGCAGGATTGTGTATTATGAAACCATCAGTGCTACCAATTATAGTTATCAAATTTTATTTCTATGCTCATTTTTCTTGTTCATGAACCCATAATACTCTGCTTTTTGAAACTATTTAACTACGGAGTGCGATGGACGTCGTCTTGGAAGGAGTTGAATCATTGATAGGGGTTCAAAAAATAACAAGAGTATTAGATCGGCTTATTGGGGGCATACCGGCAGTATGTATGGCGAATTAGTTCCAAAAAGCTTTAGGGATCTAATCACTTAACCTTATGTTCCAGATGAATTTGGAAGGTTTACTAAACCGGTGTTCTGTGTTTAGGTTGGATTTGGGAACGGTTCAGATCTAAGAATGTTTATTTTGACAGTAAAGATTGCTCCTGATTTTGTAGGAGGAGATTATATTTAAGGGTTTCTCCATATTCTATAGCTTTTGTGGGCTAGAAGTTTAAGAAGGCTTTGTTAAGAGAGATTAAGAGAGAGTTCTTGCAAGCCAATAAGAGATTCTAGATAGAAGAATGAGCTCTCTTGTAAATCTCGTAAGAGGGGGTTTTGTATTTACCATATTTTGTGTGTCATCTGTGCAAAGTTTTCTATTGTTGATTTAATAAAGTTATTTATATATGTTCCGTAGAGTAGGTTGTGTTATGTTGTGTTTGTTTGGTTAATTTGTGTCTTGTTATTGTTATATATAGAGGTAAATGACAAAAAAATCTTTCGTTAGATATCCAACTTTTGCAAATTAAGGCCTATTAGTTATTTTTAGCAATTCGTCCCTCCTTAGATTACAAATCCGCTCAATAAGGTCCCTCCAGTCAAAATTAAAAAATTTAATCCCGAAAATGTCCCTGTCCTTCTCTTCCCCTCGGTGGCGGCGGCGACGGCGACCACCCAGCCCGGCCCGACCCCCCCGCCCTCCCTCCGCCGGCCCGTGTCAAAATGAATGATCCGCACGAAGAGTCCGCACGAAGAGTCCGACACCATATTTGCACTGCTGATCTTGTCCGACACACGATTTAACTGAGCCCGCACGTGTTGGATTAAAAATGACGTATCTTGTCCACACGAAGAGTCCGAAAAAGCCAGTTACCACAATGATGTATCATTCATTTTTTTATTTAAGTCGTCATGTCGTTTCGGACTCTTCGTGCGGATCTTGTCCGTACTGGCTTTTTCATCATCGTCTCACACGCACGCCTTGCGTACTCCGCGTGTTTCAGAGCCTCACGGGACGGCCGATATTTTTCTACGCCGGCAACTCAACGTCTCGCTTCGTCCACGACGTCGAAGGCGTCCCCAACATCTTCACGACGCCTACGACAGTCGATGCCGTCCAGCCGATGTCATTCATTTCATTTATAAAAAATGGTGTTTGGGGAAGTGGACCCAAAAGGTAAGGTCAGTAGAACGAGTCACGAGGGCGTATTATTCATTCCATTTACAAAAAAAGGATGGAAGTTGGGAATAGTGGGCCCAAAAGGTATGCAATGAAATATGCACAAAGTCATGTGCGTAATGTCGGACATCTCAAACATAAGTCACCTAAATACTCGTCGATGTAGCATTGCTCCAGTGGGAGCACAAGTATCCGGTTGGGTTGGAAGGGGGGGGGGGAGGGTTGGGGGGTGCATCGGTTCCATTTATAGAGTAAGTGGGTGTGTCGGAAAGGAGGGTTCCAGCCTTTGAACCCTTTAGTATAGTAAAGGTGGGTGTATGAGTAATAATAAAAAAAAAAAAATTCGACTTGCCCCCCACTTTGTTTGTCCGAATTAAGGGTGCACCCCACTGTTTTATATTAATGTACATCACCTCCAACATTGGACGGATTCCGTCAAAAATCTTTTTTTGGGACCAAAATGCCCTTGTTTTCTTCCTCCCTCTTTCCTCTAACCCCCTCCCCGCGGCCACCGCCACCGCCACCGCTCCCCCCTCCCCCATCCCCGCCTCCGCTCCTCCCCTCCGCCACCGCCCCCTCCCTCTCCCCCCCTCCCCTCCCCGCCTCCGCTCCCCCCTCCACCACCGCCCCCCCTCCCTCCGCTCCCCCCTCCCCTCCCCTCCCCTCCCTGCAGCAGCAGCGGCGGCAGCAACGGTGGCGGCAGCAGCAGCAGCGGCAAGCAGCGGAGGCGGGGGGAGCGGGGGCGGTGGCCGGGGGAGGGGGGAGGAAAGAGGAAGAAGAAAATAGGAGGGACATTTTGGTCCAAATTTTTTGGTCAAAACGTTTGACCGTTAATTTTTGACGAAATCCGTCAAATGTGGGGGGTGATGTACATTAATGCAAAACCGTCACACCCCAGAACCAGAATACTGGAGAGCGGGGGCGTACATAGCCAGCTACGTATATTGAAGTGCAACCCACCTCGCTATACGGTCACGGCTGTCTAGATACATGAGGGTTTAACTACAAGCCAACAGTCTCCTATGGTCATGAACAAGCCTATTGTCTCAATCACAAGCAAGCAATAGTAGTTACAAGATGTCAGAGCACCAAATATATAATAGCAAGGCGTCCCATACATTACATATTGGATGATCATGAAGCTAGTCGTACAAAATGTCAGGACTAGCAAGAGTTTCAGTCATACATGATCAACCCTAGGATCTGTCAATCATGTTACAGCCCGTAGGCAGACAGTAAATAAAGGTGCAATACGAGCTAACATGCGCTCGCCGGCTAAACGCCTCAAAAGAATAATTTTACAATAAAGTGGGAGAACAAAAAGAAACCCACTCATTGCCAGGGTTACGCCTGGTGTTCACCATCTGGCTGGAAGGTAGGTAGATCCTCTGGAGCTGCTCCGATATCTGGCCATACAAAACCAGCTGGGTTAGACCCCAGAAAGAGCAAGTGCCACAAATGAGGCTTCACTTAGGAACTAAAACCAGCATATCACAATAGAATATTAAAGATAATAAATAAAGAACTGATAATAATAGAGATAACAACAATATATTGAGCATGGAGAAACCATTCAAGTAGCCAGACTGCAACCCTTAAACCAAACAAGGACCGGGGTTGCAATCCTTCGCTTGAATAGAAGCCCGTCTCAATTACTATTGATAAGGTAACAAGACAATAAACGAAGAGAGGACACATAACTGCTCCGGGAGCCAAGTTACAACCCTTAAACCAAACAAGGACCGGGGTTGTAACCCTTCGCCTGAACAGAACTGGACCCCTGATCTTTATTGTTAAGGCCAGTATAAATAATCATGGTATTGAAGTAAAGGTAAAACATGACGAGCATGACAAGGGGTTGCAATAAGACAATAAACGAAGAGAGGACACAGAACTGCTCTGGGAGCCAGGTTACAACCCTTAAACCAAACAAGGACCGGGGTTGTAACCCTTCGCCTGAACAGAACTGGACCCCCGATCGTTATTGTTAAGGCAAGCATCAATAATCATGTCTTGTCACAATCTTGTACAAGATCAGGATAAGACTAAGCTGGAATAAACTTCATCCAATCAATCACGGCCAATCAAGAGTACGGCTTGATACTTTTAACTAACTAGGGTTATCACAGGCCTAGTTACTAGCAAGATGCAATGAGATTATCCCAACAGCCACAAGCCCTGCAGGCCATCCGGTTATCCGGGTCGAATGTCCGTTATGAAGAATGCAACACGTGACTGTGTGCTGGAAATGTGCCCTACTCGTCGGTAGGCTACAAGTCCACTTAATGCGCCCAGATAACGGGACTGCCTGTAGCTGGAAATCTCTTCATGTCTACTGAATTATTCTAGTTTATTAGCCTTAGTCAATTACTGTAGGTATCCCTGACCGTGGTACTCAAAGATCCCTATCTTAGACATGATGCAAGACAGTACTGGTTTATTTGTACAAACGCAATCGTCCACGGTGTCCAGGTCATTCATACTTGTCATGTCAGGCTAGCTGTCGTAACAGCATGTCATGATATATCAGATCAGTTTACTTTGTCAAGAGTGCGCCACAGCGGGCCACTATCGTGTTCTATTCTTATGTTATCATGAATGAGAAAAACTTGCATAAAATAACTAGTGACATATTCTTGAAGCCAAAGAAAAGATCTACAACTTTCATGTTTTGAGTTTTTCGAGATTCTAGCTACAAAACGACTTAAACATGCAAAAACAGCGAAATAGAGCAATTCCGGCGCATGGAATTTCTGCACAATCGGCGCATGGGATTCCTGCACAAATTGGCGCATGAGATTCCTGCACAAATCGGCGCATGGGATTCCTGCACAAATCGGCGCATGAGATTCCTGCACAAATCGGCGCATGGGATTCTCACGTTGCGTCTTCAGTACATGCGCGTAGGTAACCTACGCGCATGACACGCTCGGAGTTAAGGGATGCGTTGCCGGGACTTCCCGGCGCATGGCCTCCCGGGCACATGGAGGTCATCGTCCCCAAACAGCAAGTTCAGCCATGAAAGTTCTGAAAACTTGTAATGGCCATAACTTACTCATCCGAAGTCGAAATCAAGCGAAACAAAAGCCAAAACTGCATGAAATTGAATTCTCTACAACATAGAACCATTAGTTTTCGAAAATAACCAAGTTTTAGAGATCAAAAATAAGAAAAACTGAAAAGTTACAAACTTAGATCTACAAGAATCCATCCATCAAATCCAAAAATATCAAGTTCTAAAGAGGCTTAGAATCAAGTAAGGAGGAGAATGGAACAATAAAACTTGAGATCCATCATAAAGCAAGTTTGCACTTGCCTAAGCTCTCTCTCTCTCTCCCTCCTGGTGGTTGAAGAAGTAATGGTGGAGAGTAAATAAAGAAGGAAGGAAATAATGATGAGAGAGAAAAGGAAGGGGTTATAAATAAGGAGGGTGGTGGTAGGTAGGAGGGTTCACCTTTGGTTCATGATGAACCAAAGCAAACCAAGCCAAGCCGAACCAACCCAAGAATAAACCAATCAATGAAATGCTAGAATAAATCAAGCAGGGAGACATGCAATACGGTCAAATTACGTATACGTATACCAAGATACGCAATAGAACCGCAAGCATTACAACTCTACCCACCTTAAAAGAATTTCGTCCTCGGAATTTAATTAAGAGGCTAGAGGGACAAGAACAAGCTATACTATTCACAGGCAAGCTATACTAATCAAGCAATCAATTAATCATGCAAGCAAGGAATCGAAGGCATGAGGTATAAGGAAGATATTATACCTCACGAGTCAAACAGGTCGGGATATCGCGATCGGATATCATCCTCACGCTCCCATGTTGACTCACCCAAAGAGTGATGACCCCAAGCAACTCGGACTAACTTGATAGTCTTGTTCTTGAGTATCTTCTCTCTTCGGTACAATATAGACACGGGCCTCTCCTCATACGAAAGGTTGGTACCAACAACCCATTCCGAATGATCTAGGATGTGGCTCGGGTCCGGGATATACCGTCGCAGTTGGGATACATGGAACACATTATGCACCTCACATAGCGATGGCGGAAGAGCGAGACGATAGGATACATCTCCTACTCGCTCCAGAATATCGAACGGTCCTATATACCTAGGACTAAGCCTTCCCCGTACGCCGAAACGAATGACGCCACGGTTAGGCGAAATCCTCAGGAATACATGATCGTCGACCGAGAATTCAAGTGGTCGCCGATGAGAATCGGCCCAATGACGCTGGCGATATTGGGCAACTCGAAGATGATCTCTGACTCTCCTGACCACTTCAACGGTCTGAGCAATCATTTCCGGACCAAGCATCTGTCTCTCTCTGACATCGTCCCATGCTAGCGGGGATCGGCACTTCCTACCATACAGTGCCTCGAACGGTGCCATCTGGATACTAGCTTGGAAACTGTTGTTGTACGAGAACTCTACCAGGTGCAGGTGATCTTCCCACGAACCACCGAAGTCGAGTGTACATGACCGCAACATATCTTCAAGAGTCTGGATCGTGCGTTCCAACTGGCCATCTGTCTGCGGGTGATAAGCTGAACTGAACTGGAGGTGAGTTCCCAAACTTTCTTGCAAGCTACGCCAAAAGTGCGACGTGAATCTTGAATCTCTGTCCGAAGTGATACTGACTGGTACACCGTGCAATCTGACAATCTGCCGGAGATACATCTCCGCTAGCTGAGCCGTCGATTGACCAACTCTGAATGGGAGAAAGTGAGCCACCTTCGTGAGTCTGTCTATGACAACCCAAATAGCGTCTCTGCCAGCCGGGGATCTAGGCAATCCAGTCACAAAATCCATGGTTATATGCTCCCACTTCTATTCTGGAATCGGCAAGGGCTGAAGTAGTCCAGCTGGCCTCTGATGTTCAGCCTTGACTTGTTGGCAAACTAAACACCGAGAGACAAACCGAGCTATCTCCCTCTTCATGTCATTCCACCAAAAGTGCTGACGGATATCACGGTACATCTTCGTACCACCGGGATGAATGGAATACTGCGAACTGTGGGCCTCTGTCATGATCTTCTGTCTGATATCTCCGCTGGGTACACAAAGACGCTTCCCATGTCGAAGTGTACCGTCTTCATGAATGCATAACTCTGGTCTTCGTCCTGCCTCACACTCTGCTCTGAGTCGCTGAAGCTTGAAATCTGCTGACTGCGCCATCCGGATCCTCTCGACTATAGTGGACTGAACTTGCATGCTGGCCATCTGTCACGCCCCAGAACCAGAATACTGGAGAGCGGGGACAGACATAGCCAGCTACGTATATTGAAGTGCAACCCACCTCGCTATACGGTCACGGCTGTCTAGATACATGAGGGTTTAACTACAAGCCAGCAGTCTCTTAAGGTCATGAACAAGCCTATTGTGTCAATCACAAGCAAGTAAGTAAAAGTTATAAGATGTATGATCATTAAATATACAATAGTAAGGCGTCCCAAATATTACATATTCAGCTGATCATGAAGCTAGTCGTTACAAAATGTCAGGACTAGCAAGAGTTTAGTCATACATGATCAACCCTAGGATCTGTCAATCATGTTACAGCCCGTAGGCAGACAGTAAGTAAGTGCAATTGAGCTAAACAGGTGCTCGTCGGCTAAACGTCTCAAAAGAATATATTTACAATAAAGTGGGAGATCAAAAATAGACCCACTCGTTGCCATGGTTCCGTCTAGTGGCCACCATCTGGCTGGAAGGTCGGTAGATCCTCTGGAGCTGCTCCGAAATCTGGCCACACAAAACCAGCTGGGTCAGACCCCAGAAAGAGCAAGTGCCACAAGGAAGCTTCACTTAGGAACTAAAACCAGCAATTAGCACAAAATAATAATCAAATAATAATTAAGACAGAAGTTTAAGAAAAGCATAACAGGGTGATATACGATGAGATAACCATGGGACTATTCAGATAGCCATGTTACAACCCGTAAACCAAACAAGGACCGGGGTTGTAACCCTTCGTCTGAACAGAACTTGGATTCTCACCATTTATCGGTAAAATAAATACAGGCATTCCGGTCATGTAGCAATCTGGGACAGGATCAGGGCAAGGCTAGACAGGTTTAGACTCCATCCAATCATTTCACGGCCAAGCAAGAATTACGGCTTGATACTTTAACTAACTAGGGTTGTCACAAGCCTAATTACTAACAAGATGCAGTGAGATTATTCCACAGCCACAAGCCCTGCAGACCATCCAGGTTACCCGGGTTGAAAGATTAGGGTTGAATTCAGGTGGGTACATCGTCCAGAAAACGCATGTACCCTTAGGTAGCTTGAAGGGTGCAACACATGACAGTGTGCTGGAAATGTGCCCTACTCGACGGCAGGCTACAGATCCCAAGGCGCGCCCAGGTAACGGGATTGCCTGTAGCTGGAAGATCTCTTTATGACTAATGTATTAATCTAGTTATTTAGCCTTAGTCCATTTCAGTAGGTACTCCTGACCGTGGTACTCAGGAGTCCCCTCCTAGACATGATGCAAGACAGGACTGGTTTATTTGTACAAGCACAATCGCCCACGGTGTCCAGGTTATTTATGCAGGTCATGTCATGTCAGGTAGCCGTCGCAACAGCTGTTCAAAATAAATCATGTCAGGTGTACTTGTCAGAAGTGCGTCACGACGGGCCACTATCATGTCATGTTCAATTATCATTTCCAAACATATTAAGTGAATTCGTGATTATCAAGTTCATGACAAAAGGCGTAAGGATATAAAATGGGCATAAAATATCTAATAAAATATCAATACACAGGGTTATAGGAGAGCCATGCGGCTAAGTCATATGCGGCCAGGAATAATCTCATGCGGCTGGAAGAGAACAGCCCATGCGGCTGAATAGGGTCAGGCGCATGCGGCTAAAAGGGAGAGGCTTATGCGGTCAAAGGGGTATCAGTCATATGCGGCTCGAAGATCCAGTCAGTCATGCGGCTGAGAAAGGCAAGACATATGCGGTCAGGAGGATAGGGAACTCATGCGGCTGGCGGGGGATGGGTCTATGCGGCTGGCTGACCAATCAGGTACATGCGGCCGGGGAGGAGTAACCCATGCGGCTGCGGAGAGTAATGACTATGCGGTCAAGGGAAGCAGCCCATGCGGCTGGGAGACTGCGGTCTATGCGGTTCGCGAGTGTTGAGTTCATGCGGCTCAGGGTTGCTGGAAATCCATGCGGCCAGGAAGGACTGGGCCTCAGTCATGCGGTTAAGTAAGAAGGACTTCATGCGGCTAGAAGGAATACTTGCCGCATAAACTTGTCATGCGGTCAAGTCAAGACAATAGTGCATGCGGTTGGAACTGACTTGCCGCATGAATGTTCATGCGGTCAAGTGCTACTATGTGACTCGGGACTGTGCTTCTTCTCCAAATTTTCGAGAAGAAGTACACCATAAGCCATGGCTTCCAAGTTGCATAACTCTATCATCTGGAGCCCAAATCCGAACTTCCATAGGTCAAAATGGGGTAGAACGAAATGCTCTACAACATAGAACCATCAAAACTCGGAAATAACAAGATTAAGTAGATCAAAACCCAAGAAATCCGAAAATAATGTAAATATAGATCTACAAGAATGTAGCCATGGAAAGTGAAAATGCCAAGTTCTAAAGTAAGTTAGAATGCTGTAAGGAAGAGAATGAAGCATTAAGATTGGAGTTCCTCCATGAAGCAAGTTGCACTTGCCTAGACCTCTCTCTTCCTCTCTCTGGTAGGTAAAGAATTAATGGTAGGGAAGAAGAAGATATTAATGAAGAGAGAGAAAGAAGAAAGGGTTAATAAATACTAATGGTGGTAGGTAGGGGGTTCACCCTTGGTTCATAATGAACCAAGGCAACCGAGCCAAGCCAAACCAACCCAAGAAATAAACCAAGCCATGAAGAAAAGCTAAGCAAGAAATCATGCAATGCAAGATAAAATACGTACACGTATTCCAAATACGTAATACGAATCACAGACATTACACCATCAATGCCACACTGGTAGGAAGGATAACTTCTATACCCATCTTCTGAAGATCTGCTAACAGCTCTGGTTGCGCTGTTAGAAAGTAAACTCCGGCTCTCCTGCTCAATGCATCTGCAACAACGTTGGCCTTCCCTGGGTGATATAGCAGGTTGACATCATAATCCACAAGTAGCTCTAGCCACCTTCTCTGACGCATGTTAAGATCCTTCTGAGTGAAAACATACTTCAGGCTCTTGTGGTCGGTAAAAATCTCCACCCTATCTCCGTACAAGTAGTGCCTCCACAACTTAAGTGCAAACACTACTGCTGCCAATTCCAAGTCATGGGTTGGGTAATTCCTCTCATGATCACGAAGTTGTCGTGACGCATAAGCTATTACCTTCCCATGCTGCATCAGAACACATCCTAGACCTCTGCCTGAAGCATCGCAATATACTGAGAATCCTCCAGTTCCATCTGGAAGCGTGAGAATGGGTGCCGTCATCAAGCCTCGCTTCAACTTCTCAAAAGAATCCTGACATTCTGCTGTCCAAGCAAACTGTACATCCTTGCGGGTCAACTGGGTTAATGGCGCTGAGATCCGAACAAAGTCCGAAACAAATCGCCGGTAGTAGCCGGCCAATCCAAGAAAACTGCGAACTTCTGCAACCGTGCTAGGCACTGGCCATGTTTCAATGGCCACGATCTTCTGGGGATCCACTTCAACTCCTGCTCGGGTGATGATATGACCCAAGTACGAAATACGATTGAGCCAGAACTCGCATTTACTGAACTTGGCATACAACTGGTGCTCTCTGAGAATCTGAAGAACAACTCTGAGGTGCTGCTCATGCTCCGCTTCACTCTTACTGTAGACCAGAATGTCGTCTAGGAACACAATCACGAACTGATCCAAATAAGGCATAAAGATACGATTCATGAGGTCCATGAATACTGCCGGCGCATTGGTTGCTCCAAATGGCATCACAAGGAACTCCCAATGCCCATATCTCGATCTGAACGCTGTCTTCGGGATGTCCTGCTCTCTGACTCTGATCTGATGATACCCTGACCTCAAGTCGATCTTCGAGAATACTGCTGCCCCCTTGAGTTGATCAAACAAGTCATCTATCCTCGGGAGAGGGTATCTGTTCTTGATTGTCACGGAGTTCAAGGTACGATAATCTACACATAATCTGGACGTACCATCCTTCTTTTTCACAAGAAGCATCGGGGCTCCCCAAGGCGATCCACTAGCACGAATGAATCCCTTAGTTCTGAGTTCTTCAATCATTTTGTACAATATCTCTAATTCTGACGGCGCCATCCTGTAGACTCTCTCTGACACTGGGGCTGTCCCGGGAATCAAGTCGATGGTAAACTCGATCTCTCGCTCTGGCGGCATCCCTGGAAGCTCTTCTGGGAAAACGTCTGGAAACTCTTCGACTATCCGAGGTAACTGCACTGCTGCTACTGCCATCCGCGATACTGGAGGAGAAGGTTCAACTTCACCTCGGGAAAAGGAAAACTCTGGCTCGCCTGGAATGCTAAAAATAACCCTAACAATGTGGCAGTCTATCCTAGCATACTGGTCCCTCAACCAATCCATCCCTAAGACCATATCATAATCGGCCATCGGAAACTCTATCAATCTAGCGGGGAATTCCCTACCGCTAACTACGATCCGACACGAGAAAAATACTCTATCTACTCCCATAAGTCCGTTACCAGTAAGTATATTGAGCCTCACTGATAATGACTCGGACTCCAATCCTATTCGTGTCGCGAATCGTGCAGACATAAATGAATGCGAGGCACCAGAATCAAATAATACTGAAGCTGGAAAGGTGTTGACGAGAATAGTACCTGCCACTACCTCACCTGGCACAATTTCTTCTTCTCCCATGGTCAAAGCCAGCACTTGACCATGTCCTCTGGGTGCGGGTCCCCTCTGCTGAAAATTCCTCTGCCTGCTCTGGATCAGGGCTTGGGCTTGGGCGTACTGCTGCGGTCTCTGCTGCTGGAATGCCTGGGCCTGCGTCGGCAATGGCCTCGGGAACGGGTACTGCAGCTGCTGCTGCTGGACTGGTGCTGGTCCTCTAACTGAAGGACTAGAGAAGGCCGATGAACTCCTCCTGTTCGGGCAATTCCCAACCCTGTGGTCCGGGGCACCACAAACCAAGCACAAATCCTGTGCTCTGCGACACTCTGATACCACATGCCCTGGCTTCCCGCAGTGTGAACATCCCACTGCGGAAGACTGCTTCTGCTTCTGCTGCTGAGGGTGCGTCGGGGTGGAATGCTGAACCGACGTCACTGAGGCCGCCTGCCTCGGAGCTCCAATGGTCAAAGCCCTGGCCGCCGGGGCTGGTACTGAAGACTGATTCATCTGGTTGTGGGATCGCTTCCGACCTCCGGTCCTATCCACGATCCTCTGGAAGGTATACTCATGCCTCCGGGCTGCTCTCAACACTGCATCAAAAGTCTGATGCTCAAACTGCTCCGCTGCCAATAGAATCTCCAGATGAAGCCCCTGCTGGAACCGTTGGGCTCTATCGAACTCGGTCGCTACCAAGGTGGGAGCAAACCGACTAAGTCTCGAAAACTCGACCGCATATCTGTCGACCGTCCTGCCCATCTGCTTCAGATTGGTGAACCTCGTCTGTAGATCGTACCGAGCTACAGCATCAAAATACTTGGTCTGGAATCTCTCCCTGAATACTGCCCATGAAATAGGGGCCACTAATCCATCGGCCTACGCTGCCCACCAGCTGCGGGCAAGATCCAACAACTGCAGGTGCACTACGGCCACCTTCTCGTTCTCTGGAGTCCTGGCTACTTCTAGAATCACCTCTGTGTCCTGAAGCCAAGCATCTGCGGCGATCGCATCTTCACTGCCGTCGAAGAAGGGAGGGTTCAAGCGCTTGAAGCTGTTGGCCGCGCTATTACCCTGATGACCTCCTCTGGTCAAAGCATCTGCCACCGCCTGGTGTAAGGCATCTCCGCGATGATCCTGGGAAGCTAATAGGGACCTGATGAGACCCACCAAAGTGCCATCCTCAGGCTTTGCATGCTGGACGGGCTGAATTGGTGGTTCTTCTTCGGTAGGCATGACTCTGGAGGCTACTCCTGAATGCTGGGCTTGATCTCCAGGTTGCTGCTGGTCCGCGGGAGGTGCTCCGCCTTGCTGATCGGCAGGTCCAGGAACAATACCGCTGAAGAAGACGACATAGGGAACAATAAGGAAGGACTAGGACAGATCAACGATACAAGCATGTGATCATGTCAAGGTTACATGGATTCAGAAGATACGAGCAAAGATCAAGGGCGAGTACT
This sequence comes from Iris pallida, assembly GCA_029216955.1. Lineage (NCBI taxonomy): Eukaryota > Viridiplantae > Streptophyta > Magnoliopsida > Asparagales > Iridaceae > Iris > Iris pallida. Next base: position 1,202,261 of record JANAVB010016192.1, on the reverse strand, counting down.
GATTGAGACATCTATTAGGTAAACCCTCATATATCTTGATTTACAAGACCTGCATGGACCACCACTAAAATCATGTCACACCCCAGAACCAGAATACTGGAGAGCGGGGGCGTATATAGCCAGCTACGTATATTGAAGTGCAACCCACCTCGCTATACGGTCACGGCTGTCTAGATACATGAGGGTTTAACTACAAGCCAACAGTCTCCTATGGTCATGAACAAGCCTATTGTCTCAATCACAAGCAAGCAATAGTAGTTACAAGATGTCAGAGCACCAAATATATAATAGCAAGGCGTCCCATACATTATATATTGGATGATCATAAAGCTAGTCGTACAAAATGTCAGGACTAGCAAGAGTTTCAGTCATACATGATCAACCCTAGGATCTGTCAATCATGTTACAGCCCGTAGGCAGACAGTAAATAAAGGTGCAATACGAGCTAACACGCGCTCGCCGGCTAAACGCCTTAAAAGAATAATTTTACGATAAAGTGGGAGAACAAAAAGAAATCCACTCATTGCCAGGGTTACGCCTGGTGTTCACCATCTGGCTGGAAGGTAGGTAGATCCTCTGGAGCTGCTCCGATATCTGGCCATACAAAACCAGCTGGGTCAGACCCCAGAAAGAGCAAGTGCCACAAAAGAGGCTTCACTTAGGAACTAAAACCAGCATATCACAATAGAATATTAAAGATAATAAATAAAGAACTGATAATAATAGAGATAACAACAATATATTGAGCACGGAGAAACCATTCAAGTAGCCAGACTGCAACCCTTAAACCAAACAAGGACCGGGGTTGCAATCCTTCGCTTGAATAGAAGCCCGTCTCAATTACTATTGATAAGGTAACAAGACAATAAACGAAGAGAGGACACAGAACTGCTCCGGGAGCCAGATTACAACCCTTAAACCAAACAAGAACCGGGGTTGTAACCCTTCGCCTGAATAGAACTGGACCCCTGATCTTTATTGTTAAGGCCAGTATAAATAATCATGGTATTGAAGTAAAGGTAAAACATGACGAGCATGACAAGGGGTTGCAATAAGACAATAAACGAAGAGAGGACACAGAAATGCTTCGGGAGCCAGGTTACAACCCTTAAACCAAACAAGGACCGGGGTTGTAACCCTTCGCCTGAACAGAACTGGACCCCCGATCGTTATTGTTAAGGCAAGCATCAATAATCATGTCTTGTCACAATCTTGTACAAGATCAGGATAAGACTAAGCTGGAATAAACTCCATCCAATCAATCACGGCCAATCAAGAGTACGGCTTGATACTTTTAACTATTAGGGTTATCACAGGCCTAGTTACTAGCAAGATGCAATGAGATTATCTCAACAGCCACAAGCCCTGCAGACCATCCGGTTATCCGGGTCGAATGTCCATTATGAAGAATGCAACACGTGACTGTGTGCTGGAAATGTGCCCTACTCGTCGGTAGGCTACAAGTCCACTTAATGCGCCCAGATAACGGGACTGCCTGTAGCTGGAAATCTCTTCATGTCTACTGAATTATTCTAGTTTATTAGCCTTAGTCAATTACTATATGTATCCCTGACCGTGGTACTCAAGGATCCCTATCTTAGACATGATGCAAGACAGTACTGGTTTATTTGTACAAACGCAATCGCCCACGGTGTCCAGGTCATTCATACTTGTCATGTCAGGCTAGCTGTCGTAACAGCATGTCATGATATATCAGGTCAGTTTACTTTGTCAAGAGTGCGCCACAGCGGGCCACTATCGTGTTCTATTCTTATATTATCATGAATGAGAAAAACTTGCATAAAATAACTAGTGACATATTCTTGAAGCCAAGGAAAAGATCTACAACTTTTATGTTTTGAGTTTTTCGAGATTCTAGCTACAAAACAACTTAAACAGGCAAAAACAGCGAAATAGAGCAATTCCGGCACATGAAATTTCTGCACAATCGGCGCATGGGATTCCTGCACAAATCGGCGCATAGGATTCCTGCACAAATTGGCGCATGGGATTCCTGCACAAATCGGCGCATGGGATTCCTGCACCATCGGCGCATGGGATTCCTGCACAAATCGGCGCATGAGATTCCTGCACAAATCGGCGCATGGGATTCTCACGTTGCGTCTTCAGTACATGCGCGTAGGGAACCTACGTGCATGACACGCTCGGAGTTAAGGGATGCGTTGCCGGGACTTTTCGGCGCATGGCCTCCCGGGCGCATGGGGGTCATCGTCCCCAAACAGCAAGTTCAGCCATGAAAGTTCTGAAAACTTGTAATGGCCATAACTTACTCATCCGAAGTCGAAATCAAGCGAAACAAAAGCCAAAACTGCATGAAATTGAATTCTCTACAACATAGAACCATTAGTTTTCGAAAATAACCAAGTTTTAGAGATCAAAAATAAGAAAAACCAAAAAGTTACAAACTTAGATCTACAAGAATCCATCCATCAAATCCAAAAATGTCAAGTTCTAAAGAGGCTTAGAATCAAGTAAGGAGGAGAATGGAACAATAAAACTTGAGATCCATCATGAAGCAAGTTTGCACTTGCCTAAGCTCTCTCTCTCTCTCCCTCCTGGTGGTTGAAGAAGTAATGGTGGAGAGTAAATGAAGAAGGAAGGAAATAATGATGAGAGAGAAAAGGAAGGGGTTATAAATAAGGAGGGTGGTGGTAGGTAGGAGGGTTCACCTTTGGTTCATGATGAACCAAAGCAAACCAAGCCAAGCTGAACCAACCCAAGAATAAACCAATCAATAAAATGTTAGAATAAATCAAGCAGGGAGACATGCAATACGGTCAAATTACGTATACGTATACCAAGATACGCAATAGAACCACAAACATTACAAAAACAGTAGGGTGCACCCTTAATTCGGACAAACAAAGTGGGGGACAAGTCAAAAAATTCCTAAAAAAATACTCATTTAGTTAGTGCTACAATATTTATACTTTATTTTGACTAATTCTAAAGGCACTCTAAAATTTATTTGGGGCTATCCCTTACTACAGGACATCCCAGCTTGTAAAACTTTTACTAATGACAGTCCCAATTTTACTTTGGGCTGTCCAACTCCCCTTTAGGAATGCCGCCCAACCCCTCTTCAGTTTTCATTTCTATTGTTTAATGGTCGGTTCCAAAGTTGGAATCGTAGTTACATTATATTAAAAAATATAATTTTTATACAAATATTTGTTATATTTTAAAGTTGGACTAGTTAATGAATTATTGAAGTTGGACTTCAAAATACATACATAGAATTGTTGTTTTCAAAATATTCACGTTTTTTATTATAAAATATGCATGAATTGTGGGTATTTGTATAATTGTAAAGTCTTATTCGATTTTTGGTTTTGGACCGAAATCGAAATCCAAAACCGATAATATTTTTTTTAGTATTTTCAAAATCAAAACCGAACCGAATCTCTTATTCGGTTCGGTTCAGTTCGATTTTTGATCCAAAATCGAAAAATGCTCACCCCTGATCAAATTTTACATCTAAAAAATGTGAATCATAATTTTTATATCTCCATTTTTATTCTGTATTAGAGGTTTAGTTTTAGGATTATTTTTTATAAAAGTACCAGGTTTAGATCTAATTAGACTTTGGGTACTCGATTTGTCTGTTTTAGACTTTGGGTACACATTTTAATAACGAAATTGGACTTTTAATGACAAAATTAGTCTTTTAATGACGAGTGTTCGTCACTAAAATGTGTCATTAAAACATTGAGTATCCAAAATCTAAAACGAATAAATTCAGTACTCAAAATTCAATTAAATTCTAAACACGATACCTGTATACAAAATAATATTTAATTTTAAAATGATAATTATTCTATTTGCATCCTGCTCGTGCAGAAAAATTTGAAAGAAGTTTTCCTACGGTTCCGTCAGTTAAGCCGTCCCCGCCACGTGTCACTGAGCGTTACGGGTGGAGGAGGCCGTTAGATCGAGATACACGCCGGAATATCAGCCGTCCGATTTTGCAGGCAGGGGGGACTGTTTAATGGAGTTTCCGCCATTTCCTCGTCTCCGTTTCCAAGTCCCCAGACGTTTCCATTTCAATCAGCAGAACCGAAGAAGAAGAAGAAGAAGAAATAGAGAAAGAGAGCAAGAAATAAATAAATAAACAAAGACACCTCGAGATTTTTTTCAAACCCTAATTTGAAGTAAGAACAATTTCTCTCTCTCTCTCTCTTCCGCCATTGATTTTATTTTAAATTTGTTTAGTTAAGGAATCATTCGTTTCTCTATATTTTCCATAGTTTTTTTTTTTTTTTTTTTTTTTTGATTCGTTTTCGTTAGGTCAGAAGATGATGGCGGAGGTGGATCACAAGTCAATGGCGGAGAGGATCACGGAGAAGATCCACGAGTACAAAGGCTCCTCCTCCTCCTCTTCTTCGGACTCGGAGGGCGAGCGTCCCTCCGCCCGCGGCTCCAGGAAGAAGCGCCTGTTCGGGAGGAGGGAGTCCGTGCACAATGTGCTCGGTGGCGGGAAATGTAATCATCCCTTTTTTTTTTCTTTTCTTTTCTTTTCTTTTTCGGCATGAATTTTTTGTAGAGATTGTTGCACATTTTTTAAGACCGTTTCGTAGTGTTGGATTGTATCTCGTTTCCGGTTGAGCCCTCTAAAGGAGGTGACAATTGGAGTTGGTAATTTAGTGCCACGTAGGGTAGGAGGTGGGATCACAAGGTTGTAGATAATTGGGAATGGTTCAGGCCTTGCATGGGAATTCCCTTTGAAGGCATATGGGCCCAAAAGGTTCGCAGTATTGGAATAGGTATCGGACTATTCTTATGAGTATCGGGATCGGCAGTATCGGCGGTTTCGGATCGGAGTATAGGATTTTATAGTATCGGAAAGTAAATAGTTATTAACAAAGTATTAACATTTTTGAAAATATATTTATACGTTTAGGCCTAATTTTAAGTTTTTTAAGTGTTGTTTTTTAGCAGCTTTGAAGTTAAATGAAATAGTAGCACCATTGCCGATTGATTTACATGTGTTAGATAAGTTTTCTTCTTTTACATGTGTTTAATACCTTACTATGCTTTTACACCCTTGTTGATTGTTCTTCTTCATCCAATTTTCTTTGTCGAATTGACCGAAAAAGAGACCCCAATGTCGATATCGTTCAGTATCGGGTATCTGTCGGTATCGGATCGAACATGCCAAACCGTATCGGTATCGGCTGTATCGGATTGGTATCGGCCGATACTGCAAACTATTTCACACCTCATGGGCCAACTCCGGTTTGGGTCACACCGTGTTCCCAACACGTAGTAATGGTAGAGATTGAGATGCTTGTCTTAAAAATGAGATATGCATTAAAAAAGTTAGTGTTACTATATACAAATGATGTTTCTTGCTTGGTAAATTAAGAAAAATGGTCGAGATTAATTGTTGTCATTGTTGAAAATGAGAATCGAGCTTACGAAAGTCATTTTGAGATTGAAATGCTTGGATAAAAAAATGAAGGGTTTTCTAATACATCTTGTTTCTCACATGGGGGTGCCATCAAATTGTTTATTCAGCTTTTCTATTTTAAAATATATGTAGTTTTTGATGTTGTCACTTTAAGGTGAGAAATCTACATGATTCTTGAGTAACAGGGTGTGGCGTGTTACGTATACGTGCACCCAAAAATCCATGTTGTGTCCGTGTCGTGTAAGATACATGTATTGGACACACAACAGCCAATCCGAAATACACTAGGACACACCAAGATATGTGCGGAATCTGTGTCGTCGTGTTGAATCTGTGCCTGTGCAACATTGTGTATGATTCATTAATTCATGTTATTCTTCTGATTTATATACTTCGAGTGGTTATCGGTTTATATAACTTGGAAAATATGTTGCAACAACAATTTTGCTAAGTTTTTTCATATTTTTGTTTGGTGGTTTATATTCTTTAGAACGGACAGGGTTGCAAGTTTATTGGTCTAATCTACTATAGATCTCATCTACCATTTGACATGATCTGGAACTGACCTGATTTAGTCTGATCCTAGAGCAATTGAATCTAGTGTGGATCTAAATGAGATCCGATGCAAAATCATTAATAATTGAGTACTGTTGTTTGTATTTCTTACTTCGATTAGCCTAACAGAAAGTTACTATTATTTAAAAATAATTTTTTAACTTTCAAAGATAACCTTAACCTCCTATTATTTTTGTACATTTTCTAATTGGTTTGGTTGTCAAATGTCTAGTAGCATTTTGTAGGCTTATGTATTATGGATCTAGAGAAACTGTGTGCCAAAAATAAGTTACATTAGTGTTGATGTGAAGCTAGTAGTATGTGAATTTAACTTATTTGCTAAAAGCCTAAAAGCCTGAAATCAAATAATTTCATGGTACTAAACCAACCTGGTGTGTGAAATAATGTGTTAGAACATCCAATCTGATCCATGTTGAGATTCAAAACTCATGCATGGAAGATAGAGGAAGACAAGGGATCTTGGCTTCCCCTAATTTGGGGAGAAATGAATCGTAGGGAATAACTAACATACCATACACAAAATAGTTTCTTTTTATGTATAATAGGCTAATATGTTGTTAAATACCTTCATCTTATTCTTCACCATTTTGTAGCCTCCTTCCATGAACTATTTTTGTTAGCAGATCAATACCATAAACTTTTGGACACATGCACTTACTACCCTATGTTAACCTTAGTTTACAGTCACATGCTTCGCACAGGACTAATCTTGGACCCTTTCCCGGACTAAAAGATTCTCATTTTGTCCATATCCTTCTTCCAAGCAGCAGGAGTCACCTATAGCAGCGAAATAAAGAGTGGAGTTGTTGTAAATAGTGCAAAATTTCTTTTATTACTGTCATCATTATCATCTCTCTTATTTCTTCCACCACCGTCATCGTCCTTTCCCATTGCCTTCGTAAACTGACCTCTCTTTGATCACAGTCAAGAGCTTGGCAACACTTGCTGAAAGTTTATGCACAGATCAGAACTCAATGAAAACAAAATAATGTGTCATGAGTACCAAGATCATGCGTGCTGACAATCAATAGTTCAATGAAGAACATGCAGGTGGTAAGATTTTACCTATGATTATATTAGACCTATCTTAGAATCCATAAACACCTCACGATAGGTTTCAGTAATGGAGCTTCTAATTCTCCATTGCCTCCTCTAGAATTCTTTACCTGGGAAAACCTAGAAGGCTAGAATAGTTGGTAACTTTTCATAAAGAAGGTATCATATTTATAAGGATTCGTCAATCTTGTAATTAAGGAGTTATATAGAATAATTATGATAATATGCTTGCTAGTTCATAATTATTTCCTACTAGGGTAATTGCAATATGTCACATATGTTTAATTAAGTACTTGTGAATGCTCTAATTGCTATGAACTTTGTAATAGTATCAAACTAAGCCACGTCTCTCTCCAATTACCCACTTATAAATTTCATTAGCTACTCCTATTAAACAAATTTGAGTCGTATGCAAGTCATGAGTTATGCTAGTATCATGTAATTAACTCATCAATTGACTTGAACAAAAGAGTAAGAGAACCTGAAAGGCTATTTGTAATTCTCCTTTAACTTGTTACTCTTGTTAACCCATATATTGATTTGCTCTATATTGAGTATAGTAATGCCAAACTCAAAGATCAAACATTCAGTCAAAACCCATTAAATTATCTTTTTTGAAATCTAGGAAATACTTTCTAATCCTTTTATTTTGTCTAAACCGAGAATTTTATCTCAATGATTTAGTGAAACTACTAGAAGATATTCTACTCTCGTTACAAGAGCCACACATGTCCTATACTATGCAACTCAACAGCCTCTATAAACCGATAATCTTTTCCAATATTCATCTATTCATAATCTCGTTTAGGGAACTAATCAAATGGTATTAAAATATAAAGTCAAGTGTACAAGACAATTATGGTGCCTAAAGTCTAAAAAACTCCTACACTACATAAATACTAGAATTGTTATGTAGCAAATGTAAAGCTCTATATAGGATTCTAGGGTGAGTCTGATCAGCTAATCCGTTCCTTAATGAGCATCTAACAACTTGATTTAATATCTCATGTTACATAGCCTATGATATTGGCTATTGTATCAAATACTTTACTAGTATGTCCTTAGTTTCTTCAAATGTGTTGTTAAATAATCATACGTTGTAATCAATAGTACACTTTGACCAGTTGTCAAACACAATGAATCACATGGTAACTTGTTATAATGATGAATCATTTTTAATCTTTGAGCCAATGTCTTCATAACTAAGTGGGCTTTTGGGCATAACACGACCATTCACACGTGTTGGGATGTCACACCCCAACCCATGGGTCCGCCATGACATAACTCGTGTATGGACCACATGTGTATATCACTTGGCTTAATTTGTCAAAATGGTTAATCCGAATGTACATATAAGATCCAATGGCTTAAATGTAAACCAATCAAACTCGTATCTCATGATCGATGTGGGACTAAATCTTGGAATTTCACAAACTCTCCTACTAAAGACAGTGTCCTCATTTTTGTATCCCTTGTGAAGGGCATAGTATCGTCCAAGTAGAACATAATCCACGGTTTGTACCAGTAGTCATGCGTTGACCTATGGGTCCTCTAGGACATGACTTGTGCATGGTCTAAATGAGCACATCACTTGGCCCAACTTGCCAAAATGATTAAGTTGGATGCACACATAAGACCGAAGCACTCATATATAAAACATCAAACTCTCGTCTTGTAGCCGATGTGAGACAATCTTTGGGTTTCACATGGGGCTTGGCTATGTGCCGCCTCCATACACTTGTCTCTTCTGTACAGTGTCCTACTTCGTTGTGCCTCCTTTGTCGGATCCAAGAAGAGAAAAAGAGATGATTGATTGAGAAACAAAAATATTAATTGCAATTAGGGAAAAGGAAAAAAGTTCAAGGATTTTTATGTAAGGAAATTCGGATTAAACGGTAATAGGGATTTTCTGTAAAAGTCAAATATTGGACAAAATATCAAGTAAGTAAGGACTTGCCTAGAAATTTTAAATTATTATTATTATTATTATCATTTATAAGTGGAGCTCAAAATGATATTTACTTTTTTTTGGTTACAGATTTAGGGTAGCAAACTGGAAAAAGGAGTATGGAACTTCTAAGAAAAACACTTTATGATAGCAATCTGGAAAAAGGTGAAAGTTTAAGGTATTTAAAAAGTAAATTAGCCTTTAATAACTCAAAAATTCAAATATGAAAAAATTGTAATTACCAATTATGAATACAAATATAGACTTACAGACTCAAGAAGAGAAACTCAATATGAAAAAGTGGAGGACTCTTGACTCAATCTATAATATAAACATAATCTTTGACCAAGTCTAGTAGAAGCAAATAACTTGCAAATCCCAAAATAGAACTAAAATACAATATTATTCTATAAGCCTAAATTGATTGGATTGGATATGGGTTCTGATTGATGGCACAATTTCATTGCACCCCTAATAACCGATTCCATTGCATCCTAGTGTCCTAATAACAGATGATGCAATGAGCTTTAGCCTTTATCGTGCTGGCGTGATTAACATCCAGCTAATGTGGCTCAATCTATAATTATAAGCATAATCTTTGACCAAGGCTAGTAGAAGCAAATAACTTACAAATCCCAAAATAGAACTACAAATACGATATTCTTCTATAAGCCTAAATTGATTAGATTGGATATGTGTTCTGATTGATGGCACAATTCCATTGCACACCTAATAACTGACTCCATTTCATCCAAGTGTCCTAATAACGGATGATGCAATGAGCTTTATCGTGCGGACGTGATTAACAACCAGCTAATTTGATTATAGATGACGCCCATCTTGGGCTTGACTGATCAAACCTTTATGGATAGAGGAGCAATTGTTTTATGTCTCCTCCCGCACACACATCACTGAAGGTTCTTTACTGACAAGATCTTGGGGATTACCAATTTGTACAAGGCAAGCCTCGAGGGGTTACCGGTAATTACCTACTATATAGATACTTGTGTATCCTGATCCTCATGATGTAACATGTATTATCTTTTAAAACTTGCAAATTGTGTTTTCTGTACGATTTCACATTATATACCTAGGAATCTATGCATCACTAGGATTTTGGGAAGTATTGATAACTGCACTTTCGAAGGGAGGTTCTTAACTACTTGATATTTCTGGTAGCCATGAAGCATAGGTTTTAAGTAATTTGTAGTTTCGGTCCCTTTTGAATATATTACAATATCAAAATGTATGATGGTAGCATTTGTAGTTAATGAGTCTTGTTCTCAAGTAGAAGTTAACCCCTAGGGACGTGCCATCTTCCCATAATCTTGCTTCAAAGGATTAGTTATACACTTGATATGCTGTGTACATGACAATTTATCGTATTTGCAGCTGCTGATATAATATTGTGGAGAAACAAGCAGATGTCGGGCAGCATAGTTGCAGGTGTGACTGTGATCTGGCTTCTCTTTGAGTGGATGGGCTATCACTTGCTCAGTTTTATATGTAACGCTCTTATACTTATGCTGGCTGTCTTATTTATCTGGTCCAATGCAGCATCATTTGTTAATAGGTAAGAAGGGATGACTCTCTATCTTGTGTACTTTGTTTTGCGAATTGGCTTTTCTTGTGAACCTAGCACCCTTATATACCTTGTTTTTGGAGTCTTTTATTGGGAGTACTCTTTCTTACTTGTATGTGTTGCTCTCTTATGCTTCACTCCTTATATAGCTTTTCTTAATACCTAGTTTCGAGAAGATAAATCTTGTATATGGTAATTGAGAGTACAAGTATAATTTCTATATCATCCTGAAGATCTCTAAAATTCACCAAAAACTTCGTACATTGTGCAGGCTGACCATTGATTATAACTACATAGACTATAGCCAAGTGATGTAGGTTTTAGAACATGCTACTATCTGTGAAGAGTTTGGTTTCTTAAAGATGTTACAATCCTTATTTCCTCTCTACATTTACTGTATATCTTGTTTTGGGGGGCTAATTAACTACCCCTGTCTGGTACTGCACTGGAACACAGTACTTGACTAGTATATTATACTTTTATTAGCTAACCACCATTCACAAACAGCTGCAGATAGGATAGTAATTTATGGAGTGACTTTTTTTTTTGTTGGGATGAAGTGCATATTACTTCTGTTTATAACGACTTGTTAATTTTTGCAAAAATTATGAAATAGGTCACCTCCAAGCTTTCCAGAGGTTATCTTGCCCGAGGATCTGTTTCTAACTGTAGCCCATTCGGTTAGACGTGAAATCAATGAAGCCTTTATAACCTTCCGTTATATTGCTTCAGGAAATGATTTGAAGACATTTATGATGGTAAAATCTAAATGCTTTCACTTCAATTTTACTTGTGATTAGCATCTCACTTAAACATGATATGCAGACAATTGGGGGCTTGTGGGTTGTTTCTGTGATTGGCAGTTGGTTCAGTTTCTTGACACTTTGCTACATTGGTTAGTTCTTCCTTACCCTTTTCTGACTCTGTTTTAACTAATATTCTGAATTTATTTTTTGGATACTAAGGCTCAACAGGCAACACTTTTTATGTTCGAGTCTAGTTTGGTGTCGTTACCAATTACTGGAGGATAGTACATCCTATGCATTAAGCTAGGTGAAGCAGAAATTTAGACTGCCATAATCTTAATTTTGCTCAATTCAAGTTACAAAAGAAATTTAGTTTCTTCTGCCCGTGTTCTGTGAAACGATAGTTTTTCTGCATCAACTATTTTAGTAGTGAATAGACATCTTTGCCTCTGTTGTACTAGCGAGATCTGTGGTAAGAAGGATGACAGACATGGACTTCAATATTTATGTTGTATCTGCAATAATCTTGATTTTGCTCAATTCAAGTTAACAGAGAAATTACTTTCTTCTGCTTATCCATGTTGTCTGTGAAAGGATAGTTTCTCTACATCAAGTATTTTACTAGTGAATAGACATCTTTCCCCTATTGTTCTAGAGAGATCTTGTAGGAAGAAGGATGACAGCTTTTAACAAAAAAACTTATTAGGATACTTAATTTTCTTAAGTTGTATCTGAGCATATGAAGCCTTTATCTCCCTCCGATTTAGCATTGGAGTTCAGTATATTGGGCGATTTATCAGAATATCTTACTTCAGTTGGTGGTTGCGACTGTAAGACGGAGATAAAACAAATGAATCGAATCCTTAGTGGGAATGCACCTTTCAAAGGAGTGGACTAGTTCTATAAATGTCTGAACAAAACCTTGTGTTTATAGGAATTAGATAATGCAATCCATTAATCCTGTAGATTATAGATTCATGGTTCCTCACATTTAAATTGCATCTATGGACTTAGGCTCTAACACTTCTTTTCTGTTGTCATATAGTATTTGTGGCTATGTACACTCTGCCTGTTCTTTACGAGAAGTATGAAGATCATGTCGACACTGTTGCTGAGAAGGCGATGGTTCAGATCAACAAACATTACAAGGTTCTGGATGCAAAGGTCCTACAGAAGATCCCTCGAGGCCCATTTGTCGACAAGAAGCAACATTGATGAGCAAACTCTCTTCTTTCAGTTTTGGTTTCGTATGCTTTGATCGATGGAGGGAGCGGGCGAATGGATACGAATTTGGGACTCATTGGTGAAGACGTCATCTAGTGATAGCTTTATATGTATGACAGTATGACATGAGCGTACTGATAGGTTATGAGAAACTAATAATGCTCTCTTTTTTTCTATGGTGCATGAATGCTGCACTATATTTTATGTTCTTCTTCTAAGGACCCATTCCATTTGTGGTTTATATACTTTTGTCACCTACATTTTATGAGCAGGAAGTATTAAATTGGAGCAGCAGCAACTTTATGATGATGGGCACAATAATTTTTACTTTGCAACATATTTTTACTACAATTTTTATTTTTCTTTAAATGGTTCCGTCAACTACCATTAATTTTTTGTATTTTGTAAGTGGTTGGTCCATGTGGAGTTACAATATTGCAGAACCCTAACCCTAATATTTATGCACAAGTCTATTGAGATGATGAAAGAGGTAGGGTGAGTGCGCTATGAATGTGAAGTGTAATTTGCAAAAAAAAAAGTGTACAGTCCCACATCATTTATTCGATTTTGGATCGAGAATCAAATCGAATAAGAGAATTGGTTCGGTTTGAAAAATAAAATTGTTCGATATTGATTTTGAAAATACTAAAAAAAATTATTCAGTTTCGGTTTTGGAATTCGGTTTCGTTCCAAACCAAAAACTGAATAGGGCTTACTTAATTATGTAAATACATCAATTTTATGTATATTTTATAATTAAAATGTGTATATTTTGAAAATAATATTTTTATGAACCCGTTTTAAAGTCCAATTTTAGTATGTATAATTTTTTTAATATAATTTAACTACAATTTCAATCTGTTAAGTAATAAAAATAGTCCAACCGAATAAATCGAATTGATCGATTTGATTCTATTTTGGTTACAACTAATTTCATTTTGATTTCCAACTCATCCTCAAACAATTAAACAATTTTCATACATAAAAATAAATAAAATAATCACTTTTATTAGGTGTACTAAAAGAAAACAATTACTTGAAAATACTTATCGTACGTGAGCAAATATCATAGACATGTTTTTTTTTTTTTTTTTTTCAAATTATAGACATGCTGGTAATGGTAATTGAGCATGTGTGCTGAAGTTATAAACCAAGATCTCTTCTGTTATTGAGTGTTTGACCCCGATCAATCTTTCTGTGCACGGAAACACAATGTACTTTCAACTTGCAGATATTTGATCATATTTTTTTGTAGACGAAGAAAAATCTCATTGTTACATTAATAATGGCTAGTATATATGCACGTGTCTTGCACGTATTTCATTAATAATGGCTAGTATATATGCACGAGTCTTGCACGTTTTTTATTAATAATGGCTAGCATATATATGCACGTGGTTTGCACGTGTTTTATAATATACTTGGAAAGAGCAAGTAATAGCCTCCTTTTTTTTTTTTTTCTTCTTCTACATTCTACATGTAATTACATAACTATCCATAGTAAATTTAATGAATAATTTTAGATGAGGGCATTTTTGGAACTAAAACTTCAACGATGAAGTCTAATTTTCTCGTTATGTAGTAGTATATAGATTCATGGGAGGCCCTGGCTCAAGGCAGACCGGGCGACAGTCCAGGGCCCCCTAACGAAAGGGGACACCAACATGGAACTGTCTATAATAGAACTAGTATGTATCATGTACTTTTTTTTAACAAAAAGAATTGTGGTGTAGTGGTTATAATGTTGGACTTAAATTTAAGAGGTCTTTGGTTCAAATCCTGACTGCAACAAAATTTTATTTTATTTATTTTTTTACATTATGTATGGGAGGGCCTATTTTGAAAGTTTTGCCTCGGGCCTGCAACAGCTCAGGGCCGGCCCTGTTAGATTAGCAAAAGACTTCAAGTATAAGTACATAATAAAGAACAAAATTCTACAAAACTTCACCAAAGATGTAGTACATCACCTTCTGTATTCGACTTCAAATTGTAGAATTTTGAAGATGTAGTACATCACCTTCTGTATTCGACTTCAAATTGTAGGCATTATGGCATGATCTTATTGTAATTGAGATACCATCTTCTGAAATTGTAACCCTTCTCCTGAACAGAACTTAGTCTCTGATCATTGTATAGCATAAACCATAGTGTACTGAAATAAACATACGGACACTGTCTAGACAAAACTAGACTGGACTGGACTGACCCCATCCATCAATCACGACAAAGCAATGAGTACGGCTTGATACTTTAACTAACTAAGGTTATCACAAGCCTAGTTACTAACAAGATGCAAAGAGATTTTCAAGTCCAGTTACCCGCCTGCTGCTACCGGAGTGACCCCAGCAAAAGAAAACCAGTATAGCAAACACACTGAAGTAAGATACATGTGTCCTAAGGAGGTGTCCCACTCGACGGTGAGCTGAAAATGTGCTCATCATGACAGATAGCTCCAAATCCCATGTATATATATATATATATATATATATATATATATATATATATATATATATATATATATATATATATATCTATATATATATATATAAGGCCGGGATCAAACAGGCAACAGGTAACTGGAAAAGTCTCTTCATGAACTACTTGATCAATCTAGTCATTAATCCTAGCCAGATTCAGTATGAATCCCTGACCGTGATCATCAGGAATCCATGCCTTAGACATGATGCAATACAAAACATGTAGCTTGTACAAACACACTCAAGAGAAACACCCACGGTGTCCAAATCATTCATTACTTGTAAGCCAATAAAGTCGTCGCAACATCATTCATGGTTCATGTCATGTCATATTACTTGTTATATTACTAGCCTGGAGTGCACCACGACGGGTCACTATCATATGAAGGGTAATTGTTAGGGGTGCGCCACGACGGGCCACAATCATGTTGAGCAAAGAAGTGACATGTGACTTGAGTGCACCACAACGGGTCACTATCGTGTTAAGCAAAGAAGAAAGACATATATTATGAGCGCACCACAACGGATCACTATCATGTAAAGCAAAGAAAGACATGGATCATGAGTGCACCACAACGGGTCACTATCATATAAAGCAAAGAAAGACATGGATCATGAGTGCACCACAACGGGTCACTATAAGAAAATTCTAAACATGGCATAAATTGTAAAGTACAATAAATCCGAAAAAAAGCATGGAAACACATATCATATCACATAAGAAATATTCGAAAGGAAAGACATATCCTGACATGTGAGAAGGGATAAGTAAAAGTAACCAATTGGCATAAAAATAATAATTGAATCTGTGCTAGTGTTAGGTGTACAAAGGGTGTAAGATCATTTTCTAACTGTACAAGATCATCAAATCATGTTAAGAAATTTATTGCAGTCGAAGAAACCTCAAAACGTCAAGTACAGAAAATATGCCAAAAGATCAAAACTATGATTGAAATTATAGCATATAAACTCTGATTAAAGTGAAACAAGAATGTTCTTGAAGGTAGGATACAAATCTACACGTTTTTGAATTTTTCAAGATTTTAGCTACCAAACAGCTCAAAGAGGCAAAAACAGTCATTTGGAGTGACCTGCGCAAGTTGCGCGAGCAAAACTACCCACGACGTACGTTGCGCGCAAGCACGACGCACGTTGCGTGGCATAAAATTGTACGGGCGCGCGGCCGCGCAAGTTTTGCATTGCGCACGGGCAAAATCGCCCATAGCGCACGTTGTGCGCAAGCACGGCGCACATTGCGCGCAAGCACGACGCACATTGCACGACAGAAAATAGCGCGGGCGCGCGACCGCGCAAGTTGCGCATTGCGCGTGGGCAAAATCGCCCACGGCGTACGTTACGTGGTAGAAAATCGCACGGGAGCGCGGCCGCGCAAGATTTGCATTGCGCGCGGACAAAATCGTCCTCGGCGCGCGTTGCGCGCAAGCACGACGCATGTTGCACGACAGAAAATCGCACGGGCGCGCGGTCGTGCAAGTTGGGCATTGTGCGCGGGCAAAATCGCCCACGGCCCACGTTGCGCGCAAGCACGACACACGTTGTGCGCAAGCACGACACACGTTGCGCGCAAGCACGTCGCACGTTGCGCGGCAGAAAATTGCGCGGCTGCGCAAGTTGCGCATTGCGCACGGGCAAAATCGCCCACGGCGCACGTTGCGTGCAAGCACGACGCGTGGGTGCGCGGCAGAAAAATGTGCGGGCGTGCGGCGCGCAAGTTGCAATGTGCGCGAGGGCAAAAGTGCCCACGACGCACGTTGCGCTCAAGCACGGCGAGCGAGCGCACGGCAGAAAAATGCGCGGGCGCGCGGCGCGCAAGTTGCAATGTGCGCGAGGGCAAAAGTGCCCACGACGCACGTTGCGCGCAAGCACGGCGCGCGGCGCGCGGCACTGTTCATCGTCCCGACCGCACGAAAAGGTGTGAAAAACCCACGAACAAGAAAATAACATATTAGATTTCGAAAATAAATCAAAATCAAGTGGTTCAAAAGCCAAAATTGGGTAGAATTGAATTTCATACAACATGGAACTATTAGATTTCGAAAATATCAAACTTTAAGAGATCAATACCAAGAAAAACAAGAAAATCTTAAAACTTAGATCTACAAAAATATAACCACCAAAAACAAAATCTTCAAGTTCTAAAGAGACTTAGAATCATGAAAGGAAGAGAATAGAACAAACAAAAATGACATTATTCAAGATTTGGCAAGATGTACTTGCCTAGGTTTTTGGAGGAGGAGCAAATGGAGAAGAAGAAGTAAATGAAATGAATGGAGGAGAGAGAGAGAGAGAAGTTGGTTTTTTATACAAAACCCTTCTCATCTCAACCAACCCAAACCAACTCATGCCAAGTTGAACCAAACCAAAATAAACCAAGTACAAGATTAAACCAAGGCAAGGCTAAGAAAGATAAGTCAAAACACAGGTCACCTAACAAATGTCAAAATTTCGTACACGTGTACTGAAAATACGTATAACGAAAAAATTTGGGAGTGACAGGCATGTCGTCGGTATACACTGGTATACTGGCGGCATGCCAGTCAAGGAGAAAATCTATATGTTGAAATTTTTTAAAACATTCTGAAAACCAAGAAAATACAAAATATAGTACAAAAATACGTATCCATATATAAATACCGATGCAGTGAGACGATTCTCACACTTGCTGTAAACCCCCTAAATTTATACTATTTTTTTAAAATTTGGTACCGATTTAAAATTTTGTATTGTACGTCGCGTAGTCGTATTGTACGTTGCGCACGAAATTTCATTTTTCGTATTTGCTCGACGAGTGCGAATATGTGCGAGCGTACATATTTTTAGAAAAATATTTTATTTTCTTATTTTTATAGTTTCAAAATAATATATGTAATATTTAATTTAGCTATCAAAATTTTCTAAATTTATGATTTTATTTATGAAAAGCCTTTTTTTAGAATAAATAATATTCTTAGTGCATACATATATTTCATAAATATTTTGCTAGTTTATGTAATTTTCGAGGTTTAAAAATATTAATATTTTATTATTCAAAAAGATATTTAAAAAAAATATTAATGTAATTTTTGAAATTTTTATTATTAGTATTTTTGGAAAATATATTTCGAAATTATTGTGAAGATTTAAATCTTGATTTAAATTTGTGGATTTATTTAAATAGTTAATATTTGAAATTTGACTTATCCCATTTGATTTTGAACTAAAATTTAATTAGATTTAAATTTAATTTGTATTTGGATTTGGATTGATTTTAAATTAAATTAGAAAATATCTAAACTGGGTTTAAAGGAATCCTAATTTTATCCAATTGGAAATTCCTATATCTTATAAATAGGCAGGTACTCCTCCAACTTTTTATTAATTTCTCCAAAATTCACACCCACAAATAATTCTCCAACGTGCGTGCATCGTGTCCGTGTTCCACCATCCAAATTCTTATTCCATATTATTTTACATATACAATTTCAACCACTCCGTGTCGGACACACCCCGACACAATTGAATTCCTAACCCTATTCTAAAAACTCCGCTCACCACCCGTCGATTCCGACACACCACCATAGCCCGCCCCGGCCGCAACCACCTGAACCACCACGGCATACCCAAACCACCAAACACCCCAGCTTCGCCTCGCCATCCACCGTGGCAGCCCCTCTCCCGACCATCATCCCGCTGCCGTTTCTCCGCCACTCCTCGGCGACTCCACCATCGTTAGTCAACCACCACCACCAAGGCCAACACAAACACCCGACTCCAAATCCATCGCCACAAAACCATTGGCTAGCAACCACACCACCCTCAACATTCCTCCCCATACTCCGACCTACCTTTCGGCCAACCACCTGCCGCCCACCGGCGTAACCACCCCAGTTTTTCGGCCATCGCCCAAATCATTCTCCGTCACCGACAACCAAACCACCACAGCAAAACGTTGAAGAAAAAAGGAATCAGGACCCTCACCTGTCTCCCGCCTCGCCTCGCCGCTCCGGCGTCGACCACCGCGCCGTGCCGCACTCCTCTGCGAGCCGCCCGCCTCCGCTCGTGGACGGCTCCGGACAGCTCCTGCGTGGACCTCCCGTCGAGCCGTGCGTCGGACCCTCCGGGAACCCCAGCGCCAACCTCTGGCCGAGTTCCCCAGCCGCCTGATCCGGTGTAGATCTGCGCCCGACCCACCACCGGCGACCACGTCGTGCCGCCCGCGGAGATCCTCCGCCTTTCCGCCGTCGAGTTCGCACGGCCAGCCGTGCGCAGCCGGCCCTCCGCGCAGGTAGACCAACGCCGCCGCTCCTTCCTCTCTCCGCCGATCGACCCACGCGCTCCTCCTCTCGCCGGAGACGACGCCTCCCAGCGTCTCCAGTCGCCGCCCCTTTTTCTTCCGTCGGATCTCGCGCGCCTTCCGCCGTCTTCCCCTCCGCGGATCGCCGATTGCCACCACTGGCGCCGTCTCTTCCAGCCCCTCTGCGCCGCCTCCGCCGGCGCCGATCGTCGCCTCCGCCGTCATCGTGAGTAAACCCTTTTTCCCTTCCTCTTCCCATCTCTCTCCCTGTACGAAATTAGAAAGAGAACTGAGTATTAAGAATTTATATTAATATAATAATAATAATAATTATTATCATTATTATTCCTATTATTAATATTTTTAGTTGTATGATTAATGCTGTTATATATTATTATTATTATTATTATTATTATCATTATTATTATTATTATTCAAATAGTAGTTTGTATAATGTATTATATATAAATTTTAATGAGTATTATAATTATTTTGGGCATAATATTATGGATATATTTTTACACTATTTGGCTCACCAATAGCAAATTATATTTAAAAAAAATATATATATTCGCATATCTAGTTAGTTTATTTTATTTATTCTAAAAATATAAGGTTGATTTTCATACGATATTGTTTTGCCCAAAAATTATTTTCGTAGATATTTTTATTTCTAAAAATATTTTGATAAAATTTACCAAATTATATCTTGATTTCTAGACTTTTTCAACTAATTATTTGTACTAATAAAAATATAGTTTCACCTAGAAAAATCATAATTTACAAATTAGAGTTTTTGGCAAAAATGATTTTTCTTGAGTACAAGGATTTTCCTTATACTATTTTGACCTATGAAAATTAGTTTTTTTTTAGTGTTATGATATTTTCTAAAATAATATAAATACCCTTCTCCTCAAATCCTTGCTATTTGTCGACCATATGACTAAATCATGTTTTCCTATTTTTTTGCAACCTCGAACCATTCCACACCGAACATGGCTATTGGAAAATCAAAACTTGTCGGATCATTGCACCACACCGGATGATACACCAGACAAGACACCTTGCCTTTACTGTTTAATTTCTTGCTCAATATCATGCATACTTTTTCTTTATGTTGTTCTTTCAAAATTATATATATATGCAAATTATTATATTTTATGCAATTGGCGTAGAGTTAAGGGACCACCGTAGGTTTAGTGTATCTCATAAACTGTCACGATGTGCCACGGATTGTGTGTGAGTTGTGAGTCGCATATAGATGCGGACTTGCGTGCTGACTGATCATTGGCGCGTACAGGCCGTACGTTAGGATATAACTGCTAATAGATTTGTGTAGAAGACTTGACAGTTATTAAGGATTAAACAGTGTCGTGGAGACGACCCATGTATAGTATCATTGGGGAGAGGGGACAGTTATTAGCGTAGGGGCTACATTTTATTTTTATACACATTTTGGGTCGAGGGTGACTCTCATGAGCACTACCTTCTGCCCAGGTCGATAGCGTCTCGGATGAGCGCTACTTGCTGGCCACTCTCTATTACTTGCTTGCGTGAATCCGTTACAGCCCCTGCGTAGAACGTTGTCCTCAAAGTGCATATCACCTAGAATGGGTAGGAACCTTTACTCATGTATACTTTTCTGTTGAGCTTATTTATTCAGTTTATCAACATGATATTATGTGTCTTATTACGTTCCTCTGAGGACCTGGTTTTTCCCCAGGTGTGTGTTCATGTTTTCTGCAGGTGTTCTAGCTAAGGTCATTCCTTCCTCCGTGATGATTGCTCTTGGACTCGTCACTTGCTCTCGCTTGCTAAATTCTTTCCTTGTATATTTTTCCATATTTAATTTGGTTGGTAGTAGACTTTGTCTCCACCCAACTATTGTGTATATGACAAACTCAAAGTTGCTTTATATCATTATTTATCTTTGTGGATGAGATTTAGTGTCTTGGCTTTCTACATTTACAGCTTATGTATATATACGAGTCGTATATTTACTCGTATGTATACAGCTGGCATGATATGTATCTAGTCTCAAGTATTTGGGACTGGGGCGTTACACTTGCAACGTGTATAGTGAGTCCCGCTGAAGTCCTCGAATCACATGAGCGTGAGCTTGCTCGGCTATCTTGCATTTTCCTAAGCCGAATCAGTCCCGTGGCCCCGGATTATCGTTAGAGGAAGCACGCCCTTGTGCACAAGTTGTCCAATGACAATGCAATGATGCCTACCTAACTAACCGTACGACTCGAGCCTTTGATCTTCCTTGCTTTCCTTTTCTAAGCAGTTCCCAAATCAAGAACTGACTCGACGACCTACAATTTTGAGAACTTTTCATGTTTCCATACTTCTAATCTTTGACTCAAGAATGACTATTTGATAGCCCTCCTGCTTAACTTTGAACAAACCGTGTTCCATGAAGTGCCACAATTCGTATCGTACTCTACATGACAAGCCATCGTGGAAACGTGTATGCCATATGACAAGCTAGCATTGAAACCGTGGGGATGTATGTTGGAAATTATTCCATTTCCTTCCTTTAAAAATCTGCAAACAAAATAAAATAAAGTAAATGTTACCGGCCTCCGGGGAAGTCGTGCATGTAGCACTGCCCTAAAAGTTTATTCGGGTCTATGTGCAGACTTGTTCCAAATGCTCCTAGTGGTGAAACCCCCGTTCTACCGGTATCTCCTCGTCGCACACAACTTGGAAAGAGTGACCCAAACTTAGCGTTGCCCAGAAAAAAAAATGGAAAAGTAAAGCAAGTAAGAGAAATTTAAGAGTAGAGCTTTCACTAAAAGTTCTCTATTTTTTTCTCTGTACTCATGGAAGAAAGAGTTCTGTATATATATATATATATATATATATATATATATATATATATATATATATATATATATATATATATATACAATGAGTGAGCACCCAAAGCTATGCAAGTGCTCATTCTACAACGGATCAATACAAAAGACCGGGACAATAGAAGCAACCAACGTATAGGAGCCAGTAGAATAAGTAGTGGAGGACTTGGCCTTTTGAGGACTTGACTTTTGTTCAAAACAGACAACAATCCCCCCCCCCCCCCCCAAAAAAAAGTCAAGTTCTTGAAAAGAAACATGAAGATGACAAAGGAATAAGAATAGATAGAGGATTTCTGGGCAAGATATACTATGCATAGATGAGATGGACTACAGCCTTGAATCTCACTTAGTGACTATTGTCTTTATCTGAAAAAGTGTTTGATGGACTATGCCTTGAATCAGACTTCTTGAACCGGATTCAGAAAATACCACACATAGTACGCTAGAGGTTCTTGGGTCTATCGGGTGGCACGTTTGGTTGGCCATGCGCACTATTAACATTCATGAGAGTTATCTTGGATCGCCCTGTCCTATAGCCACGACCTTTACGACCTCTCATATAGGTAAGTCCTCAAGGGTTGGTGATAGGAGTCAACCCTGCATATCATGCTTGGACTTATTAAGAGTTTAAACTCATCATAAACATATCACACCGGAACACTGTCACCATAGGAATGGAATATCCATGTACACATGTACAACTCTTGGACATTTATTTTAAGAGAATTTTATCTCAGGGTCAGTGTTCATAGTAGTCACCTAGTCCAGCTTGTTTCTACCAATTGAACCGACTTTTTAGGATCTCCAATCAGACTCGGTTGGGTTGCCACTACTGGTGACTAACTTATGGGCTTAACCCAATCCCCTTCGATGATTCTAGGATCAGTCCTAGACAGACCCTTCGTCAAGTGGTCTGCAAGTTTCTTTTCTGACTTTATATAGTCAAGAACCACTTATTTGTCTAATAGGCTCTTTATTGACTTGAAGTACAGCTGCAGGTGCCTGTTCATCTTAGAATTTATAGATTCATGCTTTAGTAGTTCAATAACAGATTTATTATCACAATTGATAAAAATTGCAGGAACAGGAATATGAGAAACAAGTATATGCATAATCAGATTTCTAAGCCATTCAGCTTCTATACAAGTAGTGTCCAAAGCTATCATTTCAGAGTCCATTGTACTCCTAGCAATTATAGTTTGTTTACATGATCCCCAGGAGATTACAAATCCTCCTAGAGTAAAAACATATCCAGTAGTGGATTTCACATCATGTGAATCAGTTATCCAGTTTGCATCTGAATAACCTTCTATGATATCTGGGTGTCTAGTATAATGAAGTTTATAATCTAGCGTACCCCTAAGATATCTAAATACTCTATCCAATGCAGTGCAATGTGACTGGTTTGGGTTACTAGTATATCTACTTAGTCTCCAATAGCAAATACAATATCGGGTCTGGTCCTATTTGCTATGTACATAAGGGACCTTATCATCTGTGAATATCTATGTTGTTCTATAGGTGATCCTTCATTCTTCTTGAGACCAACATTACTGTCATAAGGTGTAAGGGTAGGTTTTTTGTCAAAATACTCAAACTTTCTTAGCATTTTCTCAACTGAATGTGCTAAGGATAGAGTATAGCCCTATTTGCATTTGGATACTTGCATTCCTAGGATCAAGTTGGCTTCGCCTAGGTCTTTCATATCAAACTGTCTAGATAAATAATTCTTAGTGTTATTTATCAGTTCCAGTGAAGATCCTATAATAAGGATATCATCAACATACATGCACAAGATTACACAACTTCCATTTGTATTTTTAGAATACAAACATTTGTCATATTCGTTTGGTACAAAACCAAATTCTAAAATGACTTTGTCAAATTTGTTGTGTCATTGCTTGGGAGCTTGCTTTAGGCCATAAAGGGATTTTACTAATCTATAAACCTTTTTTTCTTGACCATTAGTACGTAATAAAATATTCAGGTTGCTCCATATATATTTCTTCCTCTAAATTTTCATTTAGAAATGTTATCTTTACATCCATTTGATGAATTAACATATCATGAATGGAAGTTAAGGCTAGAAGGGTTCTAATAGAAGTGATTCTAGCTACAGGAGAGTAGATATCAAAATAGTCTAATCCATTTTTCTGGGTAAAACCCTTTGCTACTAATCTAGCTTTGTATTTCTCTATGGTACCATCGGCTCTAAGTTTCTTTTTAAAGATCCAGTTACAACCTATGAGTTTACTACCTAAAGTTAGGTCTGCTAAAAACTAAGTATTATTCTCCATAACGGAGTTATACTCATTGTTAATAGCTTATTTTCAGAAAGGAGCATCAGGAGAAGATATTGCTTCTTTATAAGTTAAAGGATCGCCCTCTATCAAATAAGTAAAAAAAAACATTTCCCTAAATTCCTTTAAATCCTGCCTCTTTAACTTCTTCTAGGTTCTATATCTTGTGAACTAGATGGATAAATATGAGAACTAGTAGAAGGAAAAGAGAAAAGCTAGTGGGAGTGGAAGAAATTCTATTCTTAAAAGAAAATATATTCTTAAAGTAAACTGCATCTCTAGCTTCTATAATGGTGTTATTAAAGATTTCATTTACTTCAGAATGAGTTACAAGAAATCTATTGGCATTACTGTCTAAAGCATATCCTATGAGCACAACATCTACAGTCTTAGGTCCGATCTTCCTCTTTTTGGGTTCAGGAATTCCTACCTTAGCTAGACATCCCCAAACTTTAAGATAATTAATCCTAGGAGTTCGGCCTTTCCATAACTCATATGGTGTCTTATCATTAGACTTACTGGGTATCCTATTAAGGATATAACAGGCTGACAATAAGGCCTCTCCCCACAGATTATCAGGAGCACCTGAGCTGAGAAGCATTGTATTTACCGTGTCTAACAGAGTACGATTCTTTCTTTCAGCAACTCCGTTGGACTGTGGTGAATAAGGAGCAATTACCTCATGAATTATTCCATATTCTTCACAAAAGTTATTCATTTCATTTGAGGTATAATCTCCCCCACGATATGATCTAAGAATCTTAATCTTTTTTATCTAAATGGTTCTCAGCTTCAGATTTATAGACCTTGAATCTGTCTATAACTTTATCTTTGGATTTAAGAAGATAGCTGTAACAATACTTTGAATGATCTATAAAAGTGACAAAGTATTTTCTACCGTCTCGGGTCAAAACCATATTGGAATCACAAACTTCACTATAGATAAGTTCTAGGAGTTCGGAATCCCTATGGAAAGATTTGAAAGGTAATCTAGTATGTTTGGCTTGAACACAAATCTTACAGTTGTGTTTATCATCAATAGGAGTCTTAGGAATAAGATCTAAGTTCATCATCCTTTTAAAAGATCCTAAATTCATATGACCCAGCCTGCCATGCCAAACATTGGAGGATTCAACATTTACAATAACAAAAGAAGGATTTGAAATTTTATTCATAGTGCTCAAAATAAAAAGACCATCTTTTACAAATTATTTTCCTATAAATAACTCATTCTTGAAAAATACTAGTTTATTAGCCTCCATTATAATTTTGTATCCTAAAGCTACAAGCAGAAATCCACTAACCAAATTTCTCCTAACTGACGACACATGAAGTACATCATGAAGAGGCAGAATTTTTTCTGATGTCATCCTAAAACCTATTCTTTCTCTTCCTACAATATGTGCCGCTGAGCCATCTCCTAAGGTTATACTTCCTCCACCTGATTCGTGATAGTTTGAAAAACAGGAGCAATCAAATAAAACATGAACATTTGCTGCAGAATCCAACCATCAATCATCAGAATGCTAAAAAATATTAACTAAGGGTTGGTAACTCACCGACCTGAAGGAACTAGAATATCCTTTTATACTAGTCATTATTTCTATAAAGATAATTAAAGGTCTGTAGGAAAATTTATATTTATTCAATAAAGTAATTTTCTTTAAGTTAAAGAATAACAATTTTAGATGATCTTAGTAATTCACCTTAATTTTTTTTCTAGTTTTGATCAGGTTTGGTTAGCTGTAGGGGCCGGATCCCCGCAAGCGGAGGTCCACTAGGAACACTTAAGTACCGGTCGCTTAGACGATTTACGTCTTGTTGACAGAATGGCCCTTTCGGCTTGTACCCAAACAAATTTCTACTTTAGAACTTTAAAATTAAAAATTTTAATCAATAAACTGTTTGTACTAGCTTAAATTGAAATATTGAGTAGAGAAAACTAGTATTGATAAAAGGTAATAATACAATATATTTCTAAAACAGTCCTCTAAAATCAGAATTGATAACAACAGTCTTAGAATTGTGTAGGAAAAAAAATTGTTATATGACTAATAACAATATATTTGTGCATATACGACAGTTATTTAATAAGTAGCAAATAACTTGTTAACAGAAGGCAGAAATATTATTTGATAGATAACATATTGTAAGCCCCTGAATATTTTTTTTATTTTTAAAATAAGGATTTATGATTTTAAATAGCATTTATATCCTTAAAATGAATTATTATAATTATTAGGAATTTTCTAGAATTTTTTAAATAATTTTTAAATGGTTTTAAAACCTAAGAAATATCAATTTGCAATTTATTAAATCATTTTAAATACATTTTGCAATTAATTAAATTGTTTTATAGCAGTTTGTAATAATCGATTTGTCTGTACAAATCTTAATTTGCACAGAACACAGCGGAGGGGGCTTTATGCAAATTGGTTTTTGCACATTGCTATGGCGGTGGGTTTATTTGCAATAGCTCATTTTTTTTGGGGGGGGGGGGGGTTTCTGCAAATCCGGCACCCGATCACCGCCTTCGTCGGTGACCATCTCCGACTAAACCTCGCCGAAACCCTAACCCTAAACCCTAAACCCTAATCTAAACCCTAATTCCACCGCCTCCCCAGCCTATAAAAGCCCCCGACCTAAACCCTAACCCTAGACGACCACCCCGATCACCCTAGCCACCGCCCTAACCTATTTCTTCTCCGACAAGTTCGTCGGAACCCTAGATCTAGGAGCGCCACCCCTACAGGCCACGTCGACACCTCCGACCACCACCAATCGACGCGTCTCGACGAGACGACCACAACGCCATTTTTTCCCGACCATTCCGACGTCTCCTCCGCCGTGCAACGCCCCCGAAGGCTACCGCCCATCGGACACGTACGTGTCATTTTTTCTGTGTGTCGAGTCGTGTCTCGTGTACACATGTGTGGACTCGCCTGAACACGAGGAACCCAGTGGTATAAGTGGACACGCGAGATTCGTGTCGTGCGTGTCTTGCTCACCATGGACACAGGATTCGTGTACTCGTGTCCCTAACTGTCGGACACGGGTTTAATATTTAATTGGGTTAACGGATTTGGGTTTGTGTTAATGGGTTTAAACCCGCACAGTAACGAATTTTAGTTTAATCGGGTTTACTGTTTAAAAACGGGTATGGGTTTGGGCCCAATGGGTTTGGGCCGGTTTTTATTATATATAAATATGTATTTATATATGTATATATGTATAAATGTATATGTATGTATATGTGTATTTTATATATATTTATATACTGTTATATATATAATATATATACTATATTTATATATATATTTTTTATTATCAAGTATTTTTCTATATATATATATATATATATATATATATATATATATATATATATATATATGTTTATTATATATATATATATATATAAATATCTATATATTTATGTATATATATAAATGTATTTGTTGTATATGTATATATATTTCACATACAATTTTGTGCAAAATGTTATTATGTGTAAATTCACAAGTTATTTTATTATATAGTTTTATGACTTGTATATTTTACCCCTTTAATATATATTATAAAAATACTTTAATATATATATATTTTTGAATTACTGTATTTTATTAATCATGGCCATTTGGTGTCCAAACCTAGCATGGGTTTTTGGGCCCAAATGTGTCTAATACATTCAAAGTCTGTACAAGTCATATTGGACTTGATTCATGGCTTTGGGTCCCGTATCTGAACTTCGGTTCAATTTCGTATACGTGGATAAAATAGTAAATAATTAATTAATTATTTTCCAGAAATTGTTACTTGCTGTTTTTGAATTTTTATATATCTTTTAATTGCTGTAAAAATATGGACAAAATTGTATTTAAATACTATGTTAATTTACCTAATTTAATATAATTTGTCCAGCATTTAATTTGTAATTTTGGTATTTTATAAAAATAGGAAAACAGAACTCATTGTCAGGATACATATGTTTATTGATTTTTAATAAATATCTATGAGAGTTTTTAAATTCCAAAAAAATTAGTATAAATTTCTATAATTAACAAGGATCATTTTGGTAATTTATTTTATGTATAATTGAACTTTTTGTCTATCTTAAAAATTATTGGAACACAGTATACAGTCTGATTTAATTATTGATTAATTACGACTTACGATGTATTGTGTGATTTTGGGATATTGTAGTATTGGACCTCACCCTACCATAGTGTAAAGGCCCTAGAAAGTTAGTTTAGGTATTGTGTCATCCTACATTGGTCTCCTAAGCTAACGTTCACCATTTGGCTAGGTATCCAGTCAGAGAGTCGTGTCGCACACTAGTGTCTTAGTATTTAACTTAGTATGAAAACTAAGTTTATGTATTATTTTTACAGTGACGAGACACCAGACATCTATAGAATTTCTTTCACTACCTTGCTTTGCTAGAGGTAAGTACCTCTACAAACTTTATTTACAGCATATAATGAATTGTGTATAAACCATGTTAAATACCGATATCTAAACTGCAAGCCATCTCTCAACATGCTTCACATGCTTTATACTGCTCTCAGTATCCACCATGTTTTATACTGTCCTCATATCTCTCACATGTTTAGAATCTGGGTTATGAAGAAACTGATAGTTGAGTACGTGATCATGCCCCCTCTATCGTACCGAGCAAAGTTTTATTTTACATGTTACTACGCCGTAGGCCTTTATTTCAAAGCTGTATTTGTGCGTATGTACATCTATCGCCATATCACTTGTACGAAAGTACATTTTATTATGTGCTCCTACACATTGTACACCTATTGACGATCACGTACCTGCTACAGTTTTAAACATTACATATACATCTGTCTCTATGACATATGTATCCTTGCCATGATAGATTATGATATAACATGATTCCTGTTTATTACACTCCTGTTCATTTCATGTTTCGTATATTTAGTTTGCTAGAATCAGTACTTGCTCCCGTCCTGACAGGATAACGTTGCAGGTATACTTACCGAGGAGGAGTTGCTTTGTGATTCTTATTATGGGGTTGCCATCGAGGATCAGACTTTACCTTACAAGGATGTACCTGCGGGGAAACTCGTCTAGTTTATGTAGTTGCTCGGGACTTTTGGGAGTAGTCATGTTGTTGACTATGTATTTTGTAACTGGACCTGTTTCCAGTTTTACTTTTAGCCATGTACTCAGAACATATTTATATACGAGATGACTTTTGTGTTTGAAATATTTCTGACTCAATATGATATATAGAACTATTAGCACACTTGATTATATTGTTTGTCTTTAGAACAGCTTACTACGCTTTATCTCAAGCGTAGGCTGGACATGACTCGGCCCGGCCCAACAATTTAGGTAGCGGATCGTGACATGTTTTTAGTGGTGGCCCATGCAGGTCCTGACTAAATTATTTGGTTACGTCATTGTACCAAGCATTCCTGCAATTAGGAACTTAAGGTAACTAGACAACACTAGGAATAATATTTTAGAACACCTAGAGGATTACTAGGATTGCAACATAGGAAACACATCGCATCGTATGCTCGCTATTACAAATTAGACTTTCTTGTTGTTTATGATTGTTTACTTAAAAGAGTCCTTATGAGTTCTTTTATTTATTAGATGGTGCTCACCCGCTCATCCCAGTATGCCATACCTGAAAATGGCACACTTCCTATCCAGTCAGTTGACCAGTTGACTGATGTACCTCTACCTCCACCTACGATACTCCCCCACTCCGCAAATCCACCAACCCGGATGCCTCCACCACCTTCCATATCACAGTCCCATCAGGACCCGATACTCCCACCACCACCTATTACTATACCTGCCCAGGCTTCCGTCACTCTCGACGGAAACCAACTGCTCACTCTGATCCAGGGGTTCCTAACGACCCATCAGGAGCAGACCATCTTACTCCGCCAGAGCATGGAGCGTTCTGAGGAGCGTACCGTGGTCATACCACCGGTAGAGCCACGGCAGAGAGCGGGGAACATCAAGGACTTCATGGGTTTGAACCCTAGGGAGTTCATAGGGACTGAGGGCATTGTAGTAGCAGATGACTGGCTAGACTCGGTAGAGAGAAAGCTCCTTGGAGCTAGGTTGCCGGGTGACCTCCAGGTCGAGGCAGCGAAATTTCTGCTAACAGATTTGGCAGGAGTTTGGTTCAGGAATGAGCTACTATTCACGAGAGGGAGGGCCACTTGGGATCAATTTAAGATCCAGTTCAAGAAGAAATTCTTCTCGACCACCGCTAGGGTAGCCATGGGCCTACGATTCCAGAACATCCAGCAGGAGAACCGTTCTGTTGACGAATATACAGCAGAGTTTAGTCGATTAAGCCGTTTTACTCTTAGTCTGGTTGCAGACCTAGAGGAGATGACACGTAGGTTTTGCCATGGTCTAGTTCCAGACATCGGCATTCTCATAGTAGCAAACGGGACGACTGACTACTACCAGAGCCTAGAGTTGGTCCAGAGCATAGAGGAGCGTCTTCAGTCTTGTAAGAGGCCGGCTCTCGTACACCACGAAGGACCTTCCAAGCGTCAGGCTTTCCAGCCGAGAGCACCGGCACCGTACCAGCAGACGTACCGTCCTCCCACACCACATCACCCAACCCCACCAGCTAGAGCCTCGGGACCTCGGCAGTAGAGGGGACCTGTGTGTTCATTCTGTAGGAGGCCAGGGCATGACTTTGCCATCTGCAGGAAGAGGTTGGGGCAATATTTAGCTTGTGGGTCTACCATCCATCAGCTTCGGGACTGCCCAGCCGCAAGGGTACCAGGTGCTGGACCACCGTCTAGAGGACTGCCGCTCCCGACACAGCAGCAGAGGTTTGGGCAACATCTGTAGCAACAGAAGGGACCCCAGGGGAAGGCTTATAGTCTGGCTCTTGAGGCGCAGCCGGAGCAGGTTTTGGAGCCAGATTATTTAGCCGACGTCATCACAGGTCATGTTTATTTGCATACTTTTCTAGCTCTATGCTTATTTGATTCCGGTGCATCGTATAGCTTTCTATCATTAGAGTTTTTGCATAAACACCACTTAGTAGCTACATCTACCGAGGAGATGAGTAGAGTAATGACGGGAGGCAGACCAGTACCCATTAGGGCTATCTATAAATGCTCTATTACTATAGCAGAAAGAAAGTTTAGGGGACGATTCTTTGTGATGCCACTCCCCGGGTATGATTTATATTGGTGATGGACTGGCTTAGCTATGCTCACGCAGCTATAGACTGTCATGAGGGTAGTATTCTGTTCAGTCCCCCATGCACGACACTATTCAGTGTCAGGAGGACAGGGCCGAAGATCAACCTAGAGCCGAACTATTGTGCGACAGTTGGGAAGTTAGCACCGCCAGACCCTATCATTAAGGAGTTTATGGATATATTTCCAGAGGATCTTCCAGGACTTCTGCCTGACAGAGATATGGAGTTCACTATAGATTTAGTACCGGATTTATCACCAGTATCCCGGACTTGCTATAGAGTGAACCCCAAGGAGGCCATAAAGATGAAGGAGCAGATTGATGACCTGTTGAAAAAGGACTTCATTCGATCTAGTGCTTCTCCATGGGGAGTGTCAGTACTCTTTGTACCGAAGAAGGATGGTACAGTCCGGTTGTGTATTGACTACCGGACGTTGAATACCATCACCATTAAGAACAAATATCCACTGTCCAGGATAGATAATTTGTTCGACCAGTTGAGTGGGGCGAAGGTATTTTTTTGGATAGATTTGAGATCCGGTTACCACCAGGTGAAAGTCAGGGCTACAGACATCCAGAAGATGACGTTTAACATGAAGTATGGGCAGTACGAGTTTTTGGTGATGCCATTTGGTCTCACAAATGCGCCAGCTGTCTTTATAAACTTGATAAATAAGATATTTTACCAGTATCTGGATAAGTTTGTCGTATTATTTATCGAAGACATCCTGATATACTCGAAGATGCCGGAGGAGCACGCAGAGCACTTGCGGAAAGTTTTGGGGATTCTGAGGTAGGAGAGGTTGTATGCCAAATTGTCGAAGTGCGAGTTCTTTTTAGACCGAGTGGAGTTTCTCGGTCATGTAGTTACTGGAGAGGGGATCTCAGTAGATCCCAGAAAGATTGCTGCCATTGAGACATGGAAGGTGTTGGCCCATTGGTCATATGGTCAACCTGATTTTAATAATTGATCAAAACTCTGTCTGGATATACGAAGCTTGTTGGGACATCTCAGCTTCTTGGACATAAGCAAGATTGGATATTCACTCCGTTCAAGACTGAAGATCTGTTTGCCTACTTGAGTCTGTACTTCCTATGCAATATAATTTTTCACTTTATTTGAGTCTAGGAATACGTTGTACACCGAGTCGTACTGGCAAATAGGCTATCCCCAAAATAGTTCAAAATGTTTTTAAAATGACCTATCAAAATATTTACAAAAAGGTTTTCAAAAATCACCAAAAATCTATTTTAAAATCCTAACCTAACCCTGACAGAACTCGGCCAGAGTTCGGCCAGAGTTCGGTTGGTGGCCGTTTGATTTTTGAATTCTCTGGAACTTGGTCCTCCTGCAGTTGCAGATTTGATCGAGATTTGCTCATCGAGTTCTGCCCGAATTCTGCCCGAATTCTGATAGAGTTCTCCCTTTGGAATTCCTATAAATAGAGATGGATTTCGATCATTTCAATTCACTCATTCACTTTCAATCTTCTCTCTATCTAAAAAGCTTTCCGCCTTCCAAAGAGTTTTCTAGAGCTTTCATTTTCAGATCCCAAGCCAGTTACAATCCTCTAGTCGATTTGCCAGTGCGGTACGGTCTAGAAGTTTCTGAGAGATTGTAATCAGAAGGCTTGATTGAAGAATACCTCTTCACATTTGAAGTTGGACGAGTTCTTCGTATCAAAGCTCGCGTTGTAGAAGTTGCAAGGACTTCGTAAGAAAACTTGCGGTTTTTCCTATAGTGGATTCAACTGGTAGCAAGAGTTCTACCGACTGGATTAGTCCTCAACAGAGGGATACCAGTATACATTGCTGTCTTTGCGTTTGCTTTCTGAACTCTGCCTTTACATTATTTCAACTGTGATTATATACTGTGATTGTGTTGCTAGCATTTTTTTAATTAGCATTATTCCGCTGCCAACTCTATTCACCCCCTCTAGAGTATTACGCTTTACTATATCGTTCCTACAATTGGTATCAGAGCGGGTGTTACAGGTAAAGCGAGGTAACAGTGCTATTATTTATTCATTATTTATTAGATCACAGCACATCACATGGCTACTATGAAATTCACAAGTGAAGGTCAGGCCACAAACAGACCCCCACTGTTTGATGGTACTAACTACACTTATTGGAAAACACGGATGAGTTTCTTCTTGAAATCTCTTGATTTTGACTTATGGGCTATTGTTCTTGATGGCTATCAGAAGCCACCTCGTATAAATGTCGAGGGAGTTTTGGTTGAAAAACCCCAAAGCAGTTATACAGAGGAAGAAAAGAAAAAGGCCAGTCTTGACGCACGTGCCATTAATGCTCTTTTTTGTACCTTAGACAGAACAGAATTTAACAGGGTATCTACATGCACAACGGCAAATGGTGTGTGGAAGCTTCTCGAAGTTACACATGAAGGCACGACTCAAGTCAAGGAGTCAAAAGTCAGCAGACTTACTCAAGAGTACGAGGCGTTCAAAATGAAGCCAAATGAAACAGTCACACAAATGTTCGAGAGGTTCTTGGATATTGTAAACCCTTTGTCCTCCTTAGGCAAAGATTACAGTAACCACGAAAAGATTCGCAAACTCCTGCGAGCTCTCACCAAGAACTGGATTCCAAAGGCTACAACTATCATTGAAGGAAACGACCTCACCACAATATCACTTGAAGTACTCATGGGTAAACTACTCACTCATGAACTGGAGCTACAAGATTTTGAAGAGCCTGCTCCAAAGGAGAAGACTATCGCCCTCAAGGCTCAGTACAAAAAAGCTGCTGAAGATGACTCAGACAGCAGTGGATCTGACGCTGAAGATCAAGCTCTCCTAGCAAGGAAGTTCAAAAGATTCATGAGACATGAGAAGAAAGTCAAAGAGAACAACAGCAACAACTGGTATCAAGAAGATGCTGTCTGCTATGGCTGTAAGAAGAAGGGACATATGAAGAAGGACTGTCCCATCAACTCATCATCGAGCAAGAAGAACAACAGGTATGAAAAAGGCAACCTGAAAAGATCAACGTCTCGGAAATATGCCAACACCAGCATATGGCATGAGAGTGAAGCTAGCGACTCAGAAGATGAACATTCAGAGGACGCTGTAAACATCTGCTTCATGACAATCGATCAGGTACCTACTGAACCTGTAGAAACATATGATGACTTCACCTTTGAGCAATTAGGAGATGCCTTCAGTGACCTGATGCTTGACTACAGGAAACTGCGTAGTAAATATCAGACCGCTAAGAAGGTACTCAAAGAGTACAAAGGAGAAATAGGAAGACTTACCGACCTACTAGCTGAGGTTAGAGCTAATGTTAGTGAGTCTGGTGAGCTTTCCTCTATAAAGCTCTTATTACACGAGACTAAACAGTCATCCGAAGAGAAAGACAAGATTATAGACCAATTGAGAGAAGATCTTTCTAGAGAAAAGAAAAGTCTTCAATCTGCACAAATCAGAATGGAATCACTCACTTCTGATTATACTAAGTTATATGACACTTCCAAAAGGTTGGAAATTAGGTTAGAAAAATAGCCTGAGCCTGCTGCTTCCTATCCTAATACGTGTCACTTACCGAGAATTCGGAACATTCCCAAGCCAAACACCGTCAGACCAAACCATATAAAACCTTTACCCCAAAAGGTTAAGCCCAAACATGATCATAGGTATGCATTCTTCTATACTAGAAAATCCAAACCTACCAACCATGCACACCACTCAGCTTTCAACACTCGACATGCACAATGTCATTATTGTGACCTCATTGGTCATATATCATCTGCATGTAGAATGAGAAAGCTTATAGATTTAAATGTTTATGCTTGGATACCTAAAGCTAACAATTCAGGACCCTACAAGAAATGGGTACCAAAGGTTTCATCTGTAAACTGTTTTGTAGGTGGAACACCCTTCACATGCTAGAAGCAAATGGATCCTCGACAGCGGTTGCTCACGGCATATGACCGGTGACGCTACCCTATTTGCAACACTGTCGAAGAAGAAGAAGGAAGGTTATGTTTCCTTCGGTAATAATTTGAAAGGGTATATTATTGGTGTCGGTGATGTTGGTAAGTCTTCCTATCCAGTGATTAAAGATGTCTGTCTGGTTACCGAGTTGAAACATAATCTGCTCAGCATAAGTCATCTAGCTGATCATGGTTATGGTATCAACTTTGGCAAAGACAAATGTACTATAGTTGATAGCTCAACTGGTAGTACTATCTTTGAAGGAATCAGGGAAGACAATATATATGTTTTCTATCTGCTGGAAGAAGCTAACATTTCAGGTAGATGCTTAATGGCCAAAAGTGATGAGAGTCATCTATGGCACATGAGACTCGGTCATGCAAACATGGATACAATTTCAAGATTATCCACAAAGAAGATAGTACGCGGTTTACCAGACATAACATTCAAGAAGGATTCGGTATACAGCCAATGTGAAAAGAACAAGGCTACCAGATCCACATTCAAGTCTGTAAACGCAGTATGTACTACTAGACCTCTACAATTGCTACACATGGATTTATTCGGTCCTAGCAGAGTTGCTAGCCTCAGAGGTAAATTATATGCATTTGTTATTGTAGATGATTTTTCTAGATACACGTGGGTATATTTCTTGACACGCAAGAATGACGCATTATCCGAATTTGTCGCCTTTTGCAAGAAAGTACAAAATGAAAAAGGTTATATGATCACACGAATTAGAAGTGATCATGGAGGCGAATTCGAGAATGCTGATTTCGAGCAATTTTGTGACACACACGGTTTCATACATGAGTTCTCCTGCCCTAGAACTCTACAACAAAATGGAGTTGTGGAACGTAAGAACAGAACGCTAACCGAAATGGCCAGAGTGATGTTAAATCAATTTAGCCTACCCAAATACTTCTGGGCTGAAGCTGTCAATACAGCTTGCTTTGTGCTCAATAGAGTTCTAATTCGACCCAAATCGAAGAAGACTCCATTTGAGTTATGGTTTGATAGAATTTCTTCAGTTTCATACTTTAAGATTTTTGGCTGTAAGTGCTTTATTCTTAATACTAAAGACAACTTGGGAAAGTTTGACGAAAAGGCTGATGAAGGTATATTTCTAGGTTATGCGGCCAAGAACAAAGGATACAGAGTCTTCAACAAACGTACCATGATCATCGAAGAATCAATCAACGTCACTTTTGATGAAATGAACCAAATGACTCACGATGATAGTGATGAAGATCTGCCTACATCAAGTTCAACATCAGCTGAACCTGAACCAAGCTCTGCACTAGCTGAACCCCCTAGAGGAGATCCAGGAACCAGCTACCTACAGAGTCTACCGAAGAGGTTAAAATTCACAGCTGATCATCCACAAGATTTGGTAATTGGTGACATTACCAAAGGAGTAAGTACTCGATCATCCAGTAGAGATATTATTTCTAGTGTTGCATTTATTTCACAGCTAGAACCTAAATCTATTGATGAAGCATGTAGTGATAGTTTCTGGATAGATGCCATGCAAGAGGAATTGAACCAATTCGAACGGAATCAAGTTTGGGAACTTGTTCCCAAGCCTATTGATCATCCGGTCATTGGCACCCGTTGGGTATTCCGAAACAAACTAAATGAGGATGGTTTAGTAACTCGTAACAAGGCTCGACTCGTAGCTCAAGGATACAATCAAGAAGAGGGTATCGACTACGATGAGACTTATGCCCCAGTTGCGAGATTAGAATCCATTCGAATGTTATGTGCATTTGCATGTTTTCATGATTTCAAACTTTTTCAAATGGATGTAAAAAGTGCTTTTCTAAATGGCTTTATAAAAGAAGAAGTTTTTGTAGCACAACCTCCGGGTTTCACGAATTTCAAAAATTCTGACCATGTTTTCAAGTTGAAGAAAGTCTTATATGGTTTGAAACAAGCCCCTCGTGCTTGGTATGACCGTCTAAGCTCTTTTCTACTTGACAATGGTTTTTCAAAAGGAAAGGTTGACACTACACTATTTATTAAATCTTTTAATGGCAAGCTGCTTTTAATTCAAATCTATGTTGATGATATCATATTTGGATCCACTGATGAATCTCTTTGTCAAGAATTTTCTAAGTGTATGCAGAATGAGTTTGAGATGAGCATGATGGGAGAGCTGAAGTTCTTTCTCGGATTGCAAATCAAACAAACCGACAATGGGACGTTCATTAATCAAGCCAAGTACACAAAAGATTTGCTAAAGAAGTTCGATCTGGACAATGTCAAACCTATTGGCACTCCGATGGCAACTTCAACAAAGCTTGATTCTGACGAACAAGGCAAGCCAGTCGACACACGTAAGTATCGAGGTATGATTGGTAGTTTACTTTACTTAACTGCTAGTCGTCCAGATATAATGTTTAGTGTTTGCCTGTGTGCACGTTTTCAAGCTAACCCAAAGGAATCACATCTGACCGCAGTTAAGCGTATCTTCCGATACCTTAAGGGCACTTCTTCTGTCGGCTTGTGGTATCCCAAAACTAAATCCTTTGACCTTATTGGTTATTCGGATGCAGATTTTGCTGGATGCAAGGTTGATAGAAAAAGTACTAGCGGTACATATCATTTCTTAGGCAAGGCTCTAGTCTCTTGGTTTAGTGAAAAGCAAAATTCTGTAGCCTTATCAACAACAGAGGCTGAGTATATCGCCGCAGGACGTTGTTGCGCTCAGATTTTGTGGATGAAACAAACCCTAGAAGACTTTGATTTATTTTTCACATATATTCCCATTTTCTGTGATAACACGAGCACCATTAATTTGACTAAGAATCCTGTATGTCATTCTCGTACTAAACATATCGAGATTAGACATCATTTTCTTAGAGATCATCATCAAAATGGAGATATAAACCTTGTGTACATAGATACTGAAAATCACTTAGCTGACATCTTCACTAAACCTCTAGCAGAAGATCGTTTCAATTATTTACGTCGAGAATTAGAAATTTTGGACGTCAATAATATTAATTGATTTTATTTTATGATTATATATCATTATGCAAAAACTGTGTTAGAGACAAGCTAATAAAGAGTCTGTCTGTCACCACAACTACGGTTGAAGCGAAGCGGTACTTAAGAGTTCTCCGGTGAACCTCCGCCAGCTGGGACAGTACTCCTACAGCTAATCTGAGACAGTCACTGTATAATGACATTTAATTCATAAAATATTATTAACTATGTTATTTGAAGACTAAAATAACTAATCTTTGAATTAAATATTTGCAACGAGTCAATGAAAAAGAAGTAGCAAAAATCAACCTGAAAGAACCCTAGGCGAATTCGGCCAGAGCTCTGACCGAATTCGGCCCGAGTTCGATTAAGGATGTCTGTGTATATATATATATACAGAACCCGAGAGCTTCTTCTCTTCCATTGCTTCCAAACTTTCAAACAGTAGCTCCAGCCGCCCGAAACTCCTCCAAACCCTAGGTATTCACCAACCCATTGCTTCCTATCTACTTGGTGAAATCCTTCCAAATTTTGGAATCGTGCGGAGATCGTTCTTCTCTACAACATATCCAATTTTCGTGAGGTATAACTCCCTCTCTCTCCACCTTTCAAATTAGTGCTTTTTATTTCAATGGCACCTAGATTTAATCCGTCTAAGAGGAAGAAGACCACTCCTAGTGAGGAAGGGTCCTCTTCGAATCCTCACACGGATTCTTTGTTTTTGCCGGTCCAAAAGAGCGACGGCACTTTCGATGGGTTCTTCTTTCAAACCCTCGATCAAGCTTTATTATGGTACGGTGACTTTTCCACCCGATCCATATGTAGCGGCGCTCCGGTTAAATGGACGGTATTCCCTGATCATCGTCACTTATTTGAGGCATTAGGGTTACACTTACTTGTTAAACTGTGCTTCCCAATAGCTACTAATGCCATTAGATTGTTCTATTGCAATCTCGTAGTTAACACTTTTGACGTGAGCACACGTGTTGGAGGCATAGACATTGAGTTCAATGATGTCCTCCTAGCGGAGATTCTTGGTATTC
This sequence comes from Iris pallida, assembly GCA_029216955.1. Classification (NCBI taxonomy): domain Eukaryota; kingdom Viridiplantae; phylum Streptophyta; class Magnoliopsida; order Asparagales; family Iridaceae; genus Iris; species Iris pallida. Next base: position 1,162,552 of record JANAVB010016192.1, on the reverse strand, counting down.
CCAATGAAGGTGAACCGCTAGTTGATATCACGGAATTCGATTTCCCCGAAGGCACTACACTCACGAGTTTCAAAACGGAACTCTGTGCACCTGACAGAGTACGTTCTGGAAAGTTTAAGGCTAACAACCTGAACTTGTTTAACTACGAATTGCATCGCATCATCTACTCTACTCTTCTTCCAAAATCCACTTCCAAGGATGATGTGACTTCGCTTGAGTTGTCCGCCATGTACCATCTTATCAAGGGGATTCCTTTTTCCGCCCCTAAGACTATTATTCAGATGATGGGACGTTGTCGTGCTAGAGATCGAAATCTCTCTTACGCGATGATTCTCCCTCGTATCTTTCAGCGATTCGAGATCGATCTATCGACTTGTACTCAGGACTCTGAGCCCAAGTTACTCCAGCTTTCTCGTCGCAGTCGGACTGCTTCAGCTCCACCCCCTACTCATCCTACTGGCGCTGGTACTTCTGGTGCTGGTACTTCCGATCATGCTGGCCACGCTGCTGATGATATTGATGAGGATAGTGATGATGAGATCTGATTTGATTATTAGTGATATTCTATTGTATACTTGGAAATGCTCCGACATTCCAAGTTTTTATTATTTACTTTTTATCAGTACTTTGTAGTTTGCTATCAGTACTTTTTATCTTCATGGACATGTTTATGATGTTTTATTTATGACATCTCAGTTTATTTCAGCATTTTGTTTAAGCACTATCTCTTTATACTGCTTCTCCATTTTAAACTGCCTGTGAAATAGCATGCCTGAGATTTTTTTTATGTTTTTGAAGCAATACATGCCTGTGATGATAATTTGTAGAAACATTACATGCCTGTGATGCTATATCTCTAATTCTTATACTATATTTCTTTTATTTGTTTTCTCGCTATTTGTTACTTATGCATTGATTGCGGGGGAGTCTTCTGCATTTACTGCGGGGGAGCCTTCTCTTGTGCAATTATTTTGCTAAGTGACAAAGGGGAAGAAAATTAAAAATGATCTAACATTTTTTTTTTGAGTTAAATACATGTTATGAACAATTTCTACTTTTTGATCTTTTTGATATTTTTGAACAAGCTTAATGTTATATCATTCATAGTTTGTCAATTATCAAAATGGGGGAGATTGTTGGCCCATTGGTCATATGGTCAACCTGATTTTAATAATTGATCAAAACTCTGTCTGGATATACGAAGCTTGTTGGGACATCTCAGCTTCTTGGACATAAGCAAGATTGGATATTCACTCCGTTCAAGACTGAAGATCTGTTTGCCTACTTGAGTCTGTACTTCCTATGCAATGTAATTTTTCACTTTATTTGAGTCTAGGAATACGTTGTACACCGAGTCGTACTGGCAAATAGGCTATCCCCAAAATAGTTCAAAATGTTTTTAAAATGACCTATCAAAATGTTTACAAAAAGGTTTTCAAAAAGGTTTTCAAAAATCACCAAAAATCTATTTTAAAACCCTAACCTAACCCTGACAGAACTCGGCCAGAGTTCGGCCAGAGTTCGGCCAGAGTTCGGTTGGTGGCCGTTTGATTTTTGAATTCTCTGGAACTTGGTCCTCCTGCAGTTGCGGATTTGACCGAGATTTGCTCATCGAGTTCTGCCCGAATTCTGCCCGAATTCTGACAGAGTTCTCTCTTTGGAATTCCTATAAATAGAGATAGATTTCGATCATTTCAATTCACTCATTCACTTTCAATCTTCTCTCTATCTAAAAAGCTTTCTGCCTTCCAAAGAGTTTTCTAGAGCTTTCATTTTCAGATCCCAAGCCAGTTACAATCCTCTAGTCGATTTGCCAGTGCGGTACGGTTTAGAAGTTTCTGAGAGGTTGTAATCAGAAGGCTTGATTGAAGAATACCTCTTCACATTTGAAGTTGGACGAGTTCTTCGTATCAAAGCTCGCGTTGTAGAAGTTGCAAGGACTTCGTAAGAAAACTTGCAGTTTTTCCTATAGTGGATTCAACTGGTAGCAAGTGTTCTACCGACTGGATTAGTCCTCAACAGAGGGATACCAGTATACATCGCTGTCTTTGCGTTTGCTTTCTGAACTCTGCCTTTACATTATTTCAACTGTGATTATATACTGTGATTGTGTTGCTAGCATTTTTTTAATTAGCATTATTCCGCTGCCAACTCTATTCACCCCCCCTCTAGAGTATTACGCTTTACTATATCGTTCCTACAGAAGGCTCCGACGTTAGTTTCAGAGATCAGGAGCTTCTTAGGTTTAGCAAGCTATTATAGAAAGTTCATCCAGGACTTTGCTAGGATAGTGTTTACAAAAAACAAAAAGTTTATTCCAAACTTAAAAAAAGAATAGTACAAAGTACAATGAATTCTAGAAAAGTACAACTATAGGAATCTGATCAGAAGACGATCACTTTACCCCTTGGACTATGTGAACTTGAAGACTGTAGCCTCTGGAGAATGCAGCAGCAATTTTGTAAGAGTTCTTGATCTCTGTGCGTATATATCTGATGATTTCACAATGATTGGAAACTCTATTTATAGAGTTCAAAAAATAACTGTTTTAGCAGTTATTCTGATGTACGCGAGGCTGGATTGTACCACATTAGGTTGCGCCAACCTCCCGTTGTGCCAACTTTCATTCAGTTGTTAAGTCGTGTACTAACTGTATTTAGACGCGTGTCATTATGTGATTGAGATGCGCGTGATCGTGTACAGGATAGTAGACACGTCTTGAGAGATTAGTGGCATGTGCGCCACGTCATCCTGTTTTAGAATGTAAGTTGTCTCAACTTCATCAAGTTGTACGAGCTTCGGTCAACTGCGCCTGATTGAGCCGCGCCTAGACACGTGGCAGCTTTTGAGCCGAAGTCATTCAGATTGTGCCTAGGCGCAACTAAAGATTTTGTCTGGATTGCGCCTAGGCGCAACTTATGAAGTGTACATAACAGCTGTCTACCAACTCTCCTTGAGCGGCACAATTCACGGAATTCAAAAAATTTTTCCTCGTTCAATGTAGTGTCAGTTGTCAGTGCTGTCAGGTAATGATGGCCATTAAGTGTCAGATGCCACGTAGATTTTGGCACAATAAGACTGGACGCAGTCTGATATCAGGCGCAACCTGATCAGTGGCGCAGCTTGTTCTCTGAGCTTCATATCAGTGGCACAACCTGATCTTTGGGTTACAACTTGATCACTGATTAGTATATTCAGGGCACAACTTAATTTTTAGGCTTTACAAGACCCCCTTCAAAGTTTTCAAAACTTAAAAATGTTTCAAAGTTTTAAAATACTTTGAATTTATAAAAATTTTGACTGAGTCAAGTTGTGCCAGTTTTGCGCAATCTGTTATGACCAATTACGATTCATCATGCACGATTCAGGATGACTGTTAGGATTCTAACTTTCTGGCTATAAATAATCTCCGTTTATTCCACTGTGATTCTTTACTTTCACTTTTAATCTTCTGAGAAAATTTCTATAACTTTTGTAATCCCCTTTTCCGACCATCTTCTTGACGACATGGCCCCCAAAAGGACTGCTGCTGACAAAGAAAAGGCCATCGTCACCCCTTCAACTCGTATTCCGCCTGCCCATGTGCCATAATATACGCTGCCTTCTTCTCGTCGAGAAACAGCCAACCCAGCAATGGAAGGTGATTAAGAGCGAGCCAATTCAATTTATGAGCGAAGATTTCATCAATATTTGATTTATGCCCCTCTTTTTAGAGTATGGAGTATCACAAACTTTGTGCCACCCCTTCTTAGGGTGTGGTCGCCCTTTTTTTGAACACTATTTATTTTTATAAACCGTATTGCGCATATTGTTACGTACTGCACGAGTTAATTTGAGGCACAACTCAGTATGCGGTGCAACCTGTGGTGTTGTGCAACTTGAGTTTCGTGCAAAACATCTCGTGGTGCAACTCAGAGAATCTATATAACTCAAGAAGTCATACATCTTTGTTTTGCTTGTAAATTTTTTTGTTCATATGTCTTTTTGCAGTTAATCTCAGGGAAGACCCGAATGCAGAAAGGTTTGCTTCAACATTTAACGTCCCAGAGTATAGAGAGAATTTGTCTCATGTCAGTTTCTTTCAATATGATGGTCCTGAAGCACGAAGAACTCTACTCATAGATCAAGATAATCAAACTCTTTTGAACTTGATGAACGATGAACCCCTTCAGAGCTTGGATACTACAGTCCACAAAAAATCTGCCTTTTTATTCGGGGATGCTATCAAGAAAATGTTCCAACCTAAGTCAAGAAAAGAGACGAGATATTTCTTAAAGGAAAACAATGCCATACATCTAACAGAAATATCACGATCTATGGCATTATCCCAGTATGCTTTTGCTAGCTATCCTAGAAGGATGTCATAGGATTTGACTCCTCTCCAACAAGCAAGAGTCGGTCGGATCTGTTATAAAGTGGATCCGCAGAACAAAGACCTTTTTTACAGCACTTCTGAAAAATATAGCACACACTTAAGAGGTTTAAGGTCGAGCTGCATCCCTCTTGAGGATTCTTCCCTCTGTTTGCCATTAAAATCTTTTGATGTAATTTCAATACAAACAGAACAGTGTTACAATGTAGGACTTAGATGTAGTCCTAGGAGTACACTTTTGTTTATCTGGGTCCCTTGTGCCGATGGAACGAGTGGTAATACGTTGACTTCGTTGACGATCTGACGACGGTTCTCGGTTCTCTGAAGATCTGGGTTGCTCTAGGTGCAGGAGCTTGCGGAGAGAAAGAAGACATTGAGTGTCTGTATCTGCCTCTCTCTATATGTTGCTGATGATTGTATGACGTGTCTCTGTCTGTGTGTGTGTTGGAAGGAGATGATCCCTCTATTTATAGCTTTGCAGGCTGGCTGCTCATGCGCGCATGTAGGATGCGCCTGTACGTGGGGACGCCACGTGGTGGTTGCTGATGGAGGCGCATGGATGATGTGCTCTGATTGAGGAGTTGAACCCTTCTTGTTACAGTCGTAGGCTGCGACAGAGCTGACACGTAGCAATAGAGACGATCTTTCAGTTGCTGAGATCTTGGGTGATTAGCACCCCTTCATAGGCTGAATCAAGTCAAAGGACGCGTGTCGTAGGTCCATGGCTCGAAGATCTCGGATTTGGTGGGGAGTGATCTGATAGGATGCGCCTGGGATTGGGCGCATGAGGAGGCTTTGGCTCGTAACCTTTAGGAATCACAAACCAGTCGGGGTACATGGCTTTTGAGGCGCATGCGGGGCTTCAGTAGTGACTTTACTTCTGTCTTTAGGGATCAGAGAAAAGTCTGAGGCGTACGGCTTTTGAGGCGCATGCAGAGATTTGGGCGCATGGCTGCGAAGGCGCATGTGAAATGGTTGGGCAGCCACGTGGCTTGTAACCGCCGGAGGGGAGTAATGATGGTGCTAACGTTGGCGACGCTTCGTTTTCTGAAAAAGCTGTCAACTGTTCAGTCCTCGGGGGACGTGCTGCCAACTCTGTCAGACTTCAGCATTTAATGTTCTTTGACAGGTGATGGGTTGTTGAGTGGGCGCATCGATCGACGTTCCACTAGGCGTATGGGGACGCATGGGGGCGCATCCTTATGAGGCTGATGGGAGCTGGGCGCGTCAGTACGATGCACGGTCTGGCCGGCGCATTCGCTTTGTATGACACATCTTTATGGGCCCGACTGTTACGTTCTTCGAGTGCTTTAAATAGCCGTTCTTGACTCGGCTGAATTCGAAGCGTAAGGTTCATCACCATTAATGCAAATTCATTGCACGAGATTCGGAGAGCCAGCCACTTGGCGCATGGGTTTGATTTGCCCGACCTATAAATAGTGGCATGGAGAGGGTTTGCTTCTCGTTCTCTCACGTCCTCCCGAAATGAACTTGTTTACTCGAGCATATTCTGTTGATGAGATGCTCCCGAGGGTGAAGATGCGACGCATGGTCTTCATTGATGCACTTGAAGGTGACTGTTACATCCAAAAGTCGGAGTCGAGGGCTTCTGAGGCAGGCGGAAGGTGCCCGTTGCATCCAAAGATCGGAATGCTCGAGCCCCGTCTCCGTTATGCTGGAAGAGCCGCAGATCGGAATTGCGGTGCTTCGATCATCTTCCTTGGGCTTTTGGAGAGCTCCTCCTCCCGCTAGAGTGGGTGTTGCCCATTCTGGTTGGGCTGAAAGCTGCTCCTTTAGTCGCGGGTCGATTGCGGTGCTCTCCTCTTCCTTGGTTTGAAGAGCTCTTCCTCCAGCTAGAGGGTTGATTGCCTACCCTCGTTTTGTTCAATAAATGCTTCATTGGTCGAAGCATTTAATGGCGCATATGCTGAGACTTCACGATGCGCCTGTGGGGTGCTGAAGGGCGGCACATAACTGAGCTGCTGAAGGGTTGCACATAACTGAGCTGCTGAAGGGATGCGCCTGGCTGGGGAGCGTATGGCGGGATGTGCCTGTTTTGAGGGCACATGGTGGTTGCTGCGCCTAGCTGTAGACTTAGGGTCTTTTCTTTGTAAAAATTTTACTTTGTACAGCTCTTTTTAAGACATGTAACAAACTTTTATATGAAAATAAAAGTCTTCTTTTAATGTCTATGCTTTGCTGTGCCAAGTACTTTATCTGAGCTCCCTGGCGCATATGATGTTAGGCGCATAGGATTTCTGGTCCTGAAATTCTATGCTTCTACAAGACCCCCTTCAAAGTTTTCAAAACTTTTTTTTGTCAAGTTTTGGAATACTTTGAATAAGAAGCATGGTGGCGTCTTCTACGGGGAGCATGACTGTTCGGGCGCATGATTACTCCGCGCATTAGTGATGGGGCGCACGCTCCTCTCAGTAAATGCGAATGATGACGCTTCGATAACCAAGAAGATTAATGATGATCTTTTTGGATTTATTTGCAGTTATCTCCTCACAGAACCCGAAGCGGCGGCTGAGGTCACACTTCATCGATTCACGCGTACGACTGGGCCTATAAATAGGCGTGAGATGGAGAGAGAGAGAATTCTTCCTCTCTTTGCTTTTTTTTTAGAGTTCTTCTTTTGAAAAACCCTAACTTCCTTCTTTCAAGAAATGGCTCCCAAAACTCCTTGTGGCGGTGCTGGCAAGGGAAAGGAGCTTGCAGAGTTTGCCGAGGAGGACGTTCCTGTCACCATTGTGACTCCGACCGACGTTCGGCCTACGATGACGGGTGGGTGTCATCTTTCAACCTTTTTAGATGAGTTTGGAGCACATGGCTGAGTGTTGTGCCCTAACTCTTTACTGCCGACGCGCATGGACTTCTGTCCTGATGATCCGCCGAGGCTATTCTGCTGACGCACATAGGTTTAGGCCTTAATTATGCGCCAAGGTTTTACTGCTAATGCGCATGGGTTTACACCCTGATGATGCGCTGAAGCTTTACTGCTAACGCGCATGGGAGACCCTGATGATGCGCCGAAGTTTCACTGCTAACGCGCATGGGTTTAGACCCTGATGATGCGTCGAAGCTCCAATGCTGACGTGCATGGGTTTAAAACCCTGATGATGCGCTGGGCTGCTTAATACACTCTGTCTTCTTAAAGCTTTTTGCCTGACTTTTGTTTTTGCTGTGTCCGTGTCGATGACTATCCCTTTGCTGAATGAAGTCCTTCTGGATTCTTCTCTTTGTCAGATGGGAGTTGATTTCGACAAAAAAGTTATTAATCTCGTGAAAGATAGTATCCTACTGAATCAGCCACCCGAGAGAATGCTGCAAATCCAGAATCAGTCGTCTGTTTTCCTCCAGAGTATGATGGAGAGCGGCAAGCTGAAATCTGCTGAGTCTGAGGATGTGACCTTCTTGAAACCTGCCTTTCTGTTCGGTGACCGACTAATCTCCACCGAGGCAAAGATACTGAAGATCAAGGAAGACTGGTTCTTCTCTACGAAGGGTATGGTTCTGTACATGCGACAACTCGAACACCAATTGCCGCTGACGGCCTTCTGCCGTTTAGCTTCTAAGAGAAGGATGTCATGAAAACTTACTCCTTCTCAAGGAGGGGCAGTGGGGGGTACTCTTTCGATTGACGTTACTTCGAATCAAAAGGATATCTTGGCCGCCTCGCGAGCCGGTCCCTCATTCAGTTGCCGAATTTTGTGTCCTGGGAGCCTTTATAGTGAGGTCCCTAATGACACATTTGCCTTTAGTGCTTCGACCTTTGCAAATCGGATGCTAACATCGAAGGTTATGTATCCGAAAGATAGCTTTAGGGTTGAAGGCTGGTGTCACCACGTGCTGAAGTGGGACGAGTTGACCCTTTGGGTGTTATCGAAGTTCAAGGCTGAGCTTAAAGAGATTGGGCTGACGGCTGCTATCCGTGCCACACAGGCCGACGTGGATCTCAATAAGCATATATTTCTTGCGCTCTTGGAGATGTTCAATACCCAGACTGACACTTTCTTTACTCCAGTAGGGGAGTTGGGACTGGCTCTCCATAAGATGTATGAGGTGTCCAAGCTTTCCTGGGGCTCGAAATCGTACGAGGAATACTTCCCCTCAAACGAAGAGATCGTCGTTCTGGAAAGAAAGGACCCGGAGATGATGGCTGTTTTCAAAGAGGTGGCGAGCCATCATTATCTGATGCAACGGAAGGACAAGGGCAAGTCTCAGCCTCATGTAACTGCTTGGAGGGATTACGTCTTCAAGTAGGATTTGGCGGACCTCTCAAAGATCCGGTTTACGACTCCGCAGGGGCTGAAACCCGCAGAAGTAACTTTCGAAATAAGCCGACTGGACGAGAGGGCCCCCTGTTCAAATGAGAGTGGCGAAGATACGTACAGCTGTTTCTGGCACTGTGTGCACCGAATGTCATCTAAGGCAGTATTGTCTGCATACTTTATGATATGGCTCCGGGATTGTGTGTTCTCAGGCGAATCTGGCTCTGTGGAGAGGGTAAACCGGAACCTCATTTTGCCGACAGTGAAATTGGTTTTTGGTCGCCTTTGGCTCTCCTCCCCGCGATGGTGTGCAACCTGTTGTGGGGCTTGAGGACTTTTGCTGATGATGTGATCCATGGAAGAGGTAGGAACGACAACTTTCCCCAGGCCGAGCTACCATTCCATTATCTGATGGGATGGTTGATTCTGCATCACCCAAACGTGATGAGTCCAGGTCCTGAAGAGGATTACGTTGAAGGTGACGCCTTTATCCGTCGCTTCTACAAGAGGAAGTGGTTGCACATCGGCGTCCCCGTCTGCAGGAGAGTCTTGTCTTACCTTCAGGGGTGGGAGATCGTCAAGGTCAGTCCCATCTTCAAAGATTTTGAGGCTGACCAAAATTTGGAAGAATCTGGTGAGGATGCGATCACTCTGCCGAAATGGGGATTTTGTTGGTTGCAGAGTATCCGGCCTTCCCACTTGGTCTACCGCAACCAAAATAGGTGTTATCTGGAGCCCTATCTGCCAAGCCGATTTGCTTGACAGTTTGGTTACACCCAGTTGATGTTACGGAACCCCAGTAGCAGTCTGGGGTTTGCTGGGAGTTTACTGGATGGAGCTCGGGGTTGGCAATATTACAATGCCGGGTGCACTGGAGTTCGTTTCAATACGCCAGTTCGCAACCCTCGGCCACAGATCCTGTATTCGGCCGTTAAGCTGTATTTCACCATGAATACTGTGCCTCCTGATTATGATAGGAAGACCAGCTTCATCATTGGAACTCAGCTAGAGGCTACTCAGAACATGTTGGTGGCGGCTTGGTCATATCGTCCACCAGAGTTGGCGGGATATCGGGCTGCTGCTGTAGCATCATAGAGAGGTATTCGGGCAGATCCCCCTGCTGGAAAGAGACGGGCTGGCGCAGAAGCCGGTTCGTCTGTACCAAAAAGGCCGAGAAAAATGACGACTTCAAAGGCCACATGAGTGTCGCCTGTAACGCCAATAGAATCAGTTCTCGTTGAGGTAAAGACTTTTTCCATAATCTGGCTCCTTCTGCCATTTCTGTGACATACGCTTTTCTTTTGTAGGAACCGTTGAAGAAGAGGACCCGGGTTTCAAAACCGGGCGTCAGTAAATCGAAGGAGGTGGCAAGCTCTTCTGACGAGTGCATTCCTCCGATTGTAATGTCTCTCATGGGGGAGAATCCTGACAATGTCATTCCGGCGGAGATTTTAGCATCTCCAAATTATGTTGGAAGGGAAGCTGATATTGAAGCAGTTCCCGGAGTGGTGCAAGCCGCCGTGGGGGCCTTGGACGTTGAGGGTCCAGTAGACACGGGGCTTCCGGATGAAGAAGTGGAATGGAGTTCATCGTCTTCAGATGATGTTCCTCCAGAGATGCGTGAATCTGTTGCGGAGGCAACAGACGTAATTGAAACAGAGGAGAGGGTTGATTCCTCTCCTTGTCATGATGAGGGGAGGTCGGCTGTAGCATTGCCGAGCCCTACCCCAGGCTCAGCAATGGAGGCTGAGGTGGCTGCCGACCGGGAGGTAGCGACAGATTCGGTCCCTGTGGAGGGATTCGATGATGAGGGGGAGACTCGTCTGCCAAGCCCGACCCCAGAAGACGTGCCCTGCCAGGAAACGGGAGCTGATCCAGTTAGCTTGCCAGAGGAAGGCTCCGTGCTGGTTACTGGTCGCGCCTCGGTGGTGGAGGAGGCAACTCCGGATGTTGATAGTCCCTTTGAGACGGGAAAGGGCAAGGGCTTGCTGGTGCATGAGCCCTCTGTTGCTTCTTTGACTTGAGGGACGATATCGACACCCCACCGAACTCCTTCTGCTCTCTTGTCATCTGGAGCTGGTAGCAAAATTTAAGTTCCTGGTACGGGAGTGTCGGTCGATGTTCAAGCCTCGCAGATTGAGGTCGGTGGGTCCTCTTCAGGTCCGTCGTCTAGGGCAGCTCCTCCAACTCCTGCCATGACACCACAAGTGCTGGCGGATGCGGATGAGTACGTGAAATTCATCGTTGAGACAGTGTATAAGATGCTGTAGAAGGGTGTATCGACAGTGATGAACGCCAATGAGAGTTTCGTGATGGCAAAATCTATGGCGCTTCCACACATCGGTCTAATACGTCTCCACCAGGGCCATGATCATATGGCCGAGATTCTGGAGGCCTCGGTGACTGAGCTGGACCAGCTGCTTTCCGAGTTTTAGCGTATCCAGCGAAATGATCTCTCCGCCCTGATAGACACAAAAAAGGAGAAGCTGATTGCTGAGATTGAGTCCTCTTATCAGGCCACCGTGGGTGTCTGGGAATGTGAGGTGGCTGAAACTGAGGCTGCGGTGGAGAGGCTATCTCAGTCCACGCAGGATAATGTGGAGTTACGGGCCGCGTTGGATGCTAGTATAGCGGAGATTAATGCCAAGATTTGCCTCCTTGAAGACCAGCGGGCCCAACTCTTATTAGATGCTGAACGAGTCCAGGCTGAACATGTAGCATCTAAGGAGGAGGAAGCAGCTTTCACGTGCTGGGCTCTTACCCTGGCTCAGCAGCGACAGCAGTTGGACGAGAAGCATGAGGATGATACTTCTCCTGAGGCCATAGAAACGATGCGTCAAGAAGTCGAACGCCGGGTCCTGGCGATTGTAGAGACTCGGGCAGCAGGCTTGAAGAGCTTTCGGCCAACCCCGGGGATGTTTAGGGATTGTAATCACTTTTTTTTGGGTGTAATTTACAACTCTTGCTGGGGGTGTAATCCTTTATTTTTGAATAAAGAATACAAAGTTTTTTGTGGTGTGTTCATTTTTGCTTGTCATGAACTTGACGATTTGTGTGGACCTATTATCTTTTGCGCACCTTGGTTTTTAGGTACAGATAATAAGTTCGAAAGAACTGACATGTTTGCTCAGAGGTGATGTGGACGTGGCAAATATGAGATTCAAATGATAGAATATTCCTACTCAGAGGTGTTATGGACGTGGTAGGAATGACTCTGGGGGAATATGCGAAACTACTCAGAGGTAATGTGGACGTAGAAGTTCTACGATCAATGTACAACAACGCAGGGGTTGTCTGTATGGGATGTTTACTCAGAGGTAATATGGACGTGGTAAACATGATGGGTAGCATCGTCTTACGGAGTGTAAGATTCTGCTTTGTAGGGTGTAGGAGAACAACTCAGAGGTAATGTGGACGTGGTTGTCCCTCTACTGGAAGATAGAACGCTATGGAACAGCTGGGTTCCAGAAGCGTAAGATTTTATGGGAGGTGTACGTGAGCCCCGATGATTGGGTCCAGAGACTCCCTTGTTGGGTGGAGATAGAAGTACAAGTCTAAAGGATGTCAAGAGTAGTACTTCTTTAGGAACTTGCCGTTGATGGGCATCATGAACAAGTCCCTATTGGATTTGGCGAGACGGTAGGCACCGTTTGAGTATACCGTCTCTATGATGAAAGGTCCTTCCCACTTGGGCTCGAACTTTCCTGGTGTCTTGTGAGTCAACACCATCGGCCTTCTGACTTGCAGAACCAGGTCGCCTACTTGGAAAGTCCTCTGCTTGACCTTTTTGTTGAAAGCCTGTGATATACGGGCTTGATAGAGTTCGATACGTTGTTGAGCTAGGAGACGCTTTTCGTCAAGTGCCTCCAATTCTCGCAGACGGCGACGTTGATTGTCTTCTTCTGTGAGTTGATTTGTGATTGCTACACGGAGTGAGGGTATCTGGATCTCGAGAGGCAGTACCGCTTCGCTCCCGTAGACCAGGAAGAATGGTGTGTTGCCTGTCGGAGTCCGTACCGTTGTACGGTAGGCCCAAAGGCATTCGCCGAGCTTTTCATCCCAGTCGCATTTGTTGGATGACACGACCTTTTTGAGTAGCCTGATGATAGTCTTGTTAAACGTCTCGGCCAATCCATTTACTGTCAGATTGTAGGCGGTTGATGCCACGTTTTGAATGCGATTCTTGTCACAGAATCTGTTGAAAATATGGCTGTTGAACTGAGGACCGTTATCGTGGATAATCCTCCGAGGTACCCCGAAACGGTAGATGACATGGTTCTTGATGAAGCTGATCACCCTAGAGCTCTTCACTTCCGCCAGTGGAACTGCTTCTGTCCATTTGGAGAAGTAGTCGGTGATGGCTAGGATAAAGCGGTGTCCCCTCGATGAAGGAGGGGTGATCGGTCCTACAATGTCCATGCCCCAGGCTTCGAAGGGCCAGGAGGCGACCGTAGGATGTAGTGGTTCTAACGGCGTATGGATGAATTCAGCGTGAAGTTGGCACGCATGGCACTTTTTAGCATAGTCGACAGCGTCGGATGCCATGATTGGCCAATAGTAGCCCATGCGTCGCAGTCGATCCTGTAACTTAGGTCCAGGTTGATGGGCCCCGCAGGTTCCATCGTGAGCTTCTCGAAGGACTTCGACTGCTTCTTCGTTGGATAAACATCGAAGGAGAAGTCCATCGTAGGAGCGTCGGTACAGCATTTTAGTAGCCATATCGTAATAGAATCGAAGGAAACGCCTCCTGACTGAGACGGCTTCTTTCGGGTCCTCCGGGAGAATTCTGTAGACAGCGAAGTCGATGAACGGGAATCTCCAGTCTCGGACATTAATACCAGCACTCGTTGACATGGCATGGGAAATTTGTGAGCATAGGTTGTTCTTAGGACAGACCAAGTCTCGACCAACTACCGTTACGTAGTATTGAGTCCCGAGGGGTGCTGCCAATGAGGCTGATTAACGACGAGTTTTGAGTCGCCGTAGGCTTCCAGATGATCCACCCCCAGCAGTTGCGCCAGCTGGAGTCCCATGATGAGCGCGTTGTACTCGGCAACATTGTTGGAGCACGGCTTCGAAAGGGAGTAGGCGCGCTGGATGACCAGCTGATCGGGGGAGACTAAGACTACCCCCACTCCAGCCATGACTTGGTCTTTGGGGCCTGTTCTTGAAGCGCCATCAAAAAATATCCGCCAGACGGAGCTTTCTTCGGTGACGTTTGATTCTTGGACCTTATCCGGGATGTCTTCATAGAGTCTGGAGGACTCTGGGATGGGGTATGCAGCTAAAAAGTCGGCCAGAGCCTGACCCTTGACGGCTTTTTGTGGAACGAATACCATGTTGTATGGCGTTAACAGGATTGCCCACGTAGCTAGCCGGGAGTTTAATGACCCTGGTTTCGTCATGAGAACTCTGAGTGGATTGACTCGGGAGATGACATGAATTGTTTGGCCTGAGACATAATGGCGAGTCTTCTGGATGGCAAATACCAAAGCCAAACACTCTTTTTCAACGGGGTTGTACCGGTGTTCGGCCCCGATCAGTGTTCTACTGAGGTAGTAGATAGCTTGCTCATAGCCTGTATCGCTGTTCTGAGCAAGCCGAGCGCCGAAGGAATGATCCATGGCACGGACGTAGAAGAGAAATGGTTTGCCGGCGACGGGTGCCACCAGGACTGGCGGACTCGTCAAGTAAGCTTTGATGTCGTCGAAAGCTTTTTGGCATTCCTCTGTCCAGACATAAGAGACTCCCTTCTTCATGAGCTGGGTGAAGGGTTGACATTTTCCGGAAAGGTTCGCTATAAACCTCTGGATGTATGCCAGGCGCCCTTGCAGGCCTCGAAGTTCTCGAAGGTTCTTCGGAGGGTCCATGTCAAGGATGGCCTTGGTCTTCTCGGGATCGACATGAATGCCTTTCGCCGTGATAATGAAGCCCAAAAACTTTTCGTTAGAAACCCCAAGGAAAGATTTAGCGGGGTTCATCTTGAGTTGATGCGCTCGCATGAGATCGAAGACTGTCTTAAGGTCTTGTAGGTGATCTCCTTTGAGACAGCTCTTGACTGCGATGTCATCAACATAGCATTCGACTGTCTTGCGAAGATGCTGACGGAAGATGGTGCTCATAGCTCGCTGGTATGTTGCACCAGCATTCTTCAAGCCGAAGGGCATCATTGTGTAGCAGAAGACCCCTTCGGAGTCCTGAATGACGTATGTTTTACGTCATCGGGGAACAACTTGATCTGGTTGTAGCCCGAATACCCGTCTATGAAAGACATGCGTTCAAAGCCACATGTGTTATCGATCATCACGTCGGTGATCGTTAGTAGGAATTCGTCCTTCGGGCAAGCAGTGTTAAGATCCCTGAAGTCGATACAGACTCGTATCTTTCCATTCTTCTTGGTGACATGGACGACGTTGGCCACCCAGTCCGGGTGTTGTTCTTCACGAATGAATCCGTTGGTCAGGAGTTTGTCTACTTCCTGATCGATAGCGTTCATGATGTCAGGACGAAAACGTCGTTGTTGTTGCTTTATAGGCTTGGCATCAGGTAAGATGTTAAGCCTATGCATCGCAATTTGGGGATCAAGTCCCGGCATATCTTCGTAGCTCCAAGCGAAGACATCGATATATTCTTTAGCCAGCTGGATTAAAGATTCCCGATCTTCTCCTATTAGACTTTTGCTGATGAAGATGGGTTTAGAAGAAGATCCATCCCCAAGGTCGATCTGCTCGACTTCATCTTCGGTAGGGGATTCGCGTAATTCAAAACGAGACTCCCACTGTTCTCCTAGGCGTTGAGCCCAGGGTTCTTCTTCGAAGAATTCTGGCGTTTGGTCTTCGCCTTCATCTTTTTGAGATTATGCAGATGTCACGTTGGCTGATAGCACTTTCTTGAAGACTGATCCGATACTGGTATCGGAATCCCAAGTTGATACTTCGGACGAGTGAGAATGTTCTGCTTCTTCT
Source organism: Iris pallida (assembly GCA_029216955.1). NCBI lineage: Eukaryota > Viridiplantae > Streptophyta > Magnoliopsida > Asparagales > Iridaceae > Iris > Iris pallida. The sequence continues at coordinate 1,146,941 of JANAVB010016192.1, read as the reverse complement.
GCCTCCGAATTCTCTGGAGTTGACGGTGGCGTGACATAGCTTACCCCCCGTCGAGTTCGATGATAGTAGTCCTGCGACTTTCCTTTAGGTGTTGGAAGCCGGAGAAGAAGACGTCGACCCTTGCCGTAGTTCAGACCGTTGTTGCTTTTTAGGTCGTAACCCATCTTTTGGATGAGGTATTTTGCCTTGTCCGTGTACCGATAGGCTTGTATTCTGCCGGTATCTGGTTCTGGCTCGAGTGGCGGAAGGTCTTAATGACGCTCGACTTTGCCAAAGATGATGGATTCTTCGTCTCGATTCCGTAGTGGGACTACAAAATAGACCCCTTGGGACGGGACTACTCGATTTACATGATGGATGTTCATTATTTGTGTTTGTAATGACTGTAGAGCATTATCTAATGTATACATGGCATTCCAATGTGGAAGACTAGAATAATTAAAAGACACTCTATTATTGATGAAATACGAGATTGTCCTGTAGGATTACATTGTCCAGAGAGGGTGCATCTACATCAGCAGAGATATATTCCCCTAGCTCTTCATCTGTGAGTACTGGGATTGGATCGGAGAGTCCACCACAGTTTTGATCTTGGGGTCCGAGAGGGCTATGTGGGCCTTTTTCGGCAGCTTGGATGAGACAAATGATTGCGGAGGCTTGCCTTTAAGACGCACCTTCAGAGGTGCCTCAACTGCGCCTTCAGTGCCTGGTGCCTTCCCTTGTAGTTTTGCCACAAGGGGAGCCGATGTTTGAGACGGCTTTCCCTTGAGCCGTATCTTCAAGGGAGCTTCAGTAGGCGTTTTACCTATAGCAGTTGGTGCTTTTCCAGGTAGCTTGATGTTCATGGGAGGCAACGTCTGAGGCGGCTTCCCTTTGATTCGAATTTTTAAAGGAGCGTCAAGAATCATCTCTGGCTCCATGTCGGGCTCTGCTGCCATTTCTGCTTCATCGTCAGCATCATTAGCTTCCTCCTCGTCAGGTGACTTGTACAAGTTGGAATCAGTGAAGTAGGCTTCAACCCCCTTAAAAGGGTCGATGTCTGCGAACTCCGTCCGGATGATGTCATTGGTGGACACATATTTCATACATTGGTGGAGTGTGGAAGGTACCACCATGTACTCATGCAGCCACGGACGACCTAGTAGGAGGTTGTAGTTGACATCGACGTCCACGACATAGCAAGTGACCTCAGTTCTGAGGTTACCAATATGGCACTTCAGTCGTATTTTGTCCAGCGGCTCACTCTTGCTGGCATTGAAGCCACTGATTGTTGTGTTGGAAGGCGCCAGTCGGTACATTGGGATCCCCAGTGTTGAGAGCAGCGTCTTCGGAATGATGCTGAGGGAAGACCCTGGATCGATCTGAATTCGCTTCACCTTGACGGAACCGATATACCCTGTATAATACAGAGGCCTGTTGTGTCGGTTGTGCTTGAGCAGCACGTCTTATTGGGTGAAGGTTATGTTAGGGATAACTTCATCCGTACAATGACAGTACGTACATGTAGTCGGGAGATCTTCAGGCTGCTTGACCTGACTGATGAAGGACTCAGCATCCTTCAGGGCTTCACAAAGAGCTTCACGAGTGTCCTTGGAAAGGCGAAGAAGCTCAAACAGAGATAGGCGGGCAGGAGTACTGGCAAGTTGTGCCAGTATGTCGAAGTTGTGGGGCTTGGCTAGCCCCGAAGCATTCTCCTTTCGCAGAGGCTTATCGAAATGGACCTCTACATGCTTCTGCTTATTGGCTGGTGGAGGCTTGGACGGACCCTCTTATTCGGCAGCAGGGGCAGTGCAGGGAGGCACCACCTCGACGACATCTTCGTCAGGTTGGGCGTTCTGATGCGAACGCCTCTGTACAGGAAGTGTCTCTTTCGCAGAGGAAGAGACCATGCGGCAAGACTTGATCTTTCTGCCTTTGGTTTTGGAGACAGTGCGTACCTCCGGTTGAGTAACCTCGGAGACGAGATCAGGATGAACCCATAAGACCTCTCCCCGAGATGTGGTGAGTGGGATGAGTCCACTCACGTTGTCACGAGTAGGTGGTAGATTGACCACCTCCATTGTCGCCTTAGGGATGGGGACGACGCCATCTTGTGTTATGGTCGGCGGCAGGGTGCCAAATTGGAGTGACACCAGGTTGGCCGAGACCGTTTTCTCCTCGTAGTCGACGGAGATAACATCCGCATTGATCATGCGCTGGATGTAGTTTTTGAGGACATAGCAGTCCTTAGTTGGATGTCCGACAAACCGATGGCAGTGACAGTACCTCGGATTGTCCACTTTCCCAACCTCGTCGGGATGCTTCGGGTCCGAGAATTTGATCTTGTCACCCTGCTTCAGTATCTCAAAGAGTTGCAGGATGTCTTCATCGTTGAAAGAATAAACCTCCTTTGGCCTTGGTGCAAGTGGAGGCTTTTGAGTGGGTACTGATGCACCTTTGGAGGCATTGACACTCAACGCCTGTTTCCCCTTCGTCTCTCGTCCAGGGTTGTTGGCTGCAGGCCGTTTTCCTTTGTCCTCAAAGACAGGAAAACTGACTCCCAGAAGGCGAGCATTGGACGCCTTCTTCTCTGCTGCTTTGGCTTCGATGATCAAGGAACTCCAGTCGGGAGGAGGAGTGGAGTTGAGCCAGAGTTTGACTGCAGGCAGCATGTTTATGCTGCAGAAGGAGAGGAGTGCGTGTTCTGGCATGCCCGGGGGCAGTCTGAAGCAGGTCTGTCGGAAGCGTTCGATGAATACTTGAATTGTTTCCTTCTCCTTCTGGCGTATCTCTATGAGGGACGCCATTGTCATGTCCTTCCCGCCGTCGTAGAAACGGTCGAGAAAGAGACGCATCAAATCGTCGAAGGAAGATATAGAGTTGTCGGGGAGGCTGCAGTACCAATCGTACGCCACTCCTTTTAGTGCCCCGACAAATATGCTGGTAAGCAGTGCATCCTCCTTCGGAAGATGTCCTGTTTGGGACTGAAAGTACGTCAGATAGCGACGCAGAGAGTCCTTCCCATCGTACGGCATCAGAGTTTGTGCTTTATATTTAGGAGGATAAACCACTTTATTCCATTCAAGGGGATAGGGTTGGAGGATCCCCATCTTCTGGCGCTCCTCTTGCCTGTTCTTGGACTCAAAGCGCTCGCGCAAGTCCCTGATCATCTCCACCACGTCTTCCGTGGAGCTGGGAGTCGGTGAAGGTGGTATAGCCTGGAGTTGAGCATTTGATGGCTCCGACGTCCGAGGTGCTTTGCGGCAATCCGTATCCAAGGATACCCGTTGAAGGGGTACACATGATTCTCCATTGGCCCCTGGGTCAGGACCGGTAGAAGGTGCCTTGGCCAAAGCTGACCGTATCTCAAACACCGCTTGAGTCAGTATTTGCATGGAGGCGAAGAGGGTTTTGAGTCCTCCCTCCAGGGTATCCATGCGCTGGACAAGGTCTGCTGGCGGCGCATCAGGCTCGGTATCACCCCCAGTCATGTATACCGTCATGATACGGCTGGAGTCGGATGGATCAGTTGAGGCTTCACTCTCGGCCTCGCTCTCTTGTAGGGGAGTTGCCTCTCCTGGAGCTTTGTCCTAGCTACCCCCAGCTATGTTCTGGAGGACATCCTTGTCTTCGGGAGAAGTATTCACGAGGGCCTGATTACCCCCCGTTGTGTCCGAAAGGCTGACTTCTTCGTCTTCGAGACGCAGGTCCGCAGGGGCCAGACTACCCCCAGCTGTGTTCGGGAGGCTGACTTTGTCTCCAGGATGAAGATACACCCCAGCTGTGCTTTGGAGGGCATCTTCGTCTTCAGAAGGAGGATCGACAAGGGCCTGACTACCCCCAGCTTCCTCCAGGATCTTCTTTCTCCTCCGAGTGCCTTCGAACACTCCAGAGGATGGAACAGTTGTCTTGGTTCTCCTCGGCTGACTCTTGGATGAGGACGAGGAATGACCAGTCGCCTTTCGGATTGACGAGGAATTAGAGATCACGTTGCATGAAGCAACCTCTGGTTCCTCTTCAATGGACACCTTCTTCCCGAGGCGACGTCGGAGAGGTGTTGATGATTGCAGCCGTTGGAACACCGACTGCCTTGGTGGCGGGACTGCTGTTTTACAACAACAGTTGATGGTGACTACAGAACAGGCGTGTCCTGTGAGGGGCGCATTGTGTTTGTCAGTCGACTCTCCTGACCGGCGTTTGTGAGTGATCACGTTACGCAGATCGTTGGAGGAGAGTGCCACCTTCGTACCCCCATCAGGCGCATGTCAAGGCCAAGCACCGGGGTGGTCAAGTGAATGCTGCGACCCCTGATCCAACACCAAACAGGTGCTCAGATCAGTAGTGGGGGAACAATATTTACAGTGACTTGAACGAACCTCAAACGCACAACCAGAGGAGGTGCGGGAGTTCAAGACCACATGGTTTGCCTTGCTCGACTCGGTTGCGAACGCAACAGATGCGCCCAAGTAAGATAAGGACTTTGAAGGTCAACTTTTTTTCGGCACAGAAGCACCCGAGTCGACCTTGTACAGCTTACCATCAGCAGCGCGCATGATTGTGAGCGCATGCTTCTGGTTTGCTGCCGGCATAGCACGTTTGAGGCGCATGGCCCGTGCTGCCTTGGACTTCTTCGTACTAGCCCGCTGGGGCGCATAGTACTCAGAGTCCAAATTCTTCTCGCCACTACAGCGAGTGAGTCTGTCAAAGACAGAGACCTTCTGTGGCGCATCAGAGGTGATGCACGGGGCATTAGCTGTGCCCCTGCTCCGTCGACGCATCTTCCTCGCCTGAGAGGGAGATGGCTGGGGAATGTGGTCAGCCGCACATTTTCCCGAGAGATGTGCTGCCCCGGTGGACGCATCTTGGTTGCTGAGGACGTCACCAGGAAGGAAAGGCTGCATTGGCACATCCCCTTCGATGGTGGTGCCAGAGGCGTCGACCTTGCGTACCCAGACTTGGCGAGTTTTCTTCGGCTTCGGCAGCTGCTTCGAAGGACTCGTACTGCCTTCAGAGATAAACTCCTCATACGCCTGTTGATTGAGGCGTACGACCAGCATCTTGTGGGAGGAGCCCACCTTCACGTCATCGGATTACGACACAGCTTTCTCGGTAGAGGAGAAAGAGGTCCCCAGCAGAGTCGCCAGCTTGTTTGCCATTAAAATCTTTTGATGTAATTTTAATACAAACAGAACAGTGTTATAATGTAGGACTTAGATGTAGTCCTAGGAGTACACTTTTGTTTATCTGGGTCCCTTGTGCCGATGGAGCGAGTGGTAATGCGTTGACTCCGTTGACGATCTGACGACGGTTCTCGGTTCTTTGAAAATCTGGATTGCTCTAAGTGTAGGAGCTTGCGGAGAGGAAGAAGACATTGAGTGTCTATATCTGCCTCTCTCTATATGTTGCTGATAATTGTACGACGTGTCTGTGTGTGTGTGTGTTGGAAGGAGATGATCCCTCTATTTATAGCTTTGCAGGCTGGCTGCTCATGCGCGCATGTAGGATACACCTGTACGCGGGGACGCCATGTGGTGGTTGCTGATAGAGGCACATGGGTGATGTGCTCTGATTGAGGAGTTGAACCCTTCTTGTTGCTATCGTGGGCTGCGACAGAGCTGACACGTAGCAATGGAGAGGATCTTTCAGTTGCTGAGATCTTGGGTGATTAGCACCCCTTCATAGGCTGAATCAAGTCAAAGGACGCGTGTCGTAGGTCCATGGCTCGAAGATCTCGGATTTGGTGGGGGAGTGATCTGATAGGATGCACCTGGGATTGGGCGCATGAGGAGGCTTTGGCTCGTAACCTTTAGGAGTCACGAACCAGTCGGGGCGCATGGCTTTTGAGGCGCATGCGGAGCTTCAGTAGTGACTTTACTTCTGTCTTTAGGGATCAGAGAAAAGTCTGAGGCGCACGGCTTTTAAGGCACATGCAGATATTTGGGCGCATGGCTGCGGAGGCACATGCGAAATGGTTGGATAGCCACATGGCTTGTAACCGCCGGAGGGGAGTAATGATGGAGCTGACGTTGGCGACGCTTCGTTTTCTGAAAAAGCTGTCAACTGTTTAGTCCTCGGGGGACGTACTGCCAACTCTGTCAGACTTTAATATTTAATATTCTTTAATAGGTGATGGGTTATTGAGTGGGCGCATCGATCGGTGTTCCACTAGGCGCATGGGGACGCATGGGGGCGCATCCTTATGAGGCTGATGGGAGCTGGGCGCGTCAGTACGATGCACGGTCTGGCCGGCGCATCCGCTTTGCATGACACGTCTTTATGGGCCCGACTGTTACGTTCTTCGAGTGCTTTAAATAGCCGTTCTTGACTCGGCTGAAATCGAAGCGTCAGGTTCATCACCATTAATGCAAATTCATTGCACGGGATTCGGAGAGCCAGCCACTTGGCGCATGGGTTTGATTTGCCCGGCCTATAAATTGTGGCATAGTGAGGGTTTGCTTCTCGTTCTCTCACGTCCTTCCGAAATAAACTTGTTTACTCAAGCACATTCTATTGATGAGATGCTCCCGAGGGTGAAGATGCGACACATGGTCTTCATTGATGCACTTGAAGATGACTGTTACATCCAAAAGTCGGAGTCGAGGGCTTCTGAGGCAGGTGGAAGGTGCCTGTTGCATCCAAAGATCGGGATACTCGAGCCTCATCTCCGTTATGCTGGAAGAGCCGCAGATCGGAATTGCGGTGCTCCGATCATCTTCCTTGGGCTTTAGGAGAGCTCCTCCTCCCGCTAGAGTGGGTGTTGTCCATTCTGGTTGGGTTGAAAGCTGGTTCTTTAGCCACGGGTCGATTGCGGTGCTCTCCTCTTCCTTGGTTTGAAGAGCTCTTCCTTCAGCTAGAGGGTTGATTGCCTACCCTCGTTTTGCTCAATAAATACTTCATTGGTCGAAGCATTTGATGGCGCATATGCTGAGACTTCACGATGTGCCTGTGGGGCGCTGAAGGACGGCACATAACTGAGCTGCTGAAGGGATGCGCCTGGCTGGGGAGCGCATGGCGGGATGCGCATGTTTTGAGGGCGTATGGTGGTTGCTGCGCCTAGCTGTAGACTTAGGGTCTTTTCTTTGTAGAAATTTTCCTTTGTACAGCTCTTTTTAAGACATGTAACAAACTTTTATATGAAAATAAAAGTCTTCTTTTAATGTCTATGCTTTGCTGTGCCAAGTACTTTATCTGAGCTCCCAGGCGCATATGATGTTAGGCGCATAGGATTTCTGGTCCTGAAATTCCATGCTTCTACACCCTGCTTCTTCCAGTCAGAATACCTATTTTTGCAAATACATTTGCAAAAGCTGAAGAAAGATATCCAGACCGCGCTATGCACATGACAGACCTAGTAAACCTGGAATGAAGCGTTGGAGTAGCTTGTCCATATAGATTTTAGAGGAATTCAAAGATAGGCTCATTGATCTGGGCCTCTATAATCCCATCTGCACTACGGTATATGGCATTCATCCAAACCCTCACATGTTCTTGGCTTTAGTAGAGAGATATAACAAAAGCACTGGGACCTTCATGACATCTCATGGAGAAATGGGATTTGCTCTTAACGAGATGGAATATATCTCTTGTCTGCCGATGGGTGATAACCCATATGAAGAATATGTACCCACAAATGATGAATTAGATGCTCTAGCAAAGGAGAATCCCCAGATGATCACAGTTTTCCAAGAACTACTGTGTCACTATAAAATCTGCTCACTCTACTACGAAAGTGCCATTGCGGGTACTTGCTACATCACAAAATGGATGCCATATCTGTTCCTAGGTCATGTGTGGGAAGACAAGCCACTAGACAGTCAAGCCTGTACGTCTCGTTTCTTTGAACCTTTTGATAGAAGTGATATACAATTATTGATGGAAAAACATAATTATGGGGATGTCACCTTGACTGAGGACTCGGGTCTGTTCAAGGCTGGTGATGTTCTTCAAAGTTATCTTAGACAGGGTTACAGACCCATGTCTCCAGAAGCCCAGCTGGCAGGCTTCTATCTTTATGGCTACGACGTTTTGTAATTCCGGGAGCCAGTGCGGTTGACAGATTCCACCGGGGTGTTTTGTTCGTTGCAACACGTCTTGTATTTGGATACAAGATGGATCTCCGATCAGCCATGACCTGTCGCCTGAACGCTGGATTATATTCTTTTATAGACACCATGCTGCAAGATAAGGATAGTCGGTCGGATTTCCCCCGTACTGAAATGCCATATACTTATTTGTTCGGATGGTTATTACTATACCATCCCTGTTTAATGAACCCGAATATGGGACCTGCTGATCGAGACTTCATCGGGCATTTTGCTAATGCTCATTGGAAATATACTGCTCTTTCAGAGTGTCGACTTGCCTTGAACCGTGGATCAAGATGGTATTTCCAGTGTGTTGGCCCCCCTTCAGGGTATGATACTATGTCTCCACAGATGATGGACTTACCTGAAGAAACACTCCGTTTAAGTCCAAACATCTTTTCCTGGCTTAAGATAATCTGGCCCTCTCACTTGGTCTATAGATTTGAAGAAGAATGTTATTTGGAACCGTATTTGTCGAGTCGATTTGCACGGCAGTTCGGGTATGATCAGCTTCATGTAGGAAATACAACCACTTGCCTACAGGCCAAGGGTTATCTTATTGATGGGGCTAGGGCTTGGAATTATTACAATGCCTGAGGCACAAAAGCTATTTTTTCTATGCCTTATAAACTTCCTCAAGGCCCGCGTATGTTATATTCATATGCAAACTTCTATACTTCAGCGAACACATTCACTGAAAGTTTCCATCCTGCACATAGCTTCGCGACTGAAAAGAGAATTAAACAGGAGAAACGTACTCTTCAGTCTTTCCGGGATGTAGAAGACGGAGATCCTGCCGATGTACCCTTGGAGGCATCAATTTTAATGAATTTTGCTGACCCTGTTCAAGATCCTTTAGATATATCCATAAAGATGCGGAAAGAAAAATCCCCTGTTAAAGGTTTGAAGAAGAGAAAGACTAAGGAAATGACAGCCTCTCCTCAACGAGATAATCCTCCTAATTATCCAAGAGCTCCTGAGAAGAGGAAAAGAACATCACTGGTTATTAATGAACCAGTGATTACGAGAACAACTCGTTCTCAATCAAGACAGTTGCTTCTCAGTTCTTCTTCTGGAGAGAAGGACATTACCCCTTCTTCTATTCAAAAACATGGGAAGTTTACAGAAGGAGGAACTTCTGCTTCCTTAATTGACCCAGAGGGTAATCATCATGAAGCTGTTGCAGGTCCAGACGCACCGATACTCAAAGAAGTTAGAAGAAAATTAGACATTGCTGAAGAAGAACCATCTCAAGAAGGTAATATCACAGATGTGAAATATCCTCATTGTTAATTTTTATCAGAGATATATATCTAAATTGCTTTTCCTTGTATTGGTTACTTTAACAGATGTCCATCCACCTATCACCATTATGACAGTAAATGTTCCTGCCAATGTACTGGCTGCAGCAGGGATAATAATTCCCTCTCCAACTCCCGTGAGTCCAAAAGCTTCTTTTCCACAGTAAGATCTACCCCCACAAGATACTTCGCAAGCTCAAGTATCTACTCATTCAGGAGAGGCAGTGATCGATGCATTGAACGGTTGCGATTTTGATGATGAAACTTATGATAAGGATTGGGACAACATTACTAAAGAAAAACAAACTTTCGCGAATGTACCATCATCACGAGAAAGCCCAGTTGATGAAGATCCTTTACTTGCTGAAGATGAGGAGGATGTGGCTCATGATAAGGAATATGTCAATCTTCCTGAAGTTAATAAACCCACAATTATTGAGCAGCCTAAAATATCTAAGATGGCAACAGAATTAGTAAATGAAACTCCAGTAACTCTGCCACCCCCGACTGAATCGGGAGCAGGGAGTAGTCAGGCTACCATGTCCGCAGAGACTCTGTCTAAGCTTCAGTCCGAAACTGTTAAAGCTATTGAGACTCCTCATAATGTACTCAGCTCAGGTAAATTTTCCAATGTAAACAATTTTGTCATAGCATCTTTAGCATTATATGTTATCCACATAAATGGCATATGTGATTTCAGAAGCACCTACTGGGACTGTAGCCGGGGAAGGAAGCTCTTCTCATATTAGTGCTCCAGTTGAAGTACTTCCATCTACTAAAGCTGTGAAGACTTCTGCAAACATAGTAGCTACTCCAGGAGCCCTGGCAGCTAACAAATTTGTGGTGACCTCTTTCACAAGAGTTTTCTTCACGTCTTTGGAGCCATTAGTTCATAGAGTTATGGAGAGAGAAGATGTCCCTTTCAGTACCGTTAGAACTCCTACTACATTCTTGATCGAAGGCATCCGTAGTCAAGGAGACGAAGCTCAAGCTTCATTTTTGGAACATATTTTGGATGAGCTAGAGAGTTCAATTAAGGCTTACAAGGAGCTGAAAGGAGAAGATATCGAGCCACTAGTAAACACGGAATATGAAACCATGGTTCAAGAAGTAGAAATTAGTAAAGATAATTTTGAAACATTCCTGCTGGCTTTTACTAGACAGTCCTCTGAGCTAGACGTTCAAATCTCTGATGTAGCTGTTGTTGCTGAGAGTCATAAGACTAAGGCTACAGAGGAAGAGAAAAAGCCTGCTGATCTAAAAGCCAAAATTGCTCAACTTCAGGCAGAACTCCAAACTACCGAGCAGAACATAGAACAAGAAAATCAATTGTACCAATCTGCTGTTGATCAGGTGGAGATTTTGAAGAATCAGAAGAAGGGATTTGAATGTCTTCAGAATGTCTTCAGAAGGAAGAGCTAACACGTCGAACTGCTGCTCTACAACCATTCGATCCTGAATCAAGACGAGTTGAAGCTAGGTAGAGAGTGCTAGATTCTCGTGATAAAAGAATTCAAGTTCTGAAGAAGCAAATTACAAAACTTATCATCTATCCTTCAGAGTAAAAATGGGCAAATTTTGTTGTTTCTTTCTACAATGTATTTTTTTCCTTTTGCAGAAAGAAATCGTAAAAACTTTTATGTGGTTCCATTACTTGTTGCATATCTAGTTACAAATATAAGTAATAGAATAGAAAATATATTCAGAGGTGCTGGACATGATATATTTCATGATTTAGAAAATAATAATATTTATTATATTTGCTCAGAGGTAATGTGGACGTGGAAGAATATAAAGTTTAGCCATAATGTTATTTCAAAAGACAACTTTATCAGAGGTAAAAAGGACGTGACAAGTTGCTGATATAAATAATCAAAATTCAGAGGTGTAGAGAACGTGAATTCATATTATTCAAAACAAGAGACAATAAATGTCCGATGATTGATATGTCAAAGAAAGTGAATGAATGAACAGTCACTTCAGTTTTGAAAGAAAAGATGCTGGCGCATTGAAAATAGTTCTTAAATATTGAATGTGATCTTCCTTGAGAAGACTTTTGACAGCAATATCGTCAACATAGCATTCGACAGTCTTTCGCAGATGATCACGAAAAATAGTACTCATAGCCCGCTGGTAAGTTGCACCTACGTTCTTAAGACCAAACGGCATGACCGTATAACAGTACACACCCCGAGGAGTACGAAATAAAGTATGTTTCTCATCTTCAGGATTCATCCGAATTTGATTATATCCAGAAAACCCATCCATGAAAGAAATTTGTTCGAATCCACATGTATTGTCGATCATGACATCAGTAATTGGGAGAGGGAACTAGTCTTTAGGACAAGCATCATTGAGATCTCGAAAGTCTATGCAAACTCGAACCTTTTCGGTCTTCTTCAGAACTGGTACAATATTGGCTACCCAGTCAGGATGCTGTTCTTCTCTGATAAAACTGCAAGCTATAAGCTTTTTGACTTCATCATCAATTGCATCCATCATTTCAGGCTTGAATCGCCGTTGTTGTTGTTTGACCGGCTTGGCATTCGGCAGAATGTTAAGCTTGTGAGTTGCAATTTGAGGATCTAATCCCGGCATATCTTCGTAACTCCAGGCGAAGACATCAATATATTCACGAATAAGATGAATTAACTCTTGTTTATCATCCTCTGAGAGATTTTTGCTAATGAAGATTGGTCGTGATACACCCTCCTCTCCAATATCGATTTGGACTACTTGATCCTCAGTAGGTGGTTCTCGTTGTTCGAAACGAAGTTCCCACTGATTGTCCATCTTTTGTGCCCAAGGGTCCACTTCAGAAGCTTCTTCAATATCATTTTTGTCGTCTTCCGAAAATTCGACAGACACCATGTTAGAAGATACCATCACCCTATGAACGTGACCAATGCTGGTGTCAGAATCCCCTGAAATAGAATCAGAAGAGTTAGATCGTTCTTCTTCATCAGATTCAGAAGGTTTTGGAGTTGAAAGTGGTGAAGCATAACCTAGTCCTCGCTTCGATTTACTGTGGTATTGTTGTGATTTTTTTGGAACAGCAATACGAAGGAGAGTCCGCCTTCCTTTACCATTATTGAGGCCTGTTCTGAAATCATAGCCCATTTTACGGATGATGGCTTTGGATTGTGGACTATAGCAGCGTAATTGTAGCCTTCATGTATCTTCTCTATTATCATTATAGAGCATAATTTTTGGTTCCTCTCTTTTGTTGAAGAATATAGGCTTTTCATCTTTCTTTTGAGACGGTACTAAGAAGTACGACTCTTGTATTGAATGCAATGATACCACATTTCACAGAGATGATACGACTTCTATTGTAAGTAGTTTAAAATTATCTAGCATATCCAAATAATACTGAGTATAGTAAAAGACATCAGTATACTGCAAAGGAGATGCTTTATTGATTTTTACATCATTATTTACAACAGAAACTTTAGCCTTAGCAGGCTTAGTCAGATTGATGACAAGAGGGGGAGAAGAAGAACGATAAGGAGGAGGGAGCTTCTGGCGACAAAGATCGATTACAAGCGGCTCAGAAGAGGTAAGCTTCCTTTGTTCCTGACTATCACCCTTGGGCTGCTTCTCATGGGAAGGAAGATAGATAGTCAGTGGTTTAGAAGACTAAGGACATGAGGTGCGTCCTTTGATGGGAATCATCAGAGTATCATTTGGCACACTCTTCTGTTCTTCATCCGTATCCATTGCTAGTACTACCTTCATGAATTCTTCCTTGTATATGCGAGAATCGTTGCAGCATGCTTCAACCCCTTTGAAATGATTCAGATCTGCAACCTCTTTTTGGACTTCTTTATTACCATCCACATATTTAAAATATTGGTGGAGCGTAGAGGGTATAATATTGTGTTCATGGAGGAATGGCCTTCCCAACAAAGCGTTGTATGAGCCATGATTGTCAATAACATAGAAAGTTACCTTTGTACGAAGATTGCCAATTTGAAGTTTTAGGCGTATCTTTCCCAAAGGTTCACTTCTTCCTTGATTAAACCCCAGGATGGTAGTGATTGTCGTAGAAAGGTTATGCACTGGGATCTTCAAAGCATCTAGTAAAGACTTCGACATGATGCTAAGTGCAGATCCTGGGTCAATCAGAATGCGATCTACTTTCATGGTGTCCACATACCCCATGAAATAGAGAGGACGATCATGACGATTATCATCTAACAACATGTCATCTTGTGTAAAAGTGATATTGGGCATTAATTCAAATACACTATGACATGTGCACAGCTTACTGGCTCCTTTTCAGGCTTTTTGAGAAGAGTAAGACAAGCGTCAGCCTGCATCAAGGCTTCACTTAACGTCTCTCGAGTCTCTTTTGAGAGACGTAAGAGTTCAAAGATTGACAATCTTGCTGGAGTATTGGCCAATTGAGCCAATATGTCAAAATTATATGGCTTCTCAAGTCCGAGAGATAAGGACTTCTTCAATGCTTTATCAAAACGGACAGGTTGTTTTCCCTTGTCTGCTGCTGTTGGTTTAGGAGGAGATGGTTCGACCACCGGCAAGGATGTGGATGGTATATTATCGCCAGGAGAAGATGATGAAGGAGGAACATTAGGAGATGGAGCAGGGTTCTCTTGATTTTCGGAATACTTCCGAAGATACGGTTTCCCTGATCTAGTGCTCATTAGAATTTTTTCTTCTGTTACTGGTTCAAAGGATACCATATTGCAGTCCTTGGGTTTAGATCTGGAATGCTTCTTTTGCTTAGAAGAGGAAGGCGTTTCAAATTCTGCTACCAGATCTGGGTGAATCCACATAATCTCTCCTCTGTCAGTTGACAGCGAAATAAGACCTTTATTTTGAGGAGGTAGGAGATTCACGATCTCAAGAGTAGTCCTTGGAATGGGGACAACACCATCTTACACAAGTTGCGGTAGAAAATTACCGAATTGTAGAGAAACTACATTAGCAGTCACCGTTTTCTTGTCCTGTTGCAGAGTAATTGCTCCAGAGTTGACCAACTCCTGGATTTTATCCTTGAGCACATAACATGCTCTGGTTGGATGCCCTATAAATCTGTGATAAATACAGTATTTAGGGTGATCAGTTTTACCCACTTCTTCTGGTCGTTTTGCTTCTGGAAGCTGAAGCTTATTGCTTTTGATCAAGCAATCGAAGATGCTTAAAGTATCATCTTCATCAAAAGAATACTATTCTTTTGGACGAGTTGTCTTCTGTGGTGGTGCTGATGGAGTGGATGCCGTCTGAGTGACGTTGACAGCCAAAGACTCCTTGCCTTTAAGATTAATGGCCGATGTATCTTTACTCTTGCGGTTATTCTGACGATTACGATCCCAGGGTGTAGAATGTTCATCTTGGTTAGGATGAGTCATTTGGACTCCTAATTGTTTGAACTTTTCGGCACTGACCTCGGCTGCTTTGGTATTGACAATGAAAGAAGGCCACTCCTGGAATTGTGTAGATCATGTCCACATACTGATAATAGGCAACAAGTTTGATTTGCAAGTGTCTATTGTTATAGCAGATGGAGTTCCTAAAGGTATTTTGAGTGCCTCTCGGCGGAATCTTTCAAATAAACTCTCTATGGGTTCATTATGCCTCTGTTTAATTTTAATGAGGGCAGATATCGTCAAGTCATTGACTCCTTCGTAGAATCGTTCCAAGAATATTTGCTTGAAACCAGCAAAAAAAGTGATGCAGCCATCAGGTAGTCTACGATACCAGTCGTTTGCTGCGCCAGCTAAACAACCGACGAACACTCTGGTAAGGAAAGCATCATTTGGCTGTAATTGATCAGTCATCACTTCAAAATAATTAATGTACTGAATTGGAGAAGTGCTGCCATCAAACAACATGATGGTTGGGAGCTTATATTTATAAAGAAATGGAACCTCCTTTCACTCTATAGGATATGGTTGCTTTATGCCCAATCTTTGTAGGCCATCCTTCTGCTTGAAGGCCTCAAACTGAGTGCGTAAAAGTTTTACAGCCTCATTTGCATCCCCTGATGTTTGAGAATTGGTAGGCTGGTTAGAAGTGTTGGGAGGCAGAACAACGTGATAATTATCACCCCAGCACCAGACTGACTGGGATCAACTTGAATTGGTACTGAAGCAACCTGAGGAGGTGGTACCCCCAGACTAACAAGTATGGAAGATGCTATAAGTTCTGGATTTGTAGCTGGGTTTATAACCGGTGGCACTGTATGTTGAGCCACGATTATAGTATGCATGCTAGCGACCATCTCTGCCATGGTCTACAATTTGTCCTCTAGTGCAGCAGTTCGTTGTTCTTGATTGGCTGAACTAGAAGCATCTTGATCTTCTGTAACGGTATATACCGTCACTTCTTGTCACGACCCGCACCCTAAAGTAAGGGCACGAGAAGTGGGTACGTCCAGCCTACGCCGCAGTGTCGGCGGTAGAACGCTGTCCTAGGTCAATCATCTAACAATATAAAGTACCTGTACAGTTTATACTCTCCGAATGGAGGTGACAAACAGAAATAATCTCAATCACATCTAGGTAGAGAAATGGAAGATAGATAGACAGATGATAACTCAAAGAGAACAGTACAATAGATGAAATAAGCCCAAGTGTCTAGGATAACATAACATCAGAATGTCAACTCATAATACAATAAGTCTAAGAGTCTATACATAACTCAACATCTCAAAATACAACTCAGATGTGAGACAAAATGATAATATAGAAAGACTGCCTAGACTAAACTGGTCTAGACTACTGGGACAACATCCTCAGCTGCAGGTGGATCCTGCTGAGGGTCCACAACATAAGTATCATCTAGTCCTGCTCCATAATAGGTAGACACCAGAGCCTCCTCCTCATCCTCTGTAATATTTTCAACAGGTCCAATCAGGACAAGAACGAGCACAATATATCTCACGCAGTGCATAATATGATAGGAAATATAAAGCATACAATAGAGTAAAATACAGGAAATGCTGAAAGAAGATACATGTAGCAAAAGCGATAACTGTAATGAAATATCTACTATAATAGAGAACTAGCAGTGTCTAGTGAGTCAGAGTAAAATATAGACATGTGAAATAGTATAGGAGATTCATGACTACAGCTAGGAGTGATTCATGACTACAGCTACTGGGGTAATATCCACATGACTATTTCCACTCCCCCATCCCCAATCAATACACAAGGATCCGTTCAAGTTATGTTAAGATTCATGATAAGCCCATAAATGGGAGATTCATGAGAGGCTCTGTGAATCATGAGAGTACATGAGTCACAAGCGATTCGTGAATCTATGAAAGCATAGAGATACATGATGATTCATGAAAAGCACAAACATGCTGTATCTGATGCTCCCGAGGGGGATAATATCTCATAAAAAGATCCATATAGTACCAATCCGTGATAACAATCGTGTCAGCGTCAAGTAAAGTAATCTAGAGCAAGAATATAAATCCTGGCAAATATGAAACGGTCAGAGAATGTACTCGCCTGATAACTGAATGTCTGAAGAAGATATACTGTCTGAGGAGAGGTGTATGGCTCCTAATCAGAGCAATACAAGTCACAATGTATCCACAATGGTAAAAATAAAGTATACAATGCACACTACATGATTCTAGGTCAATCTGGTCAAAAGTCAACTCTTGGTCAACTCTAATAGTCAAACTAGGTCACAGGAAGTCATACTAAGTCAAATAAGGTCAAACAAGATCGAACAAGGTCAAACAAGTTTAATCTAGGTTAAAGTCAACTCCTGGTCAACACTCTAATCAAACTAGTCAAATACTAGTCAACATGATCAATCTGGATCAAGTCTAGATCAACTTAGACCAACTAAGATATGGGTCAAACAAGGACTAGTCAGTTAGGTAATTAGGTTAAACATGGTCTGACTAGTTGAGCTAGTCATTTATTAGGTCAAGGTTTGTCCTAAGGTTGACTTTGGTCAACCTTTTGTCAACAAAGGTTAACTAGTAGGGTTTTGGGCCTTTAGGGTTAACCCCAAAGCCATAGGCTATTGGTTATAGGTTTTTATCTAACCTATATTTAGAAGTCACAACTATATACATATATCTATATATATCTATATATATAGATATACACTACCTAGCTACTTCCTATATACTAATATGGGATACATTATATATATACAACCCATACTCACATATATACCTATTATATATACATATATAGATAGCTATAATATATACATATATATATATATAAATATATATAACCCATATACCCTTAACTATATATACCAATATATATAACTATATATAATATAACATATATATATATATATATATATATATATATATATATATATATATATATATATATATATATATATATATATATATATATATATATATATATATATATATATATATATAACATATATATATATATATAGAGGGAAATAGAGAGAGAGATGTGAGAGAGGGACATAGAGAGAGAGACATAAAGTGAAAAAGGGAAAACATGACAGTGAGAGAGAGGGGAAAATGGGGGTGACTGGACAGTGGACAGGAGGGGGGTGTTCTCAGATTTCCTGAGAACAGGAATTGCCTCTCCCTCACAGAAAATACACACACACACAATTCATATATACATATATGTATATATACATCACAACTACCTATTCACTCACCCAAATACCCTCAAAATTCACCCACACTCACACATACCTATATACTACATGTTTATACACTAAAAATACATATATACATGTATAAAATATATCAAAAATAGATTTGAAAATCACCTTTGAAAACTGGGAATTAATACAAAATCTGGAAAAATTTGCAATGTACACTTGACAGTAGGCAAACCCAATTTCTCCTACAAATCGAGCTAAGACCCAAATCAAAGGGTTGGTAACTGAGCCCCTAGGTGTCCTCTAGTGTCTAGTGTCCCTGATACTGCACCACGACACGACACAACGTGTCCAAACACAAAAGAACTCACTCGGGTAAGCTAGGATACACGAATACGTACACAGCGTCGTGCACGTGTTCACGTGTCTCGTGGACACACCACGAGACACGACACCACTCGTGGTCACACACACGTGTAGCCCACATATAGGGCTACACGTTCCACACCCTGACACGTGTCCACGACACTCGTGGACACAAAATGAACCCCGTATCAGTCGTGAAAACACGACTGATGCGCGCGAGTTTCGACAGCGTCGTGCACACTGTCACAAGCCCCGTGCTCGTGACACAGGATACGACGCACCACGTGCTCGTGTCCTCGTGTACGCCACATGAAGAGCTACACGATGGTGTCACTACGAGACGCTCTAGTGTCGTGTCTATACGATACGACACGCGTGTCTAAGTCGAATTTTCGACTGGACTGTACGCGTGCACGACAGTGCACGACCAGTGCACGTGTCCTCGTGTCCTCGATACGACACGAGGTGTCCTAAAATTTTGGGGGCATGTGTGCAGACACTGCCCCCTCGTGTCCACCAATTTTGGTGTGTCGACGTGATCTGTGCAGTGCGCACGAACCGTGTGGTAGCAGGACACTGCCACACTGTGCAGTTCAGTGCAGTGCAGTATGTTCGTGTCTGATTTGACACGGACACGACACAATAATGTGCTCAGTAGGTTAGGGTTGTGACCTAGGTGTCTAGGGCTACCCAAAAACATATTTTGTTTCACATTTTAATAAAAACCAGTTCTTTGTGGCATTTCAACAAACACAGTTTCCTAGTCTAGGATACGTGTCCGATACGGACACCAAACCAACTCAAACCTTCACCAAAATTGTCCTACAGTACCCTAGTACCTAGATGCATGCAAATATAAAGAGAAAACATAATATTAACATGGTTTATGGATATTTACCTATTTGGTGAAAAATCAAGAAAACACCCAAGAAGGGGGGGTGTTCTTCCACTTGGTGATGCCCAAAGCCCTTCAATTTCCTTGATAGCAGGCCCTAACTAGTACCCTCTAGTGTAGGGGAGTCCAATGCAAGAAACTAGAGGTGATTTAGATCAAAATTGATCAAGTTGTGTAGGTTTGAAGAAATAGGATTTTTCTAGGTTGAATTTCATGTAAAATTGTTCATGAATGATACAATGGGTTAATATAGGATGGTGTAGGGCTAGGGGGGTACCCCATGGCCGGCCATAGCAAGGGGGGGTGTCCTTGCCCTTCCTTCATGGCTAAGGCATGGACTTTGGTGAAAAGGTCTTGATATTTTGAGTGTTTGTAGCAAAATATCCTATAAAGTCATTCTAAGATATTTATACTACCTTAACCCTATGCAAATATCTATCCCCTTAGCATTCTAGGTTAGTGACTAATCCCTAGATTAGGCCAAACTTGGTTAGGGACTATCATGACACTTAACAATAATTAAACAATAATAAAAACACATAAATCTAAATAATTCCAAATAATTCCTAGAAATTTACCAAAATACCCTTTAGGCTAAAAATCACTAATTTGGTGTTCTAAGCCTATGGCTAAGCTCTCATGGTCATGGCAACTTCTAGGTTAGAGAAAACTAGGGTTTACACTAAGTTATACTAACCAAAATCACAAAGTCATAAGTCATGACTTAGAAAATGGTTTAACTTAACTAAAATCACCAGAAAATCATACCATGACTAAAATACCACTAATAAATAATAAAAATAATAAATTTTCAAAAATCCCCAATTTCAGAAAACAGGGTGTTACACTTCTCTTGCTGCTACTGATGAGATAGTTTGTTCAGAACTTTCACTATCTGCATCAAACTCTGAGAAAGAGTTTTCTCCTACATGAGTGATGGGGAGATCTTCTTGATTAAAGACACCTTGGTTCAAATATCGATTCCTCAATCTAGTGTATTGAAAGACACCTTCATTGGATGCATGGATCCGATCTAAGTATTGCTGACTAGGATTACGGGATGCATTACGTCTTGGACGTTTCCCACCTCCAGTGCCTTGCGAAGTCATGTTGACAGAAGCATATAATAGCTCATCTTCGTCTTCTATTATATGTTCAGGAGTTGAAGCATAGTTCAGACAATCGAAGACAGATCATCGAGCCGATTGGCAACAACAGTTGATGAAGACTTCATGAAGGCAGTGGCGATTTGAAGCGCAATTTGGAGGTGAGGGAGACATCCCTGTAATTTCCCGTCTTTGTGTAAGACGTTGCCGCAAATCAGTTAAAACTACAGGACGAGAAGAAGTCGGAGGAACATATTCCTTAATAATGTTAGGAATATGTCTCATATTCTTCAAATGTTTAGTTCCCCGAGTGTACAAAGATGTACTCAACTCATTAGCATAGGTGGTTGGGTCTTTCTTTTCAAACTTTGGCTTTTGGTACAGATTGGCCTTTGGCATAGGATTTTTACGTTTTGCCAAAGTTGATACTGGTTGACGCCTATTGAGATAAGCGCGTAAATCTGAAAATTCTGCTCTAGGTGTCTCTGTTCGTGATACCCTCAATTTTCTTTGCTTGGATCTTAAAATTTGCAAGGTGGGAAGGTCTTGACCAAACCCCATAGGGATAGATAAGATACCTTTTTGGTCAGTATTCTTCCCAATATCAGAGATCCGAAGACCTCTGTTTAAAGGAATAGAATCTGATAGATCTTCCTCTCAGTCATAGACCAGGGAAGTTTGAGAAAACACCAAAGGGTGCTTTTCTTTATTTTGTGAAGGGTCAGCTAAGAAGCCTTTTCCTTTGTTCTGTCGTGAGACCATTTTAGGCACAGATTGCGCCAATTGAGGAAGTGTCAAAGGACTCTTCCCTTTGTTCTGTCTAGTGTTAGCACTAGAACATTGATTCTCCAAGTTCAGAACTTGAGAATTAGAAGAGGGAATAGCCAAAAGACTAGTTCCCTTGAGTTGCGCCATAGTAGCAGACTGTGCCTGAGGTGCTGATTGCTTGGGTTGTGCCATAGTCCTACAGGCTACTGATGGTGCCTTGGAAGCAACATGGGTAGACTGCCCCACAACGATGGCTTGAACAGACTGCGCCTTGGCAGCAAAGATAATAGTAGACTACGTGTGGGCAGCAGGATGAATAGGTTACGCACGGGCAACAGAAGCAAGCTGTGCCTGAGCTGCCGAGACAGACTGTGTCTTGGCCACTGAACACTTAGGTTGCGCCTGGGCAACAGTGACCATGGGAGATTTAGGAGCCCACACAGTCCTGTTCTTAGCGATAGCTGTTGTACGCTTGTTGCTCTTGGTGCTAATCATATCATCATAGGCTGTCTGGTTGACTTGAACAACCAGCGTCTTCTGCGTCTTGCCGATCGACGCAGTATCACATTGAGTTGTCATCTTCTCGTCGGAGGAGAAAGTCGTCCCCAGCAGAGTCGCCATTTTGTTTGCAAAAAACAAAAAGTTTATTCCAAACTTAAAAAAAGAATAGTACAAAGTACAATAAATTTTGGAGAAGTACAACTATAGGAATCTGATAAGAAGATGATCATTTTATCCCTTGGACTATGTGAACTTGAAGACTGTAGCCTCTGGAGAATGCAGCAACAATTTTGCAAGAGTTCTTGATCTCTGTGCGTATGTATCTGATGATTTCATAATGATTGAAAACTCTATTTATAGAGTTCAAGAAATAACTATTTTAGCAGTTATTCTGATGTGTGCGAGGCTGGATTACGCCACATTAGGTTGCGCCAACCTCCCGTTGCGCCAACTTTCATTCAGTTGTTAAGTCGTGTACTAACTGTATTTAGACGCGTAGTATCATGTGATTGAGATACGCTGGTCGTGTACATGATAGTAGACACGTCTTGAGAGATTAGTGGCATGTGTGCCACGTCATCCTGCTTTAGAATGTAAGTTGTCTCAACTTCATCAGGTTGCGCGAGCTTCTGTCAACTGCGCCTGATTGAGCCGTGCCTAGACACGTGGCAGCTTTTGAGCCGAAGTCATTCAGATTGCGCCTAGGCGCAACTAAAGATTTTATGTGGATTGCGCCTAGGTGCAACTTACGAAGTGTACAAAATAGCTGTATACCAACTCTCCTTGAGCGGCACAATTCACGGGATTCGAAGAGATTTTTTTCGTTCTCTGTGGTGTCAGTTGTCAGTACTGTCAGGTAATGATGGCCATTAAGTGTTAGACGTCACGTAGATTTTGGCACAATAAGACTGGGCGCAGTCTGATATCAGGCGCAACCTGATCAGTGGCGCAGCTTATTCTCTGAGCTTCATATCCCCAGTAGAGTCTCCATTTTGTTTGTAAAAAACAAAAAGTTTACTCCAAACTTAAAAAAAAGAATAGTACAAAGTACAATGAATTCTGGAGAAGTACAACTGTAGGAATCTGATCAGAAGACGATCACTTTATCCCTTGGACTATGTGAACTTGAAGACTGTAGCCTCTGGAGAATGCAGCAGCAATTTTGTAAGAGTTCTTGATCTCTGTGCGTATGTATCTGATGATTTCATAATGATTGGAAACTCTATTTATAGAGTTCAAGAAATAACTATTTTAGCAGTTATTCTGATGTGCGCGAGGCTGATTACGCCACATTAGGTTGCGCCAACCTCCCGTTGTGCCAACTTTTATTCAGTTGTTAAGTCGTGTACTAACTGTATTTAGACGAGTGGTATCATATGATTGAGATGCGCGTGGTCATGTACAAGATAGTTGACACGTCTTGAGAGATTAGTGACATGTGTGCCATGTCATCCTGCTTTAGAATGTAAGTTGTCTCAACTTCATCAGGTTGCGTGAGCTTCGGTCAACTGCGCCTGATTGAGCCGCGCCTAGACACGTGGCAGCTTTTGAGCCGAAGTCATTCAGATTGCGCCTAGACACAACTAAAGATTTTTTCTGGATTGTGTCTAGGCGCAACTTACGAAGTGTACAGAACAGCTGTCTACCAACTCTCCTTGAGCGGCACAATTCACGGGATTCGAAGAGATTTTCCTCGTTCACAATGGTGTCAGTTGTCAGTGCTGTCAGGTAATGATGGCCATTAAGTGTCAGATGCCACGTAAATTTTGGCACAATAAGACTGGACGTAGTCTGATATCAGGCGCAACCTGATCAGTCGTGCAGCTTGTTCTCTGAGCTTCATATCAGTGGCACAACCTGATCTTTGGGGCGCAACTTGATCACTGATTAGTATGTTCAGGGCATAACTTGATTTTTAGGCTCTACAGATAGCTGAACCCATGACGAAGCTGACACGAAAGGATGCAGAGTACATCTGGTCAGAAGACTGCCAGGCAGCATTTGAGGAGCTGAAGAGAAGGCTGATGACTGCTCCAGTTCTGACATTGCCTTCAGGATCTGGAGGTTTCACCATATACAGCGATGCTTCGGGAAAGGGGCTAGGATGTGTCCTACAGCAGCATGGGAAAGTGATTGCTTATGCATCTAGGTAATTATGGACTCATGAGCGAAACTATCCTACCTACGACCTAGATTTAGCTGCGATGATCTTTGCACTCAAGTTGTGGAAACACTACTTATACGGAAAGCGAATAGAAATCTTTACTGACCACAAGAGCTGGAAGTATGTGTTCACGCAGCAGGAGCTGAACATGAGGCAAAGACGATGGTTGGAGTTGATGAAGGACTTCGATATCGATTTACAGTATCACCCCGGAAAGGCAAATGTGGTGACGGATGCGCTGAGCAGGCATCCGATGGCATGGTATACGATGATAAATCGGCATTTACGGGAAGATCTGGAGATGTCACGACCCGCACCCTAGAGTAAGGGCACGAGACGTGGGTACGTCCAGCCTACGCCGCAGTGTCGGCGGTAGAACGCTGTCCTAGGTCACAACATCTAACAGTTTAAGGTAATAAGCAGTTATACTCCCCGAACGGGGGTGACATAACAGAATATATCTCAATCACAGCTAAGGTAGAACAGGATAAAGATGGAATGATATAAAAGATGCAAGATCCAAAATCCACAGGAAATACAATAGAGAGAGAGCTAAGTGTCTAGATAATCTCCACTAACATCCAGAATAATACAGATCCATAATATATACAACTTAATCCTCAATACTATGAAATAAGATAAAACTATCTATGGAGCAACTGTCTCTACTGCTAAGGGATCCGACTGGAAGTCTGGATCGTAAGTGTCCTCTAAGGTTGTCCCATAGAAAGTATCTAAGCAGGCCTCCTCCTCGTCCTCTGTAAAATTTTCAACAGGTCCAATCAGGACAGGAACGAGCACATATCTCTCAACAGTTCATAACAGGTTAGGAGTATAAATCATGCAATAGAGTAAAATACAGAAAGTGCTGAAAAGGAAGTACGAGTAAACAGAAGATATTTGTAACTGAAAGTAAATACATAATAAGTAGAGGCTGTAAGTGTCTAAGTGATTTAGAGTACAATATGGTTATGTAAACGGCTTAGGAGCACATGAATACAACTAAGAAGCACATGAATACCTACTGGGGATAATGATCACATAACCAATTCTACTCACCCCGCCCCAATCAATACACAAGGATCCATTCAAGTTACGTTATAAGCACATGAATACAGCTAAAGATACGTGACTCATGTAATGAGTAGTACATGAGGCACATGAAAGCACATGAGAACATGTAAATACATGAATTAGTACGAGTACATAGAGTACCTGATGCACATGATAAAATACATGAACATGAAATACCCGATGCACCCGTAGAGGGATAACATCTCAGGAAAAGATCCATATAGTACTAATCCGTGAAGATACGTGTCAGCATCATATAGAGTAATCTAGAGCAAGAATATAGTCCAGACAGGTATGAAAAGATCAGAGAATGTACTCGCCTGCTATCTGAATGTCCAAGATGAAAGTACTGTCCGAGGAGTGGTGTCTGGCTCCTATTAGAACAGCACAAGTCACAACAAGTCCAGAATGGTAATAAGATGCACTACAATGCATTCTACATGAATCTAGGTCAATCTAGACCAAAGTCAACTCTTGGTCAACTCTGGTCAACCCTAGAAGTCAAACTAGGTCAACTAGGTCAAACAAGTATGTACTAGTCTAACGAGTCTATTCTAGGTTTAACAAGACTAAACAAGACCAATCTAGACTCTATACTGGCATTCAAACCACACATAGGTTAAGAGCCCTAATCTAGGCTATTAGGCAATACCATTCCTAAAACCAAACCATAATCACATAACACAAGTCAAAATACATCTAATATATAATACACATATAGGCTATCTATGATATATCCCACATACATGTATATATCTAATATATATAAAAGTACAACACATTGATATATTATATAGGATACCTATATACCCCTCAATACATATATATATATATATATATATATATATATATATATATATATATATATTTAATATATATATATATATATATATATATATATATATATATATATATAAATATATATATATATATATACATATGTATAGAGAATAGGAAACTCATAATGTTCAAGTGTGTGTGTGTGTGTGTGTGTGTGTGTGTGTGTGTGTCAAGAGGGTACATGAGTGAAGTGTCAAGAGAGTTGTGTGGGTAAAAGTGTCACAAGTGCCATAGGAGTGTGTGTGTTGTGAGACATGAGAGTAATAGGAAAACAGGAAACAAAACCTGAAAACAGTGAAGACAAGAGAGAATTCAGGGAATACCAAACTGGAAATACATTGGCAAAATAAAATCAGTTCAGTATATATATATCCTGAATTCAGTAAAATACATTTGTGTGTGCAAGAAAACAGGAATCATTCTCAGTCTGTAGGCAATACAAAATAGTGCTAACTCCTAATGAATTATGAGTATTCACATCAGATTTTTGGTATAGACTGGAATAATGTAACCAGTGTAGCAGAGAAAAAAAACAGGGAATAACAGGAATCTACTTCTCAGTTAGGAATCAGTTTACAGTTCAGGTATTGAGAAGGAAGGGAAACTAATTCAGGATGTTAAGGACTGAATTAAAACATTCAATCATAGTTCATGTATAGAACTGAAACCCATAAATCAATCATTCAATATCAATGTGAAGAAGGAAACCAATCTCAGGCATTAAACTTCCATTCTCAGGTTAAGAAAACCATTCTCAGGTTCAGTATTTCGAAAAGGGAAGAAATCAGTATCTCAGTTTTTATAGGAATGGAATAACAGGTTATTAGGAAATGAATCCAGTTCCCATTTGACAGAGTACAATACTAATAGGAACTCAATCAAACCAACACCATATCTGTTATAGAACTCAACAACACCAGTTCTATTCTATTCGAAATCTAACACAATGTCCAATTTCTCATTTACAAACCATAAACCAAATTCGAAAGTAAATACCTAGCTAAACATGAATTACAACATGTGGGTAACATAAACAGTGATAAACATTACATAAACTGGGAATTAGAAGTTAGAAAAATACTGAAAAATACAAGTATCAGAAATGTATCAGTGATGAATACCATTTAACCCATGTTCGAATCCAAATTCATCACAACAACTAAACTATCATGTAAACCTAATCTATCATATATTATACATTATAATTAGGATCTAATTAGCAAATAAAAACATGAATTAAATTATTTAAAACTGAAATAAAATAGTGAACAACTAAACACACTGCACACGCACAGTGTACGCACAGTGCACGCGTGTCACCGTGTCCGACACGATACGAGAGTTCGTGAACCACTGGGAATCTCGTGTCAGTCACGAATACAACACGTGTGTCAAGTATCATGTGTCGAAGTGTCGTATGCACAGCACAATCGTACCCGAGCAGCAGGGCAAGCAACCTGCCCGCGCACGCGCGCGTGCAACCGCGTGTCCGTGTGTCTGTGGCGACTCGACACGACACCAAAACATGCACAGAGCAATAGAAAACCATAAGCGAGGTTAAAACCCTAATTCCTATTCAAAAACATTGCTGAAAATAGTTCGAAATGCCTTTTGGGGCATTTTATCAAACACATATATATACAAACTGATACGTGTCCGATACGGACACGTATAGGACTCAAAACCTAGGGTTAACTAGTCCTACAGCTAGGGTAGGCTTAGGGCTTCCTAGATATGTAATAAAAACATAAATTTATGGAAGGGATTAGAATATTACCTAGGGATTTGAAATGTAACAAAAAGCCCCGAATGAGAGGATCCTCAAACCACCAAAACTCTCCCAAATTATTTCTTTCCTGAAATTACGCAACAACAACAGCAAGTACAATAATTTTAGGACCTATTGCAATTGGTTTGGGGAACAAATAAATTGAAATAGAATTTCTATGGATTAAAGAAGATGGAGACTCACCTCTTCCTCAACTTGCAAAATATTCCTAATGGAGGCTAGCCCTAATTTCTAGGAGGGGATTAAATAGGTGGGAATCCCTAGGCTTAGTGTGGCCAGCCAAGTGGGATGGGCTAGGGCTAGGTTCACTTGGTTTTGGGTTGGGCCTCTAAGGCTAAAATCACAAGTCATGACTTGTGAAACCACAAGCCATTTACTATTCAAATTAATTCCTAATTTTCCCAAATTAAATCTAATTGGTTAATTATCACTAACTTAGGTCAAGCTAAGGTTCCTTAACCTAACCAAGTAGTCATGACCTAGGTTATCCTCTAGGACAGTCTCCTAAGTCAACATTAGTCAAAGTCTAAAAATAGCACCAACTCAAATATACTAAAAATCACTTAAAAATTCTAATAAATATAATTAATACTAATAATTCCAAATTAATTCCAAAATTTTAAAAATGACCAAAATACCCTCAAGCTAGAAAAGTGGTAATGACAAATCTACCCTCCTTAAAATAATTTCGTCCTCGAAATTAAAGACGAAACTAACTGCTGAGAAGGATAGAAAAGTATACCTCAGGGTCCAAAAAGATAGGGGTGCCGCTCGCGCATCTCATCCTCCCGCTCCCAGGTAGACTCTCCTGGAGAATGATGACTCCATGCGACGCGTACCAAGGGTATCACCTGGTTCCTCAGAACCTTTTCCCGGCGATCCAGAATCTCCACAGGCTGCTCTGGATAACTGAGAGTAGGTCCAACCTCAATCTCCGAATGATCGAGCACATGGTTGGGGTCAGCCACATACCGTCTCAACTGTGATACGTGGAATATATTGTGAACTCCCACTAGTGCAGGTGGCAAGTCTAGCCGGTATGCCACGTCACCGACTCTCCCGCTGATATCGAAAGGGCCGATGTAGCGCGGGCTAAGCTTCCCACCTCCACCAAAACGTATCGTACCACGAGTCGGAGATATCCGCAGAAAAACTATGTCTCCAACCTAATCACAAGCAAGGTCTCAAGTTACTAAAAATCAGACATGATCAATCAAACAAAACAAAATACAACCTACTTCTAATCCTATCTCTAAATCTGTACCTCAAACTCCAACGGCCTCCGGTGGCTATCGGCCCAGTGTCGATGTCTGTCCTGTACCACGCGAAGTCTGTCCCTGATGAGCTTCACCTTCTCGGCTGCGTCAACAACCATCTCTGGTCCCAGTAAAGCTCGCTCTCCAACATCATCCCAAGATAAGGGTGTACGACACCTACGCCCGTACAGAGCCTCAAACGGTGATATCTCAATGCTGGCCTGATAACTGTTATTGTAAGCAACTCCACCAAATGTAGATGATCCTCCCAGGAACCTCCAAAATCTAGGACGCACGTCCGCAGCATGTCCTCAAGCGTCTGAATAGTCCTCTCTGACCGTCCGTCCGTCTGGGGGTGGTATGCAGTACTAAACTTGAGCTGAGTGCCCAAACTAGTCTGCAGACTCCTCTAGAAATAAAAAATAAAGCGACTATCCCGATCTGAGATAATGCTGACGGAAACTCCGTGAATCCTGACTATCTACCTCATATACAACTCCGCAAGCCTTTCTGTAGACATACCCACCTTGAATGGCAAGAAGTGGGCCGATTTGGTCAACCTATCAACGATGACCCAAATCACGTCTTTTCCTCCTGGTGTATGCGGTAACCCAGATACACAATCTATGGTGATATGTTCCCACTTCCACTCTGGAATGGGCAACGGCTGCAATAATCCTCCGGGCCTCTGCCTCTCTGCCTTGACCTGCTGACAGACCAAGCATCTAGCTACGAAGCGAGCTACCTCCCGCTTCATTCCGTACCACCAGACATGCTCTCGCAGATTCCTGTACATCTTGTTGGCACCAGGATGTATAGAGTACTGCGATCTGTGAGCCTCCTGTATGATCTGCTCCCGGAGCTCCCCGCTAGGCACACATAACCTGGAACCGTGCCTCAAGGCACCATCCTCTGCAAGTGAAAACTCGCCATCCACCAACCCTGCACGAACCTGCTCTCGGATACACCGCAGAGCCACATCCTCGAACTGTGTCGCCTTGATCCTCTCCATCAAGTCCGACTGTATCTGAAGGCCCCATAACTGCATCTGCACCCCTGGCACAATCACCTCAATCCCAAGGCTCTCCAAGTCTGCAAGCAAGTGCCGATCCATAGTCAAACACATGGCTGTCGGATACCTACTCAAGGCATCGGCAACCACGTTGGCCTTCCCCGGTTGATACTGAAGTAAGATGTCAAAGTCCTTCATCAACTCTAGCCATCTGCGCTGTCTCATGTTGAGCTCTTTCTGTGTAAATACATACTTCAAGCTCTTGTGATCTGTGAAAATCTCCACCCTCTCGCCATACAGATAGTGCTTCCACAACTTCAGAGCAAAAATTACCGCTGCCAGCTCCAGGTCATGGGTAGGGTAGTTCTTCTCATGGGGACGTAATTGCCTGAAAGCATAGACAATCACCTTCCCATGCTGCTGTAAGACACAACCCAGCCCCTTTCCTGAAGCATCACTATAAATAGTGAATCCACCCGATCCTGAAGGCAATGTCAGAATCGGAGCTGTCATAAGCCGCTTCTTCAACTCATCAAAAGCTGTCTGACACTCCTCTGACCAAACAAACTCAGTATCCTTCCGGGTAAACCGTGTCAACGGCTCTGCAACCTGGGAGAAATCCTGCACAAATCTCCTATAATATCCTGCCAGCCCCAGGAAACTCCTGATCTCTGCCACTGAAGTCGGCGCTGCCCAAGCCTCAACTGCTGTGATCTTCTTCGAGTCTACTGAGATACCATCTCCAGTCACCACATGACCCAAGAAGTCTACCCTGTCTAGGAAGAACTCGTACTTTGAGAGCTTGCCGTATAGTCTCTCCCTCCTGAGTGTCTCCAGTACCACTCTCAAGTGCTTTTCGTGCTCTTCCTCTGTCTTCGAATACACCAGGATATCATCAATGAGTACCACCACGCAAACTTGTCCAAGTACTGGTGGAACACCTTGTTCATAAGGTTCATAAATACTACTGGTGTATTGGTCAGCCCAAACGGTATAACCAAAAACTCAAACTGCCCGTACCGCGTCCTGAAAGCGGTCTTGGGAATATCCTCCCTCTTCACCTTCACCTGGTGATAACCTGACCTCAAATCAATCTTGGAGAACACTCGAGCTCTGCTCAATTGATCAAAGAGATCATCGATCCGCGGCAGTGGGTATCTGTTCTTGATCGTCAGGTTGTTAAGTGCCCTGTAGTCAATACACATCCGTACCGATCCATCCTTCTTGGGTACGAAAAGTACCGGTGCACCCCAAGGTGAAGAACTCGATCGGATGAAGTCCTTGTCCTGCAGCTCATCCACCTGCTTCTTCAGCTCCACCAATTTACTGTTGTTCACTCGATAGACATGCTGAAAGATCGGTTCCGCGCTGGGAACCAAGTCTATCGAGAACTCTACATCCCTATCCGGTGGAAGCCCAGGCAACTCCTCCGGAAATACGTCCATAAACTCTGCGATCAAGGGATACGGAGCCATCTGCTCCTCAACTGAAGCTCCACAGAAGTCTTCGTCGTCCTGCTCTGTCTGTCGCCGGGTGTACTCAAACTCTGGCTCTCCTGGTACCCCAAACAAAACTCTACCCCCTCGGCAATCAATGTGGGCATGGTGTCTACTCAGCCTGTCCATACCTAATATAATATCGTAGTTCGGTAGTGGCATGATGTGTAAACTCACTCCCAACTCTCGGCCTCCCAATAAGATGCTCCGCCCTTTGCAAACATCACTCACGAGGATGACCCCACCCCCGGTCGTGATCTTGCAGGTCCTAGGCAATGGTTCAGAAACCAGACTGTGTCTAATAGCATACGATACTGACACAAAGCTGTGGGAAGCCCCGGAATCAAAGAGTGCAAATACTGGAAGGGTGTCGAGAAGAACCGAACCTGCTATCAACTCTTCGATGGCCTCGGCATCCTCAGCCGCCATGGCGAAAGCTCGCCCTTGCTGTCCACCTCGTGCCTGCTACTGGTGCTGCTGGAACCTCTGCTGCTGGTTCTGCAGTGCTGGTCCCCTCGGCTGGCCTGCTGGAGCCTTGGCTCCACCTCCCTGAGCTCCTCGTCCAAAAGCCCCAGGGTAATCCCTCAACTGGTGATCTCCCGCACCACAAAGTAGGCACTTGCCTAGCTTCTTCCTGCACTCATGGATCATGTGCCCCGGCTTCTTGCAGAAGGCACAAACGACTACCTGCTGCTGACGGGGTACCTGCTGCCCTCTCTGCTGCTGGTGCTGTACCTGCTGAAAAGGTGCCCGACCCTGCTGCTGATACTGCTGCTGGTGCTGCTGCTGATACTGCTGAACTGGCCTCTGCTGCTGATGCTGGAAGTGAGGCCTCTTGGCCTGCCCCTGACTGCTGCTACCACCCTGGAAGTTACGACCCCTCTTCTGCTTCAGCCCTAGGTCGTCTTCCGCCGCCATAGCCCCAGAAAATATCTCAGCAAATGTAGCATTCCGGTCACTCTTAGTCAGCGACCGAACCTCTCTAATCAAGCCTTGACGAAACTTTCTCGCCTTCGTCTTCTCTGTCAAGTCATCTATGAAACGGGCCAGTCTATAAAACTCCGCAGCATACTCAGCTACCGTCTGGTTCCCCTGAACCAGACCCTCGAACTGTGCCTCGATACCTTCCAAGGCCACATCAGAAAAGAACTGCTCCTTAAACAGCTCCTTGAACTGGCCCAAGTCTGGCCCTCAACTCCCATCCTGGGATCTGTTTGATACCACGTACGGGCCAAGTCCTGCATCTGACTGCCCGCCGCCTCGATCTGGAGTCGAGCTGGTATCTCTGCCAGCCTGAAGATCTCCTCGATATGCTCTATCCAGTCATCTGCATAGTGGATGCCCTCTGTGCCGAAGAACTCCCGAGGGTGCATCTTCTGGAAGTCCTGAATATCCTTCTCCCTCCGACGGGACTGCTGCTGGGCCCCCTGAGCAGTAATCATCTTGACTGTAGTGCGAACCAGCTGGTGTGCCTCATCGATCCCCTGACGTAAATCTGCAGTCAACCTCGTCTGCTGCTGCTGGTGCGACTCCAGAATCCTCTCCACGAAGGAGAAGAGATGTGCAACATCTACCATCCCCGCAGGCGGAGGCTGCTGTGGTGGAAGGATCTCAAGAATTACAACGCTCGGCCTTCTGACTGGTTGAGGTGCTCCTCCAAAAGCTGCAGAGACACCGACTCCTGAGGGCTGCACTGGCCCTGTGGCACCGGGAGCTGGCTGCTGCTGAGGTCGGGAGGTGCTAGACCCCTCTCCAGCGTCTCCCAGTCCAGGGCGATGCGATCTCGTATCAACCATCCTGGAGACACAGATCAAACAAGAAATAATTACTGAGAATGAATCGAAATATCAAAGGAGAACAGTTTAAAATTCAAAGGAAGACAATAAGCAGCAAATGTAGATATACGGAATCTGATAAGGAGTTTTCCTAGTGTGATTGAGTACCTTCAAAAAGTATACTAATTCCTACTGCAGGCTGCAGTGATATTCTAGTTCGAATACCACTACACTTATAACCTAGACCTGCATGGGCCACCACTAAAAACGTGTCACGACCCGCACCCTAGAGTAAGGGCACGAGACGTGGGTACGTCCAGCCTACGCCGCAGTGTCGGCGGTAGAACGATGTCCTAGGTCACAACATCTAACAGTTTAAGGTAATAAGCAGTTATACTCCCCGAATGGGGGTGACATAATAGAATATATCTCAATCACAGCTAAGGTAGAACAGGATAAAGATGGAATGATATAAAAGATGCAAGATCCAAAATCCATAGGAAATACAATAGAGAGAGAGCTAAGTTCTAGATAATCTCCACTAACATCCAGAATAATACAGATCCATAATATATACAACTCAATCCTCAATACTATAAAATAAGATAAAACTATCTATGGAGCAACTGTCTCTACTGCTAAGGGATCCGACTGGAAGTCCGGATCGCAAGTGTCCTCTAAGGCTGTCCCATAGAAAGTGTCTAAGCAGGCCTCCTCCTCGTCCTCTGTAAAATTTTTAACAGGTCCAATCAGGATGGAAACGAGCACATATCTCTCAACAGTTCATAACAGGTTAGGAGTATAAATCATACAATAGAGTAAAATACAGGAGGTGCTGAAAAGAAAGTACGAGTAAACAGGAGATATTTGTAACTAAAAGTAAATACATGATAAGTAGAGACTGTAAGTGGCTAAGTAATTTAGAGTACAATATGGTTATGTAAACGGCTTAGGAGCACATGAATACAACTAAGAAGCACATAAATACCTACTGGGGATAATGATCACATAACTAATTCTACTCACCCCGCCCCAATCAATACACACGGATCCATTCAAGTTACGTTATAAGCACATGAATACAGCTAAAGATACGTGACTCATGTAATGAGTAGTACATGAGGCACATGAAAGCACATGAGAACATGTAAATACATGAACTAGTACGAGTACAAGGAGTACCTGATGCACATGATAAAGTACATGAACATGAAATATCCGATGCACCCGTAGAGGGATAACATCTCAGGAAAGGATCCATATAGTACTAATCCGTGAAGATACGTGTCAGCATCATGTAGAGTAATATAGAGCAAGAATATAGTCCAGACAGGTATAAAAAGATCAGAGAATGTACTCGCCTGCTATCTGAATGTCCAAGATGAAAGTAATATCCGAGGAGTGGTGTCTGTCTCCTATTAGAATAGCACAAGTCACAACAAGTCCAGAATGGTAATAAGATGCACTACAATGC
The DNA here is from genome assembly GCA_029216955.1 of Iris pallida. Taxonomy (NCBI): domain Eukaryota; kingdom Viridiplantae; phylum Streptophyta; class Magnoliopsida; order Asparagales; family Iridaceae; genus Iris; species Iris pallida. The sequence goes on along the minus strand of JANAVB010016192.1, from coordinate 1,112,466 downwards.
ATTCTACATGAATCTAGGTCAATCTAGACCAAAGTCAACTCTTGGTCAACTCTGGTCAACCCTAGAAGTCAAAGTAGGTCAACTAGGTCAAACAAGTCTGTACTAGTCTAACTAGTCTATTCTAGGTTTAACAAGACTAAACAAGACCAATCTAGACTCTATACTGGCATTCAAGCCACACATAGGCTAAGAGCCCTAATCTAGGCTATTAGGCAATACCATGCCTAAAACCAAACCATAATCACATAACACAAGTCAAAATACATCTAATATATAATACACATATAGGCTATCTATGATATCCCACATACATGTATATATCTAATATATATAAAAGTACAACACATTAATATATTATATAGGAGACCTATATATACCCCTCAATACATATATATATATATATATATATATATATATATATATATATATATATATATATATACATATGTATAGAGAATAGGAAACTCATAATGTTCAAGTGTGTGTGTGTGTGTGTGTGTGTGTGTGTGTCAAGAGGGTACATGAGTGAAGTGTCAAGAGAGTTGTGTGGGTGAAAGTGTCACAAGTGCCATAGGAGTGTGTGTGTTGTGAGACATGAGAGTAATGGGAAAACAGGAAACAAAACCTGAAAACAGTGAAGACAAGAGAGAATTCAGGAAATACCAAACTGGAAATACATTGGCAAAATGAAATCAGTTCAGTATATATATATCCTAAATTCAGTGAAATACATTTGTGTGTGCAAGAAAACAGGAATCATTCTCAGTGTGTAGGCAATACAAAATAGTGCTAACTCCTAATGAATTATGAGTATTCACATCAGATTTTTGGTTTAGACTGGAATAATGTAACCAGTGTAGCAGGAAAAGAAAACAGGGAATAACAGGAATCTACTTCTCTGTTAGGAATCAGTTTACAGTTCAGGTATTAAGAAGGAAGGGAAACTAATTCAGGATGTTAAGGACTGAATTAAAACATTCAATCATAGTTCATGTATAGAACTGAAACCCATAAATCAATCATTCAATATCAATGTGAAGAAGGAAACCAATCTCAGGCATTAAACTTCCATTCTCAGGTTAAGAAAACCATTCTCAGGTTCAGTATTTCGAAAAGGGAAGAAATCAGTATCTCAGTTTTTATAGGAATAGAATAACAGGTTATTAGGAAATGAATCCAGTTCCCATTTGACAGAGTACAATGCCAATAGGAACTCAATCAGACCAACACCATATCAGTTATAGAACTCAACAACACCAGTTCTATTCCATTCAAAATCTAACACAATGTCCAATTTCTCATTTACAAACCATAAACCAAATTCGAATGTAAATACCTAGCTAAACATGAATTACAACATGTGGGTAACATAAATAGTAATAAACATTACATAAACTGGGAATTAGAAGTTAGGAAAATACTGAAAAATACAAGTATCAGAAATGTATCAGTGATGAATACCATTTAACCCATGTTCGAATCCAAATTCATCACAACAACTAAACTATCATGTAAACCTAATCTATCATAGATTATACATTATAATTAGGATCTAATTAGCAAATAAAAACATGAATTAAATCATTTAAAACTAAAATAAAATAGTGAACAACTAAACACACTGTACACGCATAGTGCACGCACAGTGCACGCGTGTCACCGTGTTCGACACGACACGAGAGTTCGTGAAACTCTGGGAATCTCGTGTCAGTCACGAATACAACACGTGTGTCAAGTATCATGTGTCGAAGTGTCGTATGCACAGCGCAATCGCACCCGAGCAGCAGGGCAAGCAACCTGCCCGCGTACGCGCGCGTGCAACCGCGTGTCCGTGTGTCTGTGGCGACTCGACACGACACCAAAACATGCTCAGAGCAATAGAAAACCATAAGCGAGGTTAAAACCCTAATTTCTATTCAAAAACATTACTGAAAATAGTTCAAAATGCCCTTTGGGGCATTTCATCAAACACATTTATATACAAACTGATACGTGTCCGATACGGACACGTATAGGACTCAAAACCTAGGGTTAGCTAGTTCTACTGCTAGGGTAGGCCTAGGGCTTCCTAGATATGCAATAAAAACAAAAATTTATGGAAGGGATTAGAATATTACCTAGGGATTTGAAATGTAACAAAAAGCCCCAAATGAGAGGATCCTCAAACCACCAAAACTCTCCCAAATTGTTTCTTTCCTGAAATTACTCAACAACAACAGCAAGTACAATAATTTTAGGACCTATTGCAATTAGTTTGGGGGAAAAATGAATTAAAATAGAATTTTTATAGATTAAAGAAGATGGAGACTCACCTCTTCCTCAACTTGCAAAATATTCCTAATGGAGGCTAGCCCTAATTTCTAGGAGGGGATTAAATAGGTGGGAATCCCTAGGCTTAGTGTGGCCGGCCAAGTGGGATGTGCTAGGGCTAGGTTCACTTGGTTTTGGGTTGGGCCTCTAAGGCTAAAATCACAAGTCATGACTTATGAAACCACAAGCCATTTACTATTCAAATCAATTCCTAATTTCCCCAAATTAAATCTAATTGGTTAATTATCACTAACTTAGGTCAAGCTAAGGTTCCTTAACCTAACCAAGTAGTCATGACCTAGGTTAGCCTCTAGGACAGTCTCCTAAGTCAACATTAGTCAAAGTCTAAAAATACCAACTCAAATATACTAAAAATCACTTAAAAATTCTAATAAATATAATTAATACTAATAATTCCAAATTAATTCCAAAATTTTAAAAATGACCAAAATACTCTCAAGCTAGAAAAGTGGTAGTGACAGGAGAAGCCGGTATCGAGATGGTTCGGCCAGGACCAGTTATACAGATGATGGCGCTAGACATTCAGTCAGGTTTGATGGAGCAAATCAAGGAGGCACAATCTACAGATGAGAGCCTCCGCAGACTCAGAGTCCAGGCTTTAGCTGGATTGCTAGATGACTTCACCGTAGCAGAGGATGGATCCTTGAGGCATGGCAGTCGGTTATGCGTACCGAAGGGAGAGCTGATATAGGCAGTCTTGTAGGAGGCACACCGATCACGATATTCTATTCACCCTGGTGCCAACAAGATGTATCGTGACTTGCGAGAACATCTTTGGTGGCACGGGATGAAGAGAGATGTATCACGTTTCATTTTGAGATGCCTAGTTTGCCAGCAGGTCAAGGCGGAGCGTCGGAGGCCAGCTGGTCTATTGCAGCCGTTACCCATTCCCGAGTGGAAGTGGGAACACATTACGATTTACTTCGTCTCAGGGCTTCCTCGTTCTCAAGGAGGGAAGGATGCCATTTGGGTCATCGTTGACAGGCTGACGAAGTGTGCGCACTTCATACCCTTCAAGGTGGGGCTCTCCACTGAGAAGTTGGCAGAGTTATACATGCAGCAGATAGTTCGCTTACACGGAGTACCAGTGAGCATCGTATCAGACCGGGACATCAGATTCACGTCCCACTACTGGAGGAGCTTGCATGAAGAGTTGGGCAGCCAGCTCAAGTTCAGTACAGCGTACCACTCGCAGACAGATGGACAGTCCGAGAGGACGATACAGACGCTAGAGGACATGCTGAGGACTTGTGTGCTGGACTTTGGCAGATCATGGGAGAGCCATCTACACTTGGTAGAGTTTTTATACAACAAAAGCTACCAAGCCAGCATCGGAATGTCTCCTTTCGAGGCACTATATAGACGGCGATGCCGTACACCGCTCTTTTGGGATGATGTTGGGGACAGAGTTATGCTTGGGCCAAAGAAGATCACGGATGCAGCAGAGAAGATCAGGATGATCAGAGACAGGCTCAGAGTTGATCAGGATAGGCAAAAATACTGGGCCGATGCTAGTCGCAGACCGATAGGGTTCGCTGACGGAGATATGGTACTGGTGAAGATATCACCTACTAGACGGACGATCCGGTTCGGACGAGGCGGCAAGTTGAGCCCCAGATACATTGGACCGTTCGAGAAACTTGGCATGATCGGAGAGGTAGCTTACAGGGTTGCACTTTCACCCAACCTAGCAGGGGTTCACGATGTCTTTCATGAGTCTCAGCTGAGGAGATACGTTCCAGACCCCAGCCATTTGCTAGATTATTCAGAGTTGGAGATCGGACCGAGCCTTGCATTTACTGAGCAGCCAGTGGAGATATTGGACATGAGGGAGAAGAGGATGAGGAACAAAGTCATACCCTTGGTCCGAGTAGCTTGGAGCCGTCACTCTCCGGAGGAATCTACTTGGGAGAGGGAGTCAGACATGAGGGAGAGATATCCTTACTTGTTCGACCCAACAGTCGCGAGGGAACCACCCGTTCCCGCTTGTTACCTTAGAGGTTAGTCTTAATAATAGCCTTAGTCATTGTTGCATTGCTTGCTATATTAAATGTTTGTAGAGTCTTCTATCCTTGTGAATTTCGAGGACAAAATTTTTCAAGGAGAAAAGATTTGTAAGCCCCTAATTTTTTTTATTATTTTTAAAATAAGGATTTATGATTTTAAATAGCATTTATATCCTTAAAATGAATTATTATAATTATTAGAAATTTTCTAGAATTTTTAAATAATTTTTAAATGGTTTTAAAACCTAAGAAATATTAATTTGCAATTTATTAAATTGTTTTAAATATGTTTTGCAATTAATTAAATTATTTTATAACAGTTTGTAATAATCGATTTGTCTGTGCAAATCTTAATTCGTACAGAACATAGCAGAGGGGGCTTTATGCAAATTGGTTTTTGCACATTGCTATGGCGGTGGGTTTATTTGCAATAGCTCGTTTGGGGGGGAGGGGATTTTCTGCAAATCCGGCACCCGATCACCGCCTTCGTCGGTGATCATCTCCGACTAAACCTCGCCGAAACCCTAACCCTAAACCCTAATCTAAACCCTAATTCTACCGCCTCCCCAGCCTATAAAAGCCTCCGACCTAAACCCTAACCCTAGACGACAACCCCGACCACCCTAGCCACCGCCTAACCTATTTCTTCTCCGACAAGTTTGCCGGAACCCTAGATCTAGGAGCGCCACCCCTACAGGCCATGTCGACACCTCCGACCACCAATCGATGCGTCTCGACGAGACGACCACAGCGCCATTTTTTTCGACCACCCCGACGTCTCCTCCACCGTGCAACGCCCCCGAAGTCTATCGCCCATCGGACACGTACGTGTCATTTCTTCTGTGTGTCGAGTCGTGTCTCGTGTACACATGTGTGGACTCGCCTGAACACGAGGAACCCAGTGGTGTACGTGGACACGCGAGATTCGTGTCGTGCTCATCATGGACACAGGATTCGTGTACTCGTGTCCCTAACTGTCGGACACGAATTTAATATTTAATTGGGTTAACGGGTTTGGGTTTGTGTTAATGGGTTTAAACCCGCACAGTAACGAGTTTTAGTTTAATCGGGTTTACTGTTTAAAAACGGGTATGGGTTTGGGCCCAATGGGTTTGGTCCGATTTTATTATATATATATGTATTTATATATGTATATGTGTATAAATGTATATATGTATGTATATGTGTATTTTATATATATGTATATACTGTTATATATATAATATATATATATATATTTTAATATATATACTGTATATATATATATATATATATATATATATATATATATTTTATATATATATATATATATATAGATATATATATATATATATATATATATATATATATATATATATATATATATATATATATATTATATGTTTATTATATGTTTATTATATGTTTATTATAAAAAAATATATATATATATGTTTATTATATATATAAATATCTATATATTTATGTATATATAAATATCTATATATATATATTTATGTATAAAAAATATATATATATATTTATGTATATATAAATGTATTTGTTGTATATGTATATATATTTCAAATACAATTTTGTGCAAAATGTTATTATACGTAAATTCACAAGTTATTTTATTATATAGTTTTATGACTTGTATATTTTACCCCTTTAATATATATTATTAAAATACTTTAATATATATTTTTGAATTACTGTATTTTATTAATCATGGCCATTTGGTGTCCAAACTTAGCATGAATTTTTGGGCCCAAACGTGTCTAATACATTCAAAGTCTGTACAAGTCATATTGGACTTGATTCATGGCTTTGGATCCCGTATCTGAACTTCGGTTCAATTTCGTATACGTGGATAAAATAATAAAATAATTAATTAATTATTTTCCAAAAATTGTTACTTGCTATTTTTGAATATATATATATATATATATTTTAATTGCTGTAAAAATATGGAAAAAGTTGTATTTAAATACTATGTTAATTTAGATAATTTAATATAATTTTAACAGCATTTATTTAGTAATTTTGGCATTTTATAAAAATAGGAAAATAGAACTCATTTTCAGGATACATATGTTTACTGATTTTTACTAAATATCTATGAGGGTTTTTAAATTCCAGAAAAATTAGTAGAAATTTCTATAATTAACAAGGATCATTTTGGTACTTTATTTTATGTATAGTTGAGCTTTTTATCTATCTTAAAAATTGTTGGAACACAGTATACAGTCTGATTTAATTATTGATTAATTACGACTTACGATGTATTGTGTGATTTTGGGATATTGTAGTATTGGACCTCACCCTACCATAGTGTAAAGGCCCTAGAAAGTTAGTTTAGGTATTGTGTCACCCCACATTGGTCTCCTATGCTAAAGTTCACCATTTGGCTAGGTATCCAGTCAGAGAGTCGTGTCACACACTAGTGTCTTAGTGTTTAACTTAGTATGAAAACTAAGTTTATGTATTATTTTTACAGTGACGAGATACCAGACATCTATAGCATTTTCTTCACTACCTTGCTTTGCTAGAGGCAAGTACCTCTACAAACTTTATTTACAGCATATAATGAATTGTGTATAAACCATGTTAAATATCGATATCTAAACTGCAAGCCATATCTCTCTACATGCTTCACATGCTTTATACTGCTCTCAGTATCCACCATGTTTTATACTGTCCTCGTATCTCTCACATGTTTAGAATCTGGGTTATGAAAAAACTGATAGTTGAGTACGTGATCATGCCCCCTCTATCGTACCGAGCAAAGTTTTATTTTATATGTTACTTGCGCCGTAGGCCTTTATCTCAAAGCTGTATTTGTGCGTATGTACCGTATCACTTGTACGAAAGTACATTTCATTATGTGCCCCTGCACATTGTACACCTATTTATGATCACGTACCTGCTACAGTTTTAAACATTACATATACATCTGTCTCTATAACATATGTATCATTGCCATGATAGATTATGATATGACATGATTCCTATTTATTACACTCCTGTTCACTTTATGTTTCGTATATTTAGTTTGCTAGAGTCAGTACTTGCTCCCGTCCTGACAGGATAACGTTGTAGGTATACTTACCGAGGAGGAGTTGCTTTGTGATTCTTATTATGGGGTTGCCATCGAGGATCAGACTTTACCTTACGAGGATGTACCTGCAGGAAAACTCGTCTAGTTTGTGTAGTTGCTCGGGACTTTTGAGAGTAGTCATGTTGTTGACTATGTATTTTGTAACTGGACCTGTATCCAGTTTTACTTTTAGCCATGTACTCGGAACATATTTATATACGAGATGACTTTTGTGTTTGGAACATTTCTGACTCAATATGACATATAGAACTATTAGCACACTTGATTATATTGTTTGTCTTTAGAACAGCTTACTACGCTTTATCTCAAGCGTAGGCTAGACATGACTCGGCCCGGCCCAACAATTTGGGTAGCGGATCGTGACACATGTACTTGCAGATGTTAAAATGATTGACCACAAGCAAGTGTGTAGCAGTAGACAAAATTTGAATTGAATATTCGTATGTTAACAATAAGTAAATGGAAGTGAGATATTTGTATTTTATCAAATTGGTAATTTAGCACTAATGATTTACCACATACAAATATTTCTATGTTAACAAATCCGTAATATACCTCGAGTAACAAATATTATATATTATCAGTAAGGCAATATAACTGAAAATGTTGTCAGTAACAAGTGTTGTCGGTTAAGTAAATATTATTAGAAATATTGCAGTAACAAGTTTTATCAGTGAGCAAATTTTCTAATTATTTGAAGCAAATATGTCAACAATTTTAACAGAACAGAATTGTTAAAAATGTAACTCTTAACAGTAGTAATTTTTGCAATGTAACTCTTAACAAATTTAATACAAGAAAATTATCAATATTTAACAGAACAAAATTTTGTAGTCTGCAACTGCTAAGTTTGTTGGAAAACAAGTCAACTCTTAGATTGTTGGAAATTATTCAATTTCCTTCCTTTAAAATTTGTAAACAAAATAAAATAAAGTAAATGTTACCGGCCTCCGGGGAAGTCGCGCACGTAGCACTGTCCTAAGAGTTAATTCGGATCTATGTGCAGACTTGTTCCAAATGTTCCTAGTGGTGAAATTCTCGCTCTACCGGTATCTCCTTGTCGCACATAACTTGAAAAGAGTGACCCGAACTTAGCGTTGCCTAGAACAAAAAAATTAGAAGAGTAGAGCAACTAAGAGAAATTTAAGAGTAGAACTTTCACTAAAACTTCTCTCTATTTTTTTGTCTGTACTCATGGAAGAAAGAGTTCTGATATATATATACAATGAGTGAGCACCCAAAGCTATGCAATGCTCATTCCACAACGGATCAATACAAAAGACCCGGACAATAGAAGCTACCAACATATAGGAGCCAGTAGAATAGGTAGTGGAGGACTTGGCCTTTTGAGGACTTGGCTTTTGTTCAGAACAGACAACAATGTATAGCCTATGACAGGTACCCACCAAAGCGACAACTTGTCTCGACTGAATAGGACTTCAAACAAGTCGCTGCAAAACCAAATTCAAACGCAGTCGTGTCCATTGATTCGTCTTGTTAGACAGAGCAAAGCAAAGCGGAACACTACATTACCAACAATAACACTAACGTCACGTCAGGTGTCCTGTGACTCATGGGTGATGGTAATCAGTACCCAAAAAAAGATTGGATGATGAATAACATTTTTGAGATCCTAGACATAGTATCATGACCCCAAAAAAAAATTTAGGCGACGAATAACATTTCTGATAAAATAAAAATCCAAGAAGCAAATTGCAATACTTGGTGATAAGTACAAATTAATTGCGATTTGCCCATAAAAGAAAACAAAAAAACAAAAACAAAAGAGCCGGGCCACAAACAACACCAGTAGCCACAATGACATCAAACAACATCAACAACAACAACAAGAGACTATACTTATGTATAGATTGAGCTACGTACGTACGTACATGCATGCAACGTTAACGTTAATTGAGCATGCATGCATGCACGTAGGACGTACGTAGGAGCCATGAACGAATGAACGGATCATGTGCCACGGACCGAGATCATCCCTTGCATCATGCACTTGAACTCCCCGAAGTCCACACGGCCGTCCTGGTTCCGGTCCACCGAGCATATCATCTCGTGCACCCGGGACATGCTCTTCCCCTCCGGCAGACCCAGCTTGCTCAGCACCGTCTGCAGCTCCTTCGCCGATATGAACCCGTCCCCGTCCTCGTCGAACACCCGGAACGCCTCCTCCATGTCCGCGTCCTCCAGAGCCGACGACGTCGACGGGTCCGAGTCGCCGCCGTCGGCGGCGGCCTCATCCTCCTCCACTAACCCGAACTCGTCCCCTCCGGTGCCCGGGCCGAACAGCGTGTCGCCCAGGGCGCTGTGGAGGGCCTGGAAGTCGTCGAAGTCGAGGCCCGCGCGGTCGGGGCGGATGAAGGAGGAGACGGTGAGCTCGAGCTCGGTGGCATCGTCGGGGCCGAGGCCGAGGCGGTCGAGGGCGAGAGAGATCTCGGGGATGGTGATCTCGCCGTCGCGGTTGTCGTCGAAGATGTCAAAGACGCGGCGGAGGCGGAGGGTGTTGAGGGAGGGGCTGCGGAGGCGGAAGGAGGGGGAGCTCGAGGAGCTGCAAACCTGCTGCTGCGGCCGCCTTGGGCTCCCTCCTTCCATTCTGCCTCCCAGGGTAAGCCTAATAAGGTAAGGGTAATAGTAATAGGAACATGCTTACCCTGCAGGGTATGTTTTTGGTTTTATAGATGGATAGGAGGTGTTTGTTTTTAGGGTAGAGCGAGTCTTGTGCTTTATTAGTGGTTTGCTTCTATTTTTTTTTTTCTTTTCTATAAATTTTGTTATAATAATTTGAACAATTCCTGCACTTGGGCTAGGTCACGTTTGACAAGTCTATCTTTGGATTTTTGAGTCCTATATCAAGAATAATGCTTGGGTTTTTGCTAAGGTGCCACATGCATCGCTGACCTTTTGTTCTCTTTAAATTTTTTAAGGTTTTCTTGCCAATAATATGTATATCAATTTCGAAGTTTTTTCTTAACCGGATGCGTTTATAAAGTATCTAAAAAAGATGCTGATTTTGTTCGGCTAAGAAAACAAATCAAAACGAGTATAGTGTATTTTTAATGTTTTTCTAATTAAACATCCCAATTCTATATTATTGGTCCACTTTGTGTTTTAAAAAAAAAAGAGTTGGTCGAACTCAATTTGGATGAGGAAAATATTTTTCAGAGGTTCCTTGGTGGACTTTGAAGCAAGTCTATGTATGTATTATTGGTCCCGGTCAATTAATTTGGATGAAAGAAACTTGTAACGATTAAACAATTACGACAGCCCCATCTCCATCACCATCAAACACACAAGAAAAGTAATCAAAATTCTACAATCAATCCATCGTAATCCTTTGGATAGTGATAGGAATGGTAAAGAATGCCCGCTTGCGGATTGTGTGGGGATCACTCCCTTCACTTCCTACACGTCTTATGTGTGGATGGATAGAGAAAGTCTTTCTCACATCGGGGAACTGCAGTTTAAACTGCGGTGTTACGTCTTCCTTTTTTATTGGTTGAAATTGGAGCCCACATATCTAAGTCGATGCTAACATGGGCCACTCGATTCCAGCCAATGAGAAAGGGGACACCTGGCACCACGGTTTAAACCGTGGTCCTCCTTCGGTCCGGGTAGACGCGTTCAGATGGATATAATGAGCGCAACCAGGACGACCGTCCAGGGCCCATAAAATTTGGGGGCCCAAAATAAAATTTTCAATATATATATATATATATATATATATATATATATATATATATATATACTAAATTCTACAATACATCCACCCTTTTGGGATGTATCGATACATCCAAATCTGAACCGTTGGATGTTCATCCAACGGTTCAGATTAAATAATGCATGAGACATAATTTAATGCTTTTTTTTTTACTTTTGACCTCTTGTTACATCCAACGGTTCAGATTAAATAATGCATGAGACATAATTTAATGCTGTTTTTTTTTTTACTTTTGACCTCTTGTTAACTTGCTGTAGCAGGTCATTCTTCAATGCAATTTATTCAATGAACACCCTAAATTAACTCATATTTACTTTCTTTTTCGTCCATGTAATTTAATATTTTGTGCAACTACGTTTATATAACAATAATTGTGTGTCGGCTGAAAAGGAAGGACACAGCATGTCCAGTTATGTAGGCGACGTAGACGACACCACCGCTGCTGATGATCTAGATGATGACACCGACGACGACATGGACGAAGTTCCTGTAGCCAATGTGGATAATAGTAAGGAAAGAATTCAGAGGAAGAAGAGTGGTAGGAAGCCGATAAAAGCTCGTTCTCTCAAATATTTTCTTTCTGTAAATTAAATCTAAGGATGACACAATCCCTAATTTTAGTTATTGCTTAGAAGAGTCTGCTTAGTTGTTGTAAAATTGTGGTGTTGCTTCTGTAATATTTTCATCTTTAATCTCATGTTTTCTATGAATATGTGTTCTGTTTGATTTTGATTTAGTAATCTTTTCATAATTTTTTTTTTTCATCTAACAATTTAATATTTTGGTTATAAAGCTATAGGCCATGGTGGTGGTGGTGGAAGGAGAAACGAAGATGAAGAAGGACAGAAGAAGAAGTTCCGGTTCGCGGCGAACTTCGTCGAGCTTTCCTCGAACAACGAGGAGTAGCAGCGGAATTAGACCTCTTATAGATTTTCTCAAATTGTTAATCATGATAACCTTTGTACTTTTCAAACGGCTAGTAGAAATTTTCTCGAGCCCTCCTCAAATTTTTTTATGATAACCCTTCAAACGGCTAGTAGATTCTTTGCTAGTCTCGAAATTTATTTGTCTTTCCATCTTTCTCACTTTTTGTACTTTTCTCTTGCTATATATAATAGTTTTGTTGTTTCAACTATTATTTATTTTGAAATTCATAGAATAGTTTTCTTATTTCATTTTGTAGTACCGGAGAAAGATGTCTACTCGTATGGTGGGACATGTAGAAGACGTAGAAGATTGGTTGCCAGCTCCAAGTGAAACCTTCATTCTGCGTATGATGCGCAGGTTTGAAGAACAACTGTCGATGATTTCAGCTCAACTTGGTTCGATCAATTCTAAGCTTGGTTCAATCAAAATTGAACAAATGAATATATCTCGGTATTTGGATAAGATAGAAGAATCTCCAGCTTTGAAGAAGGCATCTTCATCTGGAGTATTTAATAATGTGGATGAGGTTTCCGTTGAATCTTTCGATGAGGAGGACATGCTGCTACAGAATCATGATAAAGCAATGGACCGAATTCTCGTATTGTGTCCTACAGAAGAAACTGATTTTAGCAGTTCTTCGAAAAGAATGCGTAAAAATTTAGATCCGGTCACACCTTTGAAAAGTTTAACAAAAACTTCAACCTCGAAGCCTACCAAGTGTACTAGTGGTTCTTCGAGTTATTACGACTATATTTTTGCGGATGATAGACCTGACGAGTAAGTAATATGAGTTTTGATTTAATTCCAACAGTTTTTTTCTCCTAATTTATTCGTTTCTTTTCTTAGTGAAATAATATCATCTTGCAACAAAATCTATGTATCTCGGGATGAGATGAAGTCCTTAGCTCATTTAACGAGAATTAAATATGGGGTATGTATAGATAGTATATTTCTTCTTAGATGTCATCTATGTTTACTTCGATTCCATCGCTGACATTTTTAATGAGATATTCAGATTGTAACCCTTGTCTCTGCTCTTCTCACCGCGGAGGAACGAAAAAGAACCTCCAATAAAGCTAATGTATGGTTTTTACCAATAAAGATAACGGTGAGTGAGCATTTTATTCTTCAATGATTATGCATTAACAATTTTCTCGTTTGTTTGTCCTTCGTAATGTATTAATTGATGTGTATGTAGAAAGCAAGGTTACCTTCATCTGACAAAAAGCTTCATGAAATATAGAAGAAGTACAAATATTTCTAGGATTACATGGGATCTTTAAGTATTTGTAACGAGGTATTATTGTATTTCTGTTTAAATATTAATCCTAATTTTCTGAAAATTTACTAATTTGTTTTACCTAATTAATCCAGATTCAGATATACATACCCATTCTTTTGGACGGATACTGTACTCTTGCAAGAGTTATGGTTAAAACAAGGACTATTGAAATTTGGGACACACTTGCATCTCCAGATGATCCGATTCAAAACAAATCAGTCATAAACGAAATAGTAAGCTCATATTCATCAATTTTTATGAATTGCGTACAAGATCCGCGGTATACTAATACATATTGTATTCTGGTAATTGTAGCTTTCAAATTTGGATCTCTTTCTCGAAAAAGAAATTTTGAAGTTAAGAGATGCTAGGTTCAGCTTTTCTACTTTTGCCATAAAACGTCGTCCTTATGTTCTCCGCCAATGCAATTTACTTGATTGTGGGATTTTTGTAATTGTATTCATGAAAGACCGATGTAGTCTGGACTACCGTTCTCTCAATGTAAGTCTAAAAAATATGTCGTCAAAAATTTATACTTTTTAGAGCAATATTTTTTATGTTATGTTTGTTATATGCAGTTTGATGCGGGAATGGAAAGACGCAAAGCTGCTGAATGGTTTGCAACTTCAAAGCACAATGAAGTACTATCCAAGTTGTGTATATAATATAATTAAGCAGAAAGGAGTCCAAATTGAAATGATTGAATATGGAAGACGATATTTTTCTTCTTCTTTTATATCTAATGTATTATGTTCATTTGTTTCGTTGAGTTATAATATTCTTAAAATGTGGGATAAAAATAATATTAAAATGTTCATTTGTTTCATAATCTTATTGCCATATAATCCTAAAATTTTCTAACCTGTGCCTCTGACCATATGGGTTTACCCTCTCTTCGTGCTAAAGTGATATATGCCTCTAATCCTATGTATCGAGAAAAATTCTCAAGTTATTGACAAGAGAAAATTTATAAAATGTCCAAAAACCATAAAAGTTTTATGAAAAAATCTACTGCAAAATAACATTTCATCGCGTGCCCAGAATTAGCTAAAAATATATAAAAGGGTGTGGCATGACCTTATTTCCCTTGTAATTTTTTTAAAACACTCACGAAACCTACTCTTCAAAACCAAAAAGTTTCCATTCTTCCTCTTCTTCCATACGCTGCTCCTTTTCGTATCTAGGTTTCATCCTCCAAAATCTTCAAACCCTATTTCAAAAACTCGTCAGTGACTCTCCATTCGCAATCTCACACCATGTCGCAAACATCAGCATCAAATGGAACCCCGGTTAGAGAAGAGGGAGAAGATGTAGATATGCAAGAAGAGAGAGCTTTTGTGAAGAGATTTAAGAATGTTGCACATGAGTAAGAGGCTAGTAATCAAGAAGAAGGCAAAAGGAAGGGCAAAAAGAAGGTATAATTATAAGTGTTAAAATGTGGAGAATGGTCATTCTTCGTGCAAATATCACGTTAAATATAGGAGAATGGTCATTCTTCGTGCAAATATCACGGAGAATGTTTATTCTCCGTACAAATATCACGAGAATGACCATTATCCGTGTTAAAGTCATAGGGAATGGTCATTCTACAAGTTTATATGACGGAGAATGGACCATTCTTCGTGATAATATCACGGAGAATGACCATTTTTCTTGTTAGATTGAAGGATTAATTCTATTCTCCGTGTTGACTTGACGAAGAATGGCCATTCCCGTGTTAAAATGAAGGAAACTGCCATTCTCCATATTAAAACCACGGAGAATGGCCATCTCCGTGTTAAAATTAGGAGAATGGTCATTCTCCGTGCAAATATCACGGGGAATGGCCATCTCGTGTTAAAATGTAGGAGAATGGTCATTTTTCATGCAAATATCACGGAGAATGACCATTATATGTGTTAAAGTCATGGGAAATGGCCATTCTCCGTGTTAGATTGACGGAGAACAGTTGTCAGAAACCTAATTTTTTGTCTTTTTTGTAGGAAAAATGTCAAAAATAAAGATTTAAGAGTTTTCCATTCTTCTTTCAAGACGATGCAAACTCTTATGGATGATATCAAAGAAGATGTCGGCCGTTTGTCCGAGCCAGTTATCGATTCTTTGAAGAATACTGTTTCTACAATTTTGTCGAGGTATTCTTCAAAAACAAAGTTCGCACTCAATTGGCCAAGGTTTCAGAAGGTCTTGAGAATTTGATAGAACTTATGTGAAAGACAAATTGGTATCAGATACTTTCAACTAAGCACTACTGTTAAAATAACGTCGAGTGTGGGCGATATAGCAGCCAATTTCGGTCTACCGTGAAGGAAGAGGATGATGCTAATTACAGAAGATTGATAATAGAAAAACAACAACAGCCCACACCACCAGCATCGTTGAGCCTGTGTCATCCCCAGTTTTCAAGAACATGGGTATTTTGGTCATTTTTAATTTAGAATATTTTTGAAATTTATTTTATTATTTATGATATTGTTTTGGGGTTATTTGAGTCGAGTTCTTTCAACTCAATCTGACTTGTATCGGGGACCCGGGGTAGCTTTGACTCTAGTCGGACCCACTTATTAGTTAGACATGGTCCACATATGATAATAATTAAATTAGTATATTTATTAATTTATGACTAGGTTTTGTTAATTAGAGATTTAAATTTGACTAATTTAGCCCCAAACAAAACCTAATTTTTAATTAAAACTAATAGGAGTCATGGAGGGCATATTGGAGATTCCATAATAGGGGACACCTAGCCTAATAGGGCCGGCCACAAATGGAGGGGTGAGTCACTTCCTTCATTTCATTCTTAGCCACAAATTTCTCTTTTGTTCTTTCCCAAATTTAGAGAAGAGCTCCTATTGATTTCTCCATCAAATCAATCCCTTTCTCCACCCAATCTTTTTCTTTTCTTCTCTACTCAAGCAAATGAAGGAGCTAGCCAAGTTTGGGAGGATTCGAGCTCGTTCTTGTCCATTTGGAGATTCCTACGTGTCGGTATCGTATCGGGAGGGTTTTCCTAGATTCGATCTACCGAGAGGTATAAATCTCTTCTCTACATCATTCTTTCATGCATATAGGATTATTTTGAACCCATAGAATGACCCCATGGTTGTGTCTCCATTTGTGTCCATTTCGTGTCCATTTGGAGCTATTAGGAGTGTCCTTGTTGTATTTTGTGTCCATGTGGGAAACCTCCAATTTTGGACACACTTTGTGTTTGTTTTTATGTTTGAATGATTTATTAAATGTTTAATCTCAGATTTTTGATGTTTTAAATATTGTTCTTGAGTGTCCTTACATATTTATTCATGTGTCTTATATATATATATATATATATATATATATTATATATATATATATATATATATATATATATAGATATATATATATATATATATATATATATATAAGTTGTGTGAAAATATATATATATCTATATATATATATATATAATATATATATATATATATAATATATATATAATATATAGATAATTAAGTTGTGTGTGCGTCTATTTTAAATGTGTTCTTAAAATTTTCATGTGTATATTTATATTGAGAGTGTCTATATATAAAAATACTTATATATAAAATACTTATATATTATATTTTCATGTGTTCTTAAAATACTTATATATATATATATATATAATAAGTTGTGTGTGTGTCTATTTTAAATGTGTTCTTAAAATATTTTCATGTGTATATATTATATTGAGAGTGTCTATAGGCTTAATTGTACTTTGCTACCCTCAACTATTCTGCTTTTTCAACTTGATGCCCTAAACTTTTTTTTTGTAGCAAGTTGATACCCAAAAAAATTTTGAAACGAAAATCCCTGCTCAAACCTTAAATTATCCCCCTCCCCCCAACCCCCCTCCCCCACTCCGGCTACCCCCTCCCTCCCTCCGCACCCCTCCGGCCACCCCCCCTCCCGCGTCTGGCCAACCCCCCGGCCACTTCCCCTCCTGCCACCGCCGCCGGCCGCTGCGGCGGCGGCAGCCGCCGCCGCAACAGTTGCAGCCGCCGCCGCTGCGGTGGCGCCGAAAGCGGGAGGGGGGGTTGGCCGGACGTGGGAGGGGGTGGCCAGAGGGGAGGCGGAGCGGGAGGGTGGGGGGGGGAGTGGGGGAGGGAAGAAGGGAAGAGGGAAGGGATGAGGGCATTTTGGGATTTTTTGAAAAAGTAGGTATCAAGTTGAAAAAAATTAATAGTTGAGGTATCAACTTGTTACCAAAAAAAGTTTAGGATATCAAGTTGAAAAAGCGGAATAGTTGAGGGTAGCAAAGTGCAATTAAGCCTATATATATATTTATATATATAATATATATATATATATATATATATATATATATATATATATATATATATCGGTGTGTGTGGATTGTGCATATATATTTATTTGTGTGTGGGATAGATGGTTAGAGAGTGAGAGAATGAGCAGAAAACAGCAGAAAAAAGCAGTAAGCAGGAAAAAGCAGTAAGCAGAAGCAGTGCAGGATGGTTTTTTGATGTTTTTGTGGTCCCGAAACATCCCCTTTTGACCCACCTTAGCCCCAAATGCCTACCCCCATTTGTCAACCACATTTTCTACTATGAAACCCCTAAGTTAGAGAGTATTTTTAGTGTGTTAGGTGGTTAGTGGGGTAGTGTTTCTAGTGGTAAAAATAAGGTTGGTCATGTTATGTTATATGTCATGTTAAGAAACATTAGAAGTTTGTGGTAGATGTTTGAGTTAGTTTTTGAGAGTTATTTTAGAAGTAGCATTCTGAGTTAGATGTGGGTTAGATAAATATGTTTGTTAGAGAGAGTGAGTGTGGTTTAGAAGAATGAATTATGTTAGATGTGGTATCTTGATATCTCAAGATTACCTTAAGGTAATGTGTAGGAAAGTAACATATTAGAAAAGATAGTTTTGATGTCCAAGTAGTAGGAATTTATGGTTGGTAATAGTTAAATAGGTTAGTGTCTAGCTATCCTAAGAAGTCCAGGTTAGTATTCCAAGGTATAGATGGGTTACCATTGTATTGGGACAAGGTAATGAAATTACCTTGTAAGGTAAGTTAAGGTAATGGGATAATTGTAAATTTTGAGTTAGATAATTTAGGATATGGCTAGAAATAGGTTCTCTTGGTTGGTAATGGTTATGATTAGTGCCCTTAGACTAGTTTTGACCTCGGTTGACCGTTTTGACAAAAAGTCAACGAAAGTCAAACTTAGCCTAATAATGACTAGAATTAAACCAAAACTAAATTAGAGTTGACCAGTTGACTGAAAGTCAACAGTTAGTCAAGATTTGACTAGTTTGACCCAGGGTTGACTCAGTGTTGACCAGAGTTGACTTTTTGACCAAAAGTCAACTATAAGTCAACCCTTGACCCAGATTGACCTAGTTTGACTTGGATTGACTTTCTGTGACCTTGTTTGACCTTGGTTCCTTGTGACCTAGTTTGGCTCAGTATGACCTAGTTTAGCTTGGTGTGACTTAATTTGACCTAGTTTTGACTTAGACTTGCATATCATGACTAGATTAGCTTTCCTTACATTATTAAACCATGTTTTGACTTTTAGTATCTCATCTTTAGGTCTGTGATTACTCTGAGCATCTGTTCACCTTATCAGCTCAGGACCACAGGCGAGTACATTCACTGATAATTTTTATTGTCTTGATATCTGCTATATCCGATTCAGTTTTAGTGTCTTACTTGATTTCTAGACACGATAGTTCACGGACTAGTATATGTCGATCCTGTCATGAGATGTTGTTCCTGGATTACTTGGTATATTGGTACATTGCTCGACTTGTTACCTGTACTTGTATAGACATTGACTTGGGAGTGGACTGGCCCCTGCCCTTGAGTCCCGTGTCATGACGTGTCACGTCCGGATCCTTTATACTATTCGGAGGATGGGGAGTTACTAGTGGTTGTGTGATCAAAATTCCTACTTAATCTTCACAATTGTACTTGTCACTTGTTCATAGCTATACCCTCGCCTCACGACGGGTAAAGCCTTACCCTACTTGTTCATAGCTTTCATGGTGGCCTTATCCTGCTCAGTTGTACACTTATTCATAGCCGGTCAGATGGAAAGCCTGATCATGTTTTTCCAAGCCGATCACATAACGTACTAATAATTGAGGTACATTATATATTTATTTATCATAGAAGGCTAAGTTCTGTTCGGGAGAAGGATTACAATCTGGTCCTTATTTGGTTTACGGGTTGCAACTCGGTTTCCGAATAGTTTCCAAGTCATCCTATATGTATACTGGCGTCCTATTCAGTACTCACATCTGTTATACATTTTCTGCTGATTTTACCCTGTATTTCATATGTTCTACATGCTTTTATGCTATACCTTGATTGGAGGCTAGGTTCTGTTCGGGAGAAGATTACAACCCCGGTCCTTGTTTGGTTTAAGGGTTGTAACTCGGCTTTCGAATGGCTCCCAAGTGTTCCTATTATCTTTGTCTTGTATTTCATTATACTGTCTCTTATAAATTTGTCAATTCATATGGAACTGCTGTTAGTGTTTGTACTTGCTCATTTTTCCGACAGGATACCGTTGATATATTACAGATGACTCTGAGGCAGATTGCCCGACCTATTGTGTGGTCGAGTTAGATGGAGTAGACCTGGATCGTGGCTTGATAGTATAGCCATTAGACTTTGCACTCCCAGAGTAGTATAGCTTAGTTTGGTTTGCCTGGACTGCGATCCAGCTAGTACTTTCAGATTGTAGTATTTTTATTATATTTTGTGACTCTGTGATATTGTGTATAGCTTTGGGCTTGTGTGGATCTTGAACTTATTTCTTATTTTTATCTATCATATTTCCTTTCCATGCTATCTACCTTAGTTTTATTTTGTGATTGAGACTGTATTGCTATGTCACCTCCATTCGGAGTGTAATATGTACAAGTACCTTTATACTGTTTAGTTGTAGTATTTATAGATGACCTATACAGCGTTCTACCGCCGATTCTGCGGTGTAGGCTGGACGTAACCACGTATTCGTGCCCCTAATCAGGGTGCGGGTCGTGACAGCTTGTGTAGAGATCACTTCACAAGATTGCTGGCTAATTCTAAGGGCAAATACTCAGAAGTCACGAATAAAGAAGTGAGGGAGAAGTTCTTTGAATTGTTACAATGGCTTCGTAGCGGAGATAACGCTGTTAATCCAGATGATTTGGCCAAGCTAATAATCTTTTACTTGTGCTAAACAGTGTTCTTCACAAAGTCAGGCGGTTCAAATTTGCCGTACAGATTTTTGGCCTTGGTAGACAGCATAGAAGTTATCAACAGAATATGCTGGCCAAGGTTAATCTTGGAGTATGTCATGGAGAGCATCGAGAGGACTACAAGTAAAACTAAGGGGAATTACTCCGATGCATACTCCAAAATGGAAGGTTGCAAAATATACTTTCTCTAGTGGTTTGTGGAACATAGTATGCTTGTGGAAAGGAAGTCCACACCAATACGTGAATACCCGAGATTTTACACGTGGAATTAGTACGAAATCTCGGTCTTCCTCAAACGCGAATATCACATTAAATTTAGATCGAAACAAATATTCAATAATTTGGTTATAGCTGTCGGAAAAGATGAAGGCCACCTAGAAGAGGACATAGAAACGAGAAGAATATATGCATTTGAGGGAGAGGGACACCACCAAACTGGTGGGGATGATGATGCTGAACAAGAGAGACCCCAACAACTTGGAATGAACACCATGATTGAGGGGTCGGTGCAGGAATTGGAGGAGTTGAGAAGACAACATTCTCAGGTTCTTGCTGAGAACGAAAAACTCAATGAAAAGCTTGGAGAGCTAGAGGCACACGAAGCCAACAACGTCCAGTCAACGTTTTGATGGAGGGCTCGGTGCATGAATTGGAGGAGTTGCGAAGAGAGAAATCGAGATTCTTGCTGAGAACGAGAATCTCCATAAGAAGCTTAAAGAGCTAGAGGAACAAAGGAGCCCAATAGATTCAAAGGAACACCTCGATGGAGATGTTGGCGAATAATTCTCTCCAACCTCGGGTAGCCTCTGGTACATAGAGCTCCCCCCTTTCCCTCGACTCTTTGTTCTTAACAATGCTAGTTTTAAGAATGAATGATTGCCCTTTCCAGATCCATACTACCCAACCAGATAGCATAGCTAATGTCCTTCGCTTATTGATCGGGGTCTATGTTCGGTCCATGTATTTTCCTTTCGCATTATGTTCTCCCACTTTTACATTATCCTTTGTGCCTTCAAACGAACTAGGTTCCCTGACCTAGGACACATAAGACTATGAGAGCGACACAATGTTTGCGGCGATCTCAGACACAAGACTGTGAAAGCGACACAACGCTTGCAACAAAGACGACATCTATATACTCGAGATTAGACTTCTTGATCCACAAAGACCTTCTGAGACTTGGGTTATTTTCATCGTAATGTCTTCCATGGGTAGGGAGTGCTCTTCGCTCTCATTTTTTCTAGTTCCATTTATTCTTTCTCAAAGAGTTGAGGGATTCCACCAAGGGCGACATTCTCTAGGTATGAGAGTCTTTCATATGAGGATTCACCTCTAAAACTCGAAAGATGGTTTACCCTACTCCTGCAACAATAACAAATTGCCTAAGAAAATTAGCAATTGTCGATCGTGCTTAACACCTCCTCACTTTCGAGCACTACGTGGGCAACTATGCTTGTTGCCAACCCATACATGATAAACAATACCAATTTTTGATCGAACATGAGAAGCAACTAGATCTTTGATTTCTTTGTTGGACCAACAGACCGATCAATACCAGTTTTAGGCCGTCTTATACTTTCCCAAAATTCAATACACGAACGGTTTTCCATAATGCAATCAATTTTGGTGGACAAGCAATATTGGGAATATATATAATTTGAAATATATTTTTCCTTTTTTCTCCGCAGAAGGCCGAATTGATGCTTATTATAAATCCATGTGGGAGCTTATACGAGATCCCTATATGTTGGCTTTAACATGCCCTCCTTACAAGCAGAAATGCCGATACTATTGAACTATAGCCCCCCTCTAAGAGATACAAAGAAGAAGGGAGAGGGCATATTTCTTCTTTACAAAACTAGATAATCACTACTAAAATATCATCAAATAGCGACGTAATGTAGCGACGGCAAGAAATTACCTCGCCAGTAGCGACTTCTTTATAAACACGTCGCAAAACGTCGCTTGCTAGCGACGTTCTGCGACAGGAGTATACTACGTCGCTGAATAGCGACGTTCAGCGACATATTATAAGTATATGTCGTCATGGTTGCGACGTTTAGCGACGTCAACACGTGACGTCGCTAAGTTATTTTACTTAGGGCACGCCGCTGCCTTCTTTCCCCCACTCTCACTCGAAAACCCGAAAATTTTAATTTCCCCCCCCCGGCGACTCCCTCCCCCTCTGTCAGTGCCCTCCCCCCCCCCGACGCCCCCCTCCCCCCGACGACTCCCTCCCCCTCCGGCGAGCTCCTCCTCCTCGAGATCCTCCTCGAGATCCTCCTCCTCGAGCTCCTCCTCCCCCAATCCGACCTCCTCCTCCTCTTCCTCAGGTAAACCCTAACCTAACTCCTCTCCTTCCTCCTCCTCCTCTCCCACGGACACACACACGGACACACATGGACACGGACACACACGCACACACACACACACACAGAGACACGGACACATACACACACAGACACGGACACACACACACACACACACACATACACACACACACACGCACACAGACACAGACATTGATATGCACGCCAAGTGTTTGTCAAAATGACTCAAAGAGCATCAATGCTCTAAATTCAAATTTTAACCTTTAGTTTAGGAGTGCTTTGCTATAGCTTTAGCATTGGTATGATAATCTAGCATACAAGAGTATAATAGAAGTAGTTATATTGATTGGGGGATTTGTGGTTTAAGTGGACTGTGGGTGTGTATTTGTGTGGGCTGTTTATTCCATATGTGATCAACCATGTATGACTGTCCAGTCATTGTATATATATATATATAATATATATATATATATTATATATTATTATATATATATATATATACTCAAGTTTGTAAGTGTGAATGTATACATTGTTAGTCTCTTAGTAGGTCAGTCCATTGCCTTTATATCGATTCAATCCCTTAGCTTTGTTCAGTCAGTGAGCTTTGAACAGTCCATATTTGATCCACATGTTAGCATTTACCACTGTACAGTCCAGTTTGGGGGATTACCACAGTGTAATGATCAGTCCCATATCCATTTGGTATCAACTATGTGTATCAGTCTTGCTTGGCATATTGCAGTCCATATTATCTCTTCATATCAGTCCAGGCATTTATTTAGTTCCAGTCCTATTATTTGTCTTGTATTCAGTTGTTCAGTCCCATGACTGACATATAGATTAGGTATTGTTTGGTTGAAGGATTACCTTTTTAGTTCATTCCACCCTTGCACATCGACATTAGTTATCAACTTAGATGTCCAGCCTGTCCTTAAATCAGTTTTGAATCAATTATTCAGCCCCCAAATTGCTTATTGGTTAGTTCAGTCCCCTATTGAATATGAGTTCAGTTCCTGAGGTCACTTGATTAAATACTTGAGTATCAGTCCCTAACATCAAGTGTCTAGTCACCTACCTACCATGCATCAGTCCATGCCACACAGGTTCAGTCCTATTTTCACAAATGGGTCAGTGTTTGGAGTGTGGCTCGAGTTTGGGGCTTTTGATGATAGGTATTCTTGTATCAGTCAACAGGTGGTCTATTTGAGTAACAGTCCTTGTAGATTTTATTTTTCTTAAACTGTAAATAGGACTGAGATTGGTTTTCCTATTCCTGAGATAAATCCCCTGAATATGTCAACTGATTCCCTTGAATAATTAAAATTGAATTGACTATTAACCAATAACGATAAGGTAAAGGGTACCAATAACGATAAGGTAAAGGGTACCAATAGCGATAAGGTAAAGGGTACCAACTTAAGGTATTGGTATTGGGATACCAATAGCGATAAGGTAAACGGTACCTTGGTAGGTAATGACTAGAAATAGGATATTTGACTTAGATTGGACTAAGAGTTGACAAAGTCAACTATAGGTCAACCCTTGACCTACTTTGACCTTGTTTGACTTTGTTTGACTTAGGTTGACCTTGTTTGACTTTGTTTGACTTAGTACAACCTAGTTTGACCTAGATTGCATATCATTGATATTAGTAACTGTCCGCTACTAATGTGTGTCCCTAATAAGACATGATATACGAATTTGTGCCTGTTGGATAATGTGTGTCCATCTTTGCAGAATTATTTCCAAATGGATATGAATTACTACTTGCGAAATCGTTCATGGATGTACAATCGTCGTCCTGATGATATATGTGGTGTGCGAGATGAATACATAGCGGGAGTAGAGCAGTTCCTGCAGTTTGCTAAGGCGTTCCCTCAGTACATGGACGGCACCAAAATTAAGTGTCCATGTGAAATGTCATAACGTGAAATATTATCCAGAAGTGGAAGTGACATATCATTTGTACTTGAGGGGTTTCACGTCTAATTACAATCAGTGGACCGCACACGGAGAACTTGTGTCTTTAGCATCAGAGCCGGAGCCTTATGTTGAGCCATATATGCATGCGGGACCTAATTTTGTTTCAGATAATCATGCATACGACGACGGGTGCGTGAACATGGTTTTTGATGCTGCGGGGCCTAGTTTCGTTCATGATGCACCTGAGGAGCCACTGAACGCCGATGCTGCACAGTTCATGGAGTTGCTGGAGAATGCAAGGACTCCATTGTATCCTGGTTGTGAGGATCATTCACCGTTGAAGGTGGTTACAAGACTGTTGAGCATTAAGTCAATTTTAATATGTCGCAAGAATGCTACAACCGAGTGTTAGTTGATTATAGAGATCTTGCGGTAGGTGCTAAGTTGCCTAAAGACTTCTACCGGTCTAAGAGGATGGTGAGATCGCTCTGGATGGAATACGAGAAAATCGATTCCTGTCGCAAAGGGTGTATGTTACTACAAAGACGACAAGGACGCAGATATGTGCAGATTTTGTGGTGCTGATCGCTATAAGACAACTAGTACATGAAGGTCTACCGGTGCAAGAAGACCGACCGATTCAATGTACTACTTGCCTTTAACGTCGCGGTTGCAAAGATTATTTATGGTGAAAGAGACGGCCGAAAATATGAGTTGGCACATGCGAGAACAGATTGAAGGAGTGTTGGATCACCCATCCGATGGAGAAGCGTGAAGCACTTTGATCGAGTGTATCCTGATTTTGCTTCAGATCCGCGTAATGTCAGGTTGGGACTATCTTCTGACGGTTTTACTCCTTTTGGTCTTTCGGGATCCCAGTATTCGTGCTGGCCTGTGATTGTCACTCCGTATAACCTACCGCCTTGGATGTGCATGAAGACTCAGTACATGTTTCTAACCGTTATAATTCCTGGTCCGAACAATCCCAAGAGGAACATTGACGTGTACTTACAGCCTTTGATAGATGAGTTGAATCAGTTATGGGAAGTAGGCGCTAACACGTACGATGTTTCCAGGAAGCAGAATTTTCAGATGAAGGCAACCCTTATGTGGACCATCAACGACTTTCGGCCTATGGAATTTATCTGGATGGAGCACTCATGGCCGTCTCTCATGTCCGTATTGCATGGACCGTAGTAAGGCTTTCCGCTTAAAACACGGAGGAAAACCGTGCTTCTTTGATTGTCATCGGCAATTTCTGCCAAAAGATCATCTGTTCAGAAGGAACATGAATGCATTCCGTGGGCGTTGTAGAGAAGGGTGATCCACCGCCAAGGTGGTACGGAGCCACGATATGGAGGAGGTTAAAGATTTTTCAAGTGCTATCGAAGATCCTACAACTGGGTACAAGTGCGATGGATTTGGTAGAGATCATAACTGGACAAAGAGGAGCATATTCTGGGATCTGCCATACTGGAGTACCAATCTTCAGACATAATCTTGATGTCATGCATATTGAGAAGAATGTGTTTGATAACATAATTAATACTGTGATGGACGTAAAGGGAAAAACGAAAGACAATACCAAGGCCAGGTTGGACTTAGAAGAAATATGCTAATGCCCTGCGTTGCATTTGATACAGCAGAATGGAAAACAGTTCCTGTCGAAGTCAATTTTCTCGCTGGACAAGGAGGATAAAGTGAGACTTTATCGGTGGATCCAGGGCCTAAAATTTCCAGACGGATATGTGTCAAATCTGAGAAGATGTGTCGATCCGAAGGAAAACAAATTGACGGGTATGAAGAGCCACGATTGTCACGTATTCATGGAGAGGTTAATTCCGATTGCATTTCGGGAATTCTTACGCAGGCAGTTTGGGATCCATTGACGGAGCTTAGCATATTCTTCAGGGATCTTTTTCTAAGAAATTGCTCGTTGATCGTCTAGAAAAGCAAGAGAAGGACATTGCGGTAACACTATGCAAGCTAGAGAGGGTATTTTCTCCTGGATTCTTCGACTCTATGGAGCATTTGCCGATTCATCTATCCTATGAGGCACGTGTTGGTGGACCCGTCGAATATCGATGTATGTACCCGTTCGAGCGACATTTGAATCACCTAAAAAGAAAGGTGAAAAATAAGGCACGGGTCGAGGGTTCTATTTGTGAAGCCTATGTTCTCGAGGAGATTACAAACTTTTGTTCGATGTATTTCAAGCCTCATGTTGCAACTAATAGAACGAGAGCTTCCAGAAATGACGAGGGAGATCATGAAAGTAATGATACAATACTAAGGTATTCAATGCTCCAGGAAAGCCATCGGGTAAGATGAAGAAGAGATATCTGAACGATGATGAGCTAAGGGTTGCTCAGGTGTATGTATTACTCAACTGCGACGAGGAGGAAGTAGAAAACTGGAGGGGTAAGTAAATAATACGTCTACATATTATTAATAGTGTTGAGAATGATACTATTACATTAATTGCATGTTGCTTTTAGCATATTTAATGATGATGTGAGGTCAGGTAGGCCACACATAACAGAAGAACTAGAACAAGAAATGAGGCGTTATTTTCCATCATGGTTGAGTGCATATGTAAGACTCGAGAACTCTGTAATTACCTTTCTGTATATGCACTTGATTGAGAATGAGCTTAATTGCTTCTTTCGTGGTATTTAGGTCGATCGTCCATACGCAAGACTTGAGAATGAGTCTATTAGAACGCTAGCCAAGGGACCAATTTATGCTGCAAAAATATGGCCAAGCTACTGTGTTAATGGGTTTAGGTTCAAGTCAACAATTTGCCCGATCAGAGACAACTTTGTGGATCTCGACTCCACCAAAAACATTGTTTGTGTATCAGATCTTCGAACTACAAAGATGTTGATGCGGGCAACGATTTCTATGGCGTGCTACGGGAGATCATGGAGCTGACATATAGTTATGGAATAGAGCCTGCTAAGATTGTGTTATTCAGGTATGATTGGTTCGATCCGATTGAAGGTCAAGGTTGGAAAGTAGACAAGCACGATCTTGTTGATATAAACTATCGGCGTCGATATCAAGCCTATGAACTATTTGTCCTATCAAGTCAGGCTCAACTCGTGTACTTCACAAGTTATCCTAAACGGAACAACAAGGTCGGAATGGTGGGCAGTATGCAAGACCAAAGTTAGAAATACCTTTGAGGTTGACGATATAGCTTATCAACATGATGAACTACCTCTTGTAACAAATATTATAGAAGTGGACACGACGAAGTTTTTCATTACACATCTAATTGTGTAGAAGAAGTAGAATTATCTGAAGAGGAAGATGCAGATGAAAGTGAAGATGTAGAGAGGAGAAGAAAAGAAGAAGAAGAAGAAGAAGAAGAGAAAAAAAGAAGAAGAAGAATAGATGAGCTAAACGAACTGGATAAATTTTCAGAAGAGGATTAAATCTGTACGTTTGTTTTCATCATATTTGACACTTTAGTGACACTTCTATCATATAAATCTGTGACACTTCAGTGACACTTTATTGACACTTTTATTGACACTTCAGTGACACTTTATGACTATGATATTTTTTAAAAATCTGTGATGTCTATCATATAAATATGTATTTTTGTTTTATTGTCATATGTTATTATCAGGTATGACTAGACCAGGAGGACGACGCGGAGGATTTTACATTAGGCAGTCCCGTCAGCCTCAGCCTGGGGATGGAGAGGGCAGTTCCGTACCCTCATCCTCATCTCCGAGTACGCCAGTGTACCGTTCTGTTCTCGGTCCATTACCGGGACAGGGCAGTTCTAGCAGGTTTGCGACTCCTCCCTCGTCGTCCAGCCTTCCTGATCCCGCGTCCAGCATCCCTGATCCCCCGTCCAGCATTCCTCCTATCGACGGCTCTATAGGGAGCCCACGCCGAGCATATGGAGGAAGGCGATCAGACTGATCCTGCCCAGGCAGGAGGTGAGAGCGACCCTCCATGCGCTCCCCCGGGCGAGACGCGTATGGAGATTTGGACGGACGTGCCTATGAAGTAAGTTAATTAATTATTATATTTCTCAAATGATTAATGTACATATATATTCATGAAAAATTATTATTGTATATATCGGCCTTCTGCAGTACAGAGACGGCTGGGGACATTTCTGAGGCAGAACTATGGTGGGCCTTGGATTAACTACTCAGATGCTCCCGCAGATAGGAAGGCCTTTTGGTTCGCCCACTTCAAGGTAAAAATTTGTTTATTTTTAAATTTTAATAATCATTTGTATATTATACAACTTTTGTATTTACTTCTTGTAGAGGACCTATTTCATCCACCACACACCGGGCGGCGAGGATCGATGGCCAATTTTCTGCCGTCGCAGCCAAGCTCATCCGCGATGCGATCGACGACCAGAAGCGTCGTGATCGCTCCGGACAGCTGATCCAGGGTTGGATTACGCCAGAGCAGTGGACTGCGATGAAGGCTAGATTCAGCGAGCGTAGGTACCAGGAGCGGTCTGAGAAGGCCAAGGTGGCGGTCGAGCGCCGGTAAGTGTGGTGTGCTCCATTCCGATGACGGAGCATTTTCGTCGTCTGGTACGTTTCCTATGACGGACATTAATTTATATATATTCGATAGAATGTTTAATACTAATAATAGATAATATATTTTAACAGGTAAAAAAGGGTGAGGACCCGAACATGGTGACCGTCTTCCTGGTTACCCATCGGAGGGCTGGGGAGTTCATTGACGAGCGGCGACGTAGGCATATGTACGTTCTATCCTTTATATTAATTTACTATAATTTAGAAAACAGGAAAATAGATATCAATATAGACTTTAGCAAACACTTACACGTTAGCAAACATGTTTTAGGCCGAGTTTGTTCGGCTACAGGAGGAGGAGGCTGCTGCTGCTGCTGCTAGTGCACAAGCAGAGGGAGGGGCTGGTACTTCCTCCCAGCCTCCTACAGCTCCATCGCCGGACGAGCTCTGGATGACCGCCGTTGGCGGTCTTCAGAAGGGTACGTACTACGGTACGGGATCCTACGGCGCGTATTTGGCTTCGGAGTCATCCCGGGCCCCCTCTGTCAGTGCGCAGTCTCCGGCTACGCAGGCGTCGTCACGAGCTGAGGATCGTGAGTTGCAGCAGCAGATTTCTGATGCGGTCAAGCGACGATCCGACCCTCCGATCGTCACCGAACGATTTGATGCGGTCGAGCGCAGTATACAGAGCTGATGAGTCTATATCAGGCTACAGCTGCCAGCTTGCAGACGCTCACCGAGTCTACGCAGCACACAGAGCATAGACAGGTCGAGCTGGAGGGATCATAGAGGAGCATGTCTGCCTCACTCACTCAGTATACTGAGAGGGTAGTGATACCCTTGCTGCGCATGGTGAGCGACTGCGAGAGCTGCAGCAGATACCCTTCCGGTCCATCGACGGTGCCGACTCCAGATACTGCACTGCCTTCGGCGCCGACTCCAGACATTGCACTGCCTCCTGCTGCCCCTACGGTACAGCTCACCCAGGAGCAGTATACTACATTCTATCCCAGTTGCGCGGCAGGGGTCCGCAGTGATTTTATTGGTTTTTTTAGACTTGTATGTTTTGGCCATATGGGCAAATTGTTTATGGTACATTATTGTTTATACACTTGGTGGGAGACTTTTTTAATCTTCCATTTTTATTTGACTCTATTGGATGTTTGTGAGGATGTGTGTCTGTGATATTTACTTTGTACTGCCTCCTATTTTTATTGTGATATTTACTTTATGATATCTGCGACGGGAATGACAAATACCTACGCTGGGTTATAAGCGATGATCTGATATACAAAGGAGGTGCTGCCGAAATTTTAAAAAAAAAATATTGTGTATTTTGTTAATGTTGTCTGTGTTTACAGTGAATGTGAATGCAGTGTTCGGAACCATCGACAGTTTCGATTACTGTTGTATGTGTTATCTTGGATAGAAATAGCAACAGTTCAGGGTGCACTTCTGAAGCTTTATTTTCACGTTCTTCACTTTCTTGGGACGTCGTAAAGGTTCCCGAGAAGGTGAAGGACGTGAAGAGGAAGCTCTGAGAAGTGCACCCTGAACTGTTGCTCTTTCTATCCAAGATAAAACATAGAACAGTAAGCGAAACTGTCGATGGTTCGAACACTGCACTTCACACATACTGCAAACACAGACACACAGCATAACAAAAATCAATTATATTTTTCTAAATTTTTTTTATAATATCTGCGACGTATAGCGAAGTTCTCCGATGCTGTGACGGAACGTAGACGTCGCTATACGTGTCACGACCCGCACCCTGAAGAGGGAACGGGCACGTGGTTACGTCCAGCCTACGCCGCAGAATCGACGGTAGAACGCTGTATACAGGTCTGTACATACTACGACTAAACAAAAAATGTACCTGTACAGTATATACACTCCGAACGGAGGAACATAGCAATACAGTCTCAATCACATAAATCAAAACTAAGGTAGAAAGCAGGAAAGAGATATGATAGAATAAGCAAGAAACGAGTCCAGAAATCCACAAGTTACTGCTAACACAAAATCCAAGTCTCAGAATAATACTAAGTATAAAGATGCTACAACAGAAAAGAACTAGCTGGCTCGCAGGCCAGGCAAACCTAACTAAAACTAGGCTACTCGGGATGAGCGAAGTCTAGTGGCTCTACCACTAGCCCCTGTCTAGGTCAAGTCCATCAACTCTATCCCGTAGTAGTCGGGCAATCAGCCTCTAAATTATCTGTAAATTTTGTCAACGTATCCTGTCAGAAAAAGAGCAAGTACAACACCAACAACATTCCATGTGAATTGAGAAATACTATAGAGCAGTAATAATAAAATACAAGACAAAGAATATAGGCGATTTGGGACCATTGAAAGCCGAGTTACAACCCTTAAACCAAACAAGGACCGGGGTTGTAACCCTTCTTCCAAACAGAACCTAGTCCCATCATCATGGTACAGTATAAAGGGCAGGTAGAGCATAAGAGAAATGAATCATAGCATGGTGAAAGTATAGTAAGTAAAGGTGAACTGGAATGTAAGATATGACAACAATAAATAAAAAGTGATTTGAATTATTAGGGCAAATATGATCGGCTAGAAATCACGGAAAGGTTATCCACTTGGCCCGACAATCACACTGAAAGAAACCTCCGGAGAGGGTCATGCCGGCCAACCTGGATAACCGGCACGGGTATCTGCTACACCCTACGCGAGGTGAGGATGGCGCTAGTAAAATACGGAGTAACACACGGAGGCTTTGATCACATAACCCCTAATAATTCCCCTCTATCCCCCGAATAGTATCAAGGATCCGGACATGGCACGTCATGACACGGGGTTCCGTAAGAGGGTAGCAAGTCCTCTTAGAAATCGATGTCTATACAAGTACAGGAACACGAAAATATCTCATACTCATATACCAAAAAGTTCAGGAATAACATCTCATGACAGGATCCGACGTATACTAGTCCGTGAACCGTCGTGTCGGGAATCAAGTAAACACTACGACTGAATCGGATATAGTAGATATCAAGACAATAAAAACTATCAGTAAATGTACTCGCCTGTGGTCCTGAGCTGATAGGTGAACAGATACTCAGAGTGATCACAGACCTAAATAAGATACTATGAGTCAAACAGGACTAAATACTGAAAAATGAAGCTAATTCAAGTCATGAATGCAAGTCTAAGTCAAAACTAGGTCAATCTAGGTCAAACTGGGTCATACTAGATCATACTAGTTCATACTAGGTCATACTAGGTCACTGGGAGTCATTCCAAGTCAAACTAGGTCAATCGGGATCAACGTTGACTTACAGTTGACTTTGTCAAAAGTCAACTCTGGTCAACTCTGGTCAACTCTGGTCAATTCTAGGTCAACTCTAGGTCCTCTAGGTCAAACTAGTCTAATTTGACCAACTATTGACTTTCAGTCAACTGGTCAACTATGGGTTGGTTTCGGTCAAATCGGGTCGCCTAAAGGCTAAGTTTGACTCTCGGTTGACTTTTGTTGACTTTTGGTCAAAAAGGTCAACCGACGTCAAACTAGTCTTAGAGTACCATATTTGATCATTACCAACCACGGAGATCAAGTTCTAACACCATCTTAGGCTTCTAACACTAATACCTATTTCTAGGCAAAACTAGCATTTACCCTTCTAAGGTAAATCCCGATACCTTGCCAAAACCCAAGGAAACCTTGCAAATACCCATGGCACTAGCCTAGGCTCCTTAGGGTAGCTAGATATCAACCTATCTAAAGTTTACCTAACCAAGAAATTTGGGTATCCTAAGCATCTAGACCATCTTACGACACATGCTAACCCTTTACCCATTACCTTGCCTATATCATGAATTTACCCTTTTCATTACC